>ML778957.1:433652-470887 GCA_009831015.1 Picea engelmannii
ATAAACCAGGCCTGTTTGAGGCCAAGGGACAGTCAGATTTGCAGAGTTATGCTGTTGGAAAGCCAAGCCAAAGACAATTTGTTGCAGGGAAGTCCTTGAGGTGGAAACGCTGTCGGATCGTTTCTGGGAGCTTGGAGCATCAGTTTTGCATGCCGTTTCTTGCATTGGGTTCTTGAGATCTGTGACTAGAAGACAAGATCAGTCTTGTAGCCTATGGGCATTGCTGAGATGTAATTTTGAGAACTTGAGCAGAAATAAAGAAGCCTCCCCCACAGGAAAAAGGCCCGGAGACGTAGGCAAACATTGTGCCGAACTCCGTTATCAACCTGCGTTCTTATGGTTTGGTGTTCCTTATTGTTTTCAAATCTGCATATGTTTATTTGACTGATATAATCCTCTTCTTTCCTCATTCTTTCGTTAAATTCTCAAATGGTTAAAATATTCATGCAAGTTAAAACTCAACCATAATCATAAAAGATCCTGCCCCGGATCAATTGCGCTGTTGGTCTTGCCACTTTTTCTTGTTTGTCATCGTCGAGCTGATTTTGCCATCAATGAAAAATAAATACTCTGCCTTCTGTCTGTCCGTAATAAATATGCCAACACACAGTACCTTGTAAACCTGCTAGATCTTGATTGCAGGGAGGCACAAGACCAAGGGTATGAGTTCCACTTCAGCTGGCTTGTCATACTGATAGATTTCATTGCATGGGAGATGACAGAAGGTGCGACCTTCCCGGACATCGAGCCCTTTGAACCTTTGGCTGTGAAGTTCAGTACCTTGTGGCACTCGAGCGACATGAAAAAGAAATGGAAATCCAATGTCATCTTCCACACTTACTACAATCAATTGAAGATTGCCATCTAGTCTACACCGTGCATCACTCCGAACACCCTCTATAGGTTTCGGCCCTTGATGAAGTTTAGCACAAACAGACACTTTATCTACATTACAACACGTGATAATGAGCACAAGCAGTAGTTACAGTCCTATTATAAATTAATAGAAGAAGATCTGGAGGATATCACCAAGGAGTGGTTAGCAGACCTGCTCATTTCAACAAACCCCGCGGAGATTTATGATATAGACAGTTCAGAACCTATGCATGATACTCCTGGACCAAGCAAGACCAAGAAATATTAAGAAGCTCAAGATGTAAACAGTACCTCTGCAAAGACCATTTCGATCTCACCTGAGCAGGGAGGTGATGGTGGAGAGATAGGTGGCACAAAAGTCGAGAAAAATAAAGGCGAAGTTACACCACCTAAAGAGGAGGAATATCCCTCCAAGAAATGAAAGGTTACCCCACCAAAGCCTTCATCTCGAAAGAAATTTAAAGCAACCATAACCAAGTTCGAGACTATCCTCACCCCGGATGACTTCGAATTCATCGTCGCTGCATTGAATGATGCTTTGCTAGAGATGGTAGAAAATCAGGAGGCCAACTAGGAGGAGGTGTTCGGTCATATCAAGGATGAGCTTCAAGGAGTATAGCAAGCAATATAGTCTAGCCACTTAATTTCCACTGCGCCCCTACCATCATGAACACCAGAGTTAGGTGATGAGCCAACCCAACTACATCGGATTGCTGACACAGTTGAAGCTCGCCTTTGACGAGCTCAAGAAGAGACAGTGCAAGCCACCCAGGCTTTAGCACAAGTACAGAAAGAACTTGAGGACAAAATAAGTATTGTAGAAAAGGAAAAGCTCGCTCTACAAGCACAATGGGATGAAGAGAAAGCAGAGCTACAAAAAAACAAAGAACAGTTGCTCGCAGGACAACTCGAAGTACAGGAAAGGGTTCACAATGCACTTCGCTCTGTGATAGTCATAGAAGTGAAAAATGAGGAACAAGTCCCACAACAGGTGGCGTGTAACACCCTATTTCCCCTAGTCTATAAAAATAACTATATTGACCAAGAACTATGGAAAACTCAAAGGTGTGAATGTTTTATTTGATGGACCTTTGTATAAAAGGTCGATGAATGTAAATTATGTTATGAACATGTGTTTCATGACTGTTGGGAGGGGGATGTGCTAAAATAGACCACAATGGCTAATGAAGGGTGGTGGAAGGAACCTGGAATGGTTACGTTAACTTCCACCGAACCAGTACCATACTAGTTTTTACTTGCTCAAATACCAAGGAAACTCTCTAACCCTAGAATGAATTTTCCATCAGGATGGTAGGTGAGGAGGCTCCTCAAGAGTTAATGAGGGGATGGGGAAAACTACCCATCCATAAATCTCTCAGACCTAACCACGGTCAGGGGAATTCGCACCACATGAAATCTTGCAAGGAAGGGAAAGAAAGGAAGTGTGGGAAGGGTAGAGAAGGGGAGTGCGCGCGATAGGGATTGCGAAAGAGAACCGCAAAACCCTAGAACCACAAGGAGTTTTGAACACCAAAGAAGGAGAGTAACTTTCGTCCTCATTTTTTCTCTGTATCAGGAGAAGGAGAGTAACCTTCGTCCTTGAATTCCGTTGAGCTGGAAGTAAGAGATTGAATCTTAGAGCATCGTGGTCTAGCTTAGGGGTGGCTAGTGGTAAATCTATTTGGAGTCACTGAGCCTATGGTTGGGTGGAAACGAGCACCCCTTTCAGTAGTTGCATCATGCCTTGTGGTTTTGATACTTGTTTTATGCCTTATATTTTGAATTGAATATCATGGATGAATGTTTATACTTATATGCCATAGTTGATGTTTGTGTAAATTAGTTAATTTCAAAGTATGCATTCATCCCATTGAGAATAGACCCATCTGGTTGACCTTCACAATATTCTAGGATGGCTCCTTGAGAGCACCTTTCCCTTGGAATCGCCTCATAACTTTGGAACCATACCGACCCTTTACCCAGAAACCCGACTAAAATCAGGGATAATTTCCCAAGAACCATCTGAAGGTTCATGCGATCCGGGTCTGAAAAATTTGTGCAAGAAAGTGTAGTTCTCTAAGGTTTCAGAGTCGTGGGAGTTTGAATCTCTGAAAGGTTGAATTTGTGACCCAAGTTTAGAAAGGACAACGAATCCAATTATCGAAAGGGAGCATCCCTTCATTTGGTAGACGAACGGACGAGATCCTTTCAGAAATACCCCTGGTCTGTCAGGACCAATGGATCTAGAGGAGGAGTGCAGGTGTTAACACCTCTACCCCTTCAACCTTTGCAAGTAGCGATGGAACCATGACCGTAGATCCTAGGATCCATCGGGAGCTATCTAGGCCATCGATCTTAACCCTTGTGTAGATGGGAGGATGGACTCGCCATAGTCCTGAAAGTCCCAATTTAATGAGGACCATCCATTCAACAAGGACATGTGGCAGTCGGGTTGCATTTTGCTAACTCGTGACTTGGAGTGGTCAAAGGGTAGGACCGTTGTTGACGGGCGAAACAGTCCGTCCTTCAATTGGGAGAGTGGAACCGGTCCGAGGTTGTCTAGATAACCCAAGCCTTTTGGAATGGACAACCCTGACGAGTTTAACGGCTCCGTTGGCCGCTCTAAGGTCTTTTAAGAAAACCAAAGAGAAATTAATCTAAACTAACTAAAACAAATAAAACTAACTAAACTAAATAAACAAACTACAACTAACTAAACTAACTAAAACAAATAAAACTAACTAAACTAAATAAACAAACTAAAACTAACTAAACTAACTAAAACAAATAAAACTAACTAAACTAAATAAACAAACTAAAACTAACTAAACTAACTAAACTAACTAACAAACTAAATAAAGGAAACTAAACTAATCAATCTAAAACAAACTACTAAATTAAACTAACTATTCTAACAATTATATACAATCTACTCATTACTATTATAATAACTCAAATCAACTATTTAATTACCAGCTGCAATATTACTTATTCACAAATGTACATTATAAACAATCTACAGATTTAATTAAAACCTGCAAAACTCAAGTATTCTCTGCCCTAAGACAACCAGGAGTCTCTTTTTGGTTTTTATATTTTATGAAAAAGAAATAAACATTACTGAAATTAAACAATCTAATATATTTACTAAAATTAAACAATCTAATATAAATCTAATTGAACTTAAATCTAAACTGAACTACTTAATAAAAATAGCAAAGAAAAGACTAGTTGACCTGGAAGCGCTCCTAATTTGTCCCGTGTGTGATGACTCTGAAGCTGGTCGGAGGAAGTAAACTCGCACTGAATTGGTTCAATAGCTTCTCGTAAACGATCAACTGAGCTGCTCTTCGAGTTGGTTTGCAGGTCAAACAAGACATAAAAATATCATAACAATTATAAGATGTATAAATCTCTGCAATAAGGGAAACATGTTATGCAAGAAACTTATATTTGATAATTCAATCAATGAAGAAGATAAACCTGTCATTCACAAACTGAACTAACAATTGTTATGTATTTTATATATTTGGAAGAGACAAGATAATGGATTACAGTGATTAAAATTATATCATTTGCACATGATCTAGATAGCTAAAGTAGTCATAAATCATAGACAAAGTGATATACAAAACATGAAACAAAATGTTGATATATTGAAAAGCTAAAGCTGTCACAAAACATCAATTCTGCTCCAGTTTGCATTAGAATTCCATATCCTTGTTCTTCCACGAATGAGGATGAACATTATTACAAAAATCATAAGTATATATAAGTTTCTCCACAGGGTAAAACATCCCTGTGGATAATTATCAAACAGTTTTACATAATCAGGGGAAAATCCCAAAATCTCCTAAACTAAGAAAATAAAATGCAAGTAAAATCTTTGAAACATCCCCTAACTGCTCAACAACTCAATTGTAATTTCGAATTTACCTGCAATAGAACACAAGTATCATATTAGAAAGATATTTCAGTAACAAAACACTAAAAAATTGATTCTACAGACTTAGCTACAGAATCATCTGATTTTGTAGCTAGTCTAAAATAACATATAGAATCAGATAACAATCAGATGAAATCTTTTTAAAACAATCCAATTTAATTCTTTTTTAACAAACATTAAAATTGAATTACTAATGGTTCAAGCAAATTTATCATTCAGATCAAATCAAATCGAAAAGGATAAAATTGAAACAGGATAAGAATGCTCTGTTTTTGGTTGCCATAGAATCAGGTCAAATAATAACCACATTGTTTCATATCCAAATGCAATTACAAGAAAATCATGATGTAATCAAAATTGATATAGTTACAATCAAACACAATCCAAATCGATTGGTTACAGCTGTGCATAAAATTCATATTGTTTTAATCAAATTCCGATATAGAAAGGCCGTTACGATTATTGCCAAACTTTCATCACAGCATTGAACTTCACCATAGATTGCAATCGTTGAACGTTTATATAGTAAATCAGACAGGATCACATAATGATCGTAACCATCAATAGCAGTGATAACCATAAACTGGGCAATAATCAAATCAAAAATGTGACTGAGCTAAAAATAAGAGCACATCGTAATCCTGGGCATAATCAATTTCATTCCCAAATAAAAATTAAACAATATATGAATCAAACTGATCATACGGTCAAACTATGCGAATCGATAGGTTGAATATAACAGTCATGATTCAAATCTACTCGCAATTTAATCATGCATCCACATAATGGTATTCGAGTTGGTCAAGAAGACATGGAATATACAACAGTTAACCATAATTTACCAAACATATCGTATATGACCAAATCGAAATGAAAAATTAACTGTGTTTGAAACTGATATACCAGAAACGACCTGTGTTTAGAAAATATTGACAACTTCAATAATCGACAGAGTATTCGATTGAAACCAGTTTAAAACAAATCAAATCTATCTCGAGATCACTCGAATCAAAACCAAATCCAATGAAAATTGATTTATCAAACTAAATTATATACAACAGTGCATGCTTGTGTGACAGAGCAAATCCATGATATAAACAGAGTTTATGATTATGCCATATAAATAGGTCAAAGTCTTACCAGTGAGGTTGATCTAGCTATGCCAATCTTGAATTGACGAATGTTGTTGTCGACTCCACGTTCTTAAACAAAATCGAACCAGTTGTTCGCTGTTTCTTATCAGTGGATGTCATTTTACCCTTTTGACCAGATAGCTTGGCAACCTGATCCTCCAGAGTGTGAATTCTGGCTTGCAGCATTGGGACATCAATGTAATACCTTTCCAGCCATGCGCCACACTGATCACATGGTGGAGCATCTAGTTGAGAAAGCATAGGAGGGGGTTTCGACGAGTCACCAGGGGTTTCACAGGGCATTTTGATGCCTGGATAATTTGGATCATTTAGCAAACAAGGTGGTAAGTTCTTAAAAAAATCATATGTGGGTTTATCACACAGACCTTCGGAATAGGGATACTCTCTTGCTAGGTAGCGTTCAATCTCTGAGTCAGAGTCTTCACTTATCATGACAGGGTCAGGGTTGACAGGAACTTTTGGTTTGTTTCTCGCCATGCGAGAGATTAATCGAGTGTTCTTATTTCCTTTAGAATTGGCAATGGGATTGGTCTTGGGCTTTTTGGCCATGGGTTTAACATTCTCCACATCCTCGGTGATAGAATTGGGTAGCTTGATAGGTGGCTCGGGTAGAGGTTTGGGTAGCAGGGCACTGTAAGGGACAGGGGGTACTGATTTGCACTCGCTCACCACAGGTTTGTCAACCTGTGGTGGGCTTGACTCATCAAAACTATTGCGTTTAAGAAAATCATCCCAACAGTCCCGACGTAATTCCAAATGACAAACCACCAGCATTTTAATTAACCAAAAATGAAATAGACTGCCATCGGCCTGGTTTCGTTTGAACCTTTTGGACATTTTAAATAGAATCCTATGTAGGTAGAAAGGCATATTAAGTTCATAGCCAATGAAAACCATCAGTAGCCGAAGGTGATACAAGAACATGAAACCATACCTGCCCTCGCAAGTAATGAATTGCTTGGTTACCATGAGCAAGTTGTGCCAGTGCTGCTTTAGCATGTTTGCAGGCAAACCCTTGTCACAAGAGCTCACTCTTTGTGACTGGAAGAGCAATGTCCATGGGACATTCTCCACTTTACAATTTTTCGACCATCTCTGTCCGACAGCAGGCAGACCAGTAGCTCAACTGAGAAATTGCTCATCAATTTCCAACTGCACATCCCCAACCTTGGCTCGGCAGCCATCAAAGGTTAATGCAAATTGTCGAGCCACGATAGGGTTATAACCATCAAAATTTCGTATGAATGAGAGCCATCCGAATTCCTCAAGGTCACTGTAAGCACCATCAAACATTAACAATGCCTGGCAGCCATTGGGTTCAGCCCTCACGAATGGAGCCATGGTTCGAGCTCATGGTAGGGTTTGGATTGAACACAATCAACACACAGGAGAGAGGTCGTTTGGGACTAACAACTGCAAGGCTCAAAGGGGAATGAATCAATATGCGCGTGCGAAGGTGGTGGGTTAGTTCACCGCCATGCAAAACATTAATGGCACAGTACCATCCCTGTTCAATCAATCATAACCAATATTAACATTATTCAGCCAACCCAAGGTTTAAACGGTGGACAATTATATCAATGTGCCAATGTAAAGTTTGAAACCACGATCGTTCAACGTAAAATCAAACCCATATATCATATGTGCCATAGTATAATTCGAACCAAGTAAAATCCAAATGTTTCACCAACGCGCTATGTGTATAAAACATTGTCATTCAATATGAAATCAACTCATATGTGACCCATGCGCTTTTGCATAAGCAAAGTTTATAAACATTGCAACAAGATATTTCATAAAATCGATAAGTTAAGAGCTTATAGTAATAAGGATAATACCACATAAAAACCTTTAATTCACCATGACCCCTATATAATCAAGTATAATTCATCAATCAACACGCTCAATGCCTTGTCAATTAAATCAAAATCAAGTTGCGCAATCAGAGGGATAATAGGCAAATGGACATAATTCGAAAAATAAACCAAAGGTAAGTACTAATCAGAACATCAATGAGCAGATCATGACAGTCCATATAAGGATGGGGGAGTTTTCACGCTTTCAGTCGTGAAAAAACAAATCGAAACCAATTGCAAATGTCGCATGAAATAAAAATGTCTTTTGTTTGCAAAATGCGACAGAAATTTGAAGTTCAAGAGACATAGGTGTAGGCATCTTTAAGGGCAATTGAAAAATTATCATTGGCTGCCAACAATGGCGACACACTGGGAGAAGCAGTTATCTCTGTTGAAAGAAACAAATTCAGACTAGGACAACAAAGAAAAATTCAACTCAAAACAACAACCAGAAAATTGTACAAACATCATCATTTACTATCTTTTCCAGTGATGTTTTAAAAGATGCAAACTAATAACAGTCTTAAGATCAACAAGTCACGATGTTAATGATAAAAAATTCAATACTGTTGGCATGGCCACTGCTTCCAGTAGGCATCCATAGCCTCGACAGGGTTTCCATTTAACCCACTCGGACGTCTGTATCTTGTCAAGAAGCTCTAGATCAGAATAAAGGACTTAAAAGAGGTTTCTCATAATTTTTTACAGATTTTCATTTACCTGACATTGCTTCGCTACCAGCAGGCCTGTTCAGTACACCAACGAAGTTGTCTTGGCGCCATGCTTGCATTTACCCGCTGTCAGCGGACCTGTTCTGTATCCCGACGGGTTTACAAACACTTCCCACAGCTCTTATTGACATTTTTATTTTGTTTTTATTTTGTGTATAGCTGAACGGGGTGACGCTGAAAAAATCTTGGTATTTTATCATATTTTTTTAGACCTCATCAGAATTTTTTTAACACTGTCCTTTATTCAGTTCCAGAAATGTTTTATTTCTAAAACAACTTTCTATGATAGGGAGACATCCTTTTGAGTCATTCCTTTACGGAAAAGGGACAGTGTAAAAAGATAAAGATAATCATGACAAACTTCACTCAGAGATTGAAATCAGTAAACTTCTTTCAAACAACAAAATTTTCCAACATAAATATTATTTTTATAAATATATCACTGATGTTCGTACAATCTTTCAGAAGTTATTTCAGCGAAGAAATTTTTTCATGATCTGAATCTGAATTGCTCAGTACATAGGCATGCATATCTTTCGAAAACACCAAAAAAATTAATCAATCCAAATCAAAATCAAAACAGGAAAAACAAAAAAGATGCAAACCAAAGAAATATTAACATAATATACAAGGGTAGTAATCAAGCAAAGTATCTTTTCAGGGCTTGGCCATTCACCGGGTAGGTGTCAAGCTGCCCTTCAAGATTCTGCAATCGAAAGGAATTAGGACCAAACTTTTCAGCAATCAAAAATGGTCCAAGCCACAAATTTTGAAACTTGGTATGCTCACCCTTTCCTTCGTGCGGTTTGTCCCACTTTAAGACGAGATCGCCTACTTCAAAATTTCTATCAGAAGAGGAATTAGAATCGAACCAACTTTTAATTAGTTGTTGATGTTGATCTAACTTACGCTTAGCTTGGGTTCTTACTTCTTATAACTTCATCAAAGCGTTAATACGGCTTTCTAAAGGGGGACAATCTTCTTCTTGAACTTTTTGTGACAATTGAAGCGAAGGAAGAAGAATGTGAGGTGGCAGAATGGCTTCTCTGCCATAAACAAGAAAAAAGGGAGAGTTACCTATAGCAGCTTTGGGTGTTACCCTATCAGCCCATAGTGCATTCAGCAGTGCATTGTGCCAATTCTTGTGATTTTCAGCCACAGTTCTTTTGATAATTTTGATCAAGTTCTTGTTTGTTGATTCTGCTAAGCCATTACCCCGAGGGTAGTAACTAGCAGAATACTTCATATTTATTCCTTTCTCTAAGGCAAACTCACTCATCTCAAGAGAAGAAAAGTATGAAGCATTATCAAATACTAGACAATCAGGGATACCAAAATGAGTGATGATATTCGAGTTTAGAAAAGCGATCACCTGACTTGTGTTAACAGTTTTTAGCGTGGAGGCTTCAAACCATCGAGTAAAGTAATCAGTGGTTGTCACAATATACTTGTGCTGCTGTGAGGATGGAGGGTTAATAGGACCAATGATATCAAGGCCCCATTGCTGGAAAGGAGAATCGACTGTGACGGGTTGCAAGGGGAAGGCTGGTTTCTGCAATCGCCCTGATGCTTTCTGACAAATGATACATTTATGACACAAGGCATGGGCGTCCCTAAAAAGTGTAGGCCAGTAATAACCGACTCTTAAAACTTTATGAGTAGTGGTGTTGCCAACGAAGTTACCACCAGCTTCTCTTGCATGCAACTCAAGCAAGACTCTTTCTGCTTCGTCCTTTTCAAGAAAACGCATCAGTACACCATCGAAATTCTGACGAAACAATATACCATTAACTAAATGAAAGGAGGCAGACTTTAGTCTCAACTCTCTTCTTTTGGCGGGGTCAAGGTGACGGGGTGCTGATCCATGTTCAAGACAAAATCTAATATCGTTGTACCAAGGACTTATGAGGTTTTGTGCGCAACAAATCAAACTCTGATCGCGTTGTTCAAGGTCTGACATATCACTATCTTCTTGAAGTTTGGTTTCTGAATCAACAACCAATTTACACAATCCTTGGCCTCTCACAATCTGTGTTGGGGTGATTTCTAAGTCATACTCCTGTAAGGAGGTGACCCAGTTGGCTCTTTTCTCTCCTAACTCCTTTTGCACTAACAAGTTTCTAACGGCAGGGTAAGGGACAATGACCTTCATCCTTGACTTCAGAAGATATGACCGGAAATGCATAACTGCCTTGAAGACAGCGTAGGCTTGCCGATCAACCGCTGGGTAGTTAAGTTCAGCACCTTTGAAAGAAGAGCTCATAAAGACGATAGGTACTTCGCTGTTTTCGGAATTCTTCTGAGTTAGGACCGCGACATAGGAACGATCAGAGGCAAAAGTATAAAGTGTAAAGTCTTGAGAGTAATCAGGGCTCATGAGAGACGGAGCATCTATTATGGCCTTCTTTATATCGTTAAAAGATTGGTTTTTAGTGGGTCCCCAGTGATATTGGGTGTCTTTCTTAATCAGGTTCTGGAGAGGCCTAACCATTTCGGAGAAACTGGGGACAAATCTTCTCACGAAATTGATCTGGCCTAAGAAGGACTGCATGGATTTTTTGGAGGTAGGTGGAGGAAGTTTAGCGATGACTTGGGTCCTCTCGGGGTCAATAATCATTCCATCACTAGACACAATGAATCCTAGTAATTTACCCTGTTCTACTACAAAGATGGACTTCTTGGGGTTCAAAGAGATGCCGTATTTACGACATCATAGCAGAACGGCTCGTAAGTGAGTTAGATGATCGTCTTTGTTTTTGGAATAAACGGTCACATCATCTAAGTAGACTACTACGGAGTGATTGATTAAGCCTCTAAAAGCAATGTCCATTGCTCTCTGAAAGGTAGCACCGGCATTAATCAATCCAAAAGGCATTTTTCGATAAGAATAAGTGCCCCACGGGGTACGGAAGGTAGTTTTTAATTGGTCTGACAGAGACATCAAGACTTGGTTGTATCTAGAGAAACCATCTAGTAAAGATAATCTCTCGGAACCAGATACTTGTTGAAGGATATGTTCCATGGGAGGGACGGGATAATTATCTTTATCAGATGCTTTGTTGAGGTTTCAGAAATCGACACAAAGTCGAATTTCCCCGTTTTTCTTCCGCACTGGGACGAGGTTGGATACCCATTGAGTGTGTCTAATAGGAAAAATTATTTTAGCACTTAGGAGTTTATTCAATTCTTTTTGTATGGTCGGTTCTAATTTAGGATGCATTTTCCTCAGTTTCTGTTGGAAGGGTAAGGTTTGGGGCTTCATCGGGATGACATGCTGTATAATATTGGGATCAAATGTCTTAAGATCGTTGTAAGTCCAAGCAAAGACATCCTTGAATTCTTTAAATAATTTAACAAAAGCAACTTTTTCTTGTCTAGAACATCCCAAGCCTAAATTGATACACTGAGGATTTTCACTAGTCCCTAAATTTACCTTCTCATAAGACAATGAGGAACTATTGGTTTTGCAATTGACCGTCTTTTTAAACTTATCTTCAAAATCATAAAACTTTTCTAGTCTAACAACAAATTTGGGTATAAGATTTACCATGTCCGATAGAGCTTCAGGACATTTCGGATTAGGTATTACCGTAAAGTCGTTCAAATTGTCGTCATGCGTTTGTTCATCTATCACAGTGCCTTGAAAGGTTTCTTCCATGTGAAAAAAGTTAATGATCTGCTGATCATCGTCAAATACTCTCCAGTTTGTGATATTGTCAGGAACCGATGGTCGAAACAACAGCTCCACGGATAACGCGTTCGGGGATAAGCCATCTGCAGGAAGAAGTTTAGAGGCAACATTAGCTAATAGATCTGCTTCAGCATTATTTGATCTAGGAATGGAATTTATATTAAAAGAAGAAAATTTGTTCATTAAACTCCATATCTCAGACTGGTAACATTTGAGATGAGAGGAAAGACAATGTATAGAATCTCTCACCTGTCTAACCACTATCTCAGAGTCGCCGAATACAATCATATTTTGAATGTGCATGTCCAAGGCTTTTCTGAGACCTTGCAGCAAAACCTCATATTCTGCAATATTGTTAGTACATTCAAATTCTAGCCTACAAGCCAATAATGTTTTGTTACCTGTCGGATCTATAATGATGCAGCCTGCACCAGTTCCTTCGTTAGACTTGGAACCATCGAAATATAGAGACCAAATTTGATTTCCATCGGGTTCACTGGATTGTTGGATAGAAGCTGTTGGTTGCGTACATGCTAGGATCTCGGACTGTTGTTCTGGATTGTTGATAGGTGAAACTTCAGCCATGAAATTTCCGAAGTAGGTGTCCATCCCTTTGACTTCAGGTGGATTAACAGGCGGTGTGTATGGTTCATTAGGATCGTTCAAGTCTGTGACCGTGAACTTGAGGTAACGTTCATGATTCACTCTGATCTTGTTGGGCTTACCGTTTTCTAGAAGCCATAAGTGAGACCAGTCCGTTGCGAAGTAACCTTGTAGCTGCTCCGACCAGTCCCTGCTAAAAAACATACCATATACTTCTAGAATATCCACCACAATTATATCAATAACTTGATGAACCTTTGGGTTAGACGATAATCTAATCAATACATTTTTTAGTTCGCCTATAACTTTAACATCTGATTGATCAAGTTGTATGATTTTCAAAGAAGAGGGTTCTACTTCAGCGTTAATCTTTTGGCAGACTGACCAAGGCATCACATTGGACGATGCTCCTGAGTCAACCATACAATTATGCAGATTTCTGTTGAATATTTCGAAAGTTAAAAGAAAAGGAGGCACATTCTTACGAGTATTCAAAGTGGTAGCTTGTGTTTTATTACTCGCAGTTTCTAAGACTACTTTATCTGAATTATTTACACTATTTACATTGTTATTTGCATTATTTACAAGAGTTACAGGAAGGATTCCTTTATCTTGAGGATCAGGATTATTTTTAGTGGAAGTCTTCTGCGACACTTTGCTTTGCACAACCTTATTGTTGTTTGAATTACCATTCTTGCCATTTTCTGAAATATTTTGCAACATCTTTTGTAACAAAATTGGAAATTTCAACAACTCATAAATAGAAATGTTAGCCCTTAATTTCTTAAGATCTTCAACAACATCATAATCTAATTTAGGGCTAGCCTTACTCTGTTTAATTTCTACTGATTTAGATGGCTTTGGAAGTGAAGTTGTAGTGTTCTTGGCCGGAGGTTTGTTTGTTGTCTTGCTCCTAGTGTTGTAAGGGTGAACAGTCTCGAAGTTAGCTTGGAAGATACTATCCGAGAGGTGTCCAAAGATGTTTGGAGAAGACTCTTCTTCTTGAGTTGTTTCCTGCTCGATTTCCTCTTGAGGAATATCAGGAGGGATCAAGTCATCCTGGGCTCCTAGAATTGTCTGGAGAGCACATTGCAAACTTTCTAGGTTCAAGCCTTCGGGATTTGGATTAGGCCAGTTGGTTTGAAAAGGCTTTCGGAAAGGAGGTTTGTAAGGTCCTTTACTCGAGGAGGCTTCTTCAGTTGACCTTTTTAAATCAATAACTTGATTAGACAATTTTTGTACAACTTTGGTTAAATTTTCCAAATCAGAGTTTTCAGGTTGTGTTTTGTTTTGTGTAGGTCTGGGGAGAATTTCAATCTTCTTTTTGGAAGAAGAAACACTCTCAGTTTCGCTGCTAGAAGAATCCTTAAGACTAAGTATGTCTTTTTCAATCTGAGTAGCCTCTTCGAAGGCTTCTAACAACGTGGCCTTTTTAGATCTTTTAACCAAAATAGATATACTTTGATGTAGGGATTTAGTGTAGTAAGCTATTACAAGACTCTCAGCAGGCATAGACTCTGCAGGGATTCGATTTTTAAGTGTTAGAAATCTTTGATTAAAGTCTTTAACTTTTTCTTTTGGGTTCATTTTTAAGCTCGAAAGATCCATGACTAAGACTTCTGGAGGTTTACCGTCTCCGGATTTTTCCAAAAAACATGACTCAAACTTATCCCAAGACACTATGGTGTGAGGCTAGTGGTCGAAGTACCAAGTGGATGCATTACCCTCAAAGGTGTAAGGGAACAACCTACAGACAACATCTTCATGTTCAACATTACGGAGTCTGATGGCCAACATAAATTTTTTGATATGATCTTCAGCTATTTATTTTGAATCAGGATCAAACTTAGGAAGCCATTTCTCCGGGTGCTTAGGTAAAGGATGATGGGCTCCAGGTACAACTACAACATCCTGGTCCAACCATGGTCTAGCAGGGTTGTTCTGATTTTCCATTGGGGTAGTGGGTGTGGAAGGATGAGAAGGTGGATTGCCTTCGTCAGAAGAGGAATCTCCTCTAGAAGAGAAAGGAGATGAAGGAGGTGGTGAAGGAGGTATCCCAGATCCTCCTGCAGTAGGATTTGTGTTTGGATCTGTAGGATTCACAGTGGGATCTATATCGCCTAATTGTTCTCTGATATCAGAGAAATCTAAAGATTGACCCCACGGGCGGTTTGGTCGCCTAAGACTAGCTAAGGAACTATATGTTTTGATAAGAGATTGACGAATGATCTCTTGGATATCACCACCTGTAGGATTAGGGGTTGCTGGCTCAACTGTGATCTGCGGATCTTCGGTTGAAGTAGTTGTTGTTTGAGGGGGGATATTATCTTGTGAACGACTTCTAGTCATTATAGGGGTGCGATTAGGTGGAGGAGGAGTCTTGCGACCGCCTCGTGCCATTAATTAAGTTCAGGCCCTCCTTCTAGCGCCATTTGTTGACGGGCGAAACAGTCCGTCCGTCAATTGGGAGAGTGGAACCAGTCCGGGGTTGTCTAAATAACCCAAGCCGTTTGGAATGGACCACCCTGACGAGTTTAACGGCTCCGTTGGCCGCTCTAAGGTCTTTTAAGAAAACCAAAGAGAAATTAATCTAAACTAACTAAAACAAATAAAACTAACTAAACTAAATAAACTAACTAAAACTAACTGAAACAAATAAAACTAACTAAACTAAATAAACTAACTAAAACTAACTAAACTAACTAAACTAACTAACAAACTAAATAAAGGAAATTAAACTAATCAATCTAAAACAAACTACTAAATTAAACTAACTATTCTAACAATTATATACAATCTACTAATTACTATTATAATAACTCAAATCAACTATTTAATTACCAGATGCAATATTACTTATTCACAAATGTACATTATAAACAATCTACAGATTTAATTAAAACCTGCAAAACTCAAGTATTCTCTGCCCTAAGACAGCCAGAAATCTCTTTTTGGTTTTTATATTTTATGAAAAAGAAATAAACATTACTGAAATTAAACAATCTAATATATTTACTGAAATTAAACAATCTAATATAAATCTAATTGAACTTAAATCTAAACTGAACTACTTAATAAAAACAGCAAAGAAAAGACTAGTTGACCTGGAAGCGCTCCTAATTTGTCCCGTGTGTGATGACTCTGAAGCTGGTCGAAGGAAGTAAACTCGCACCGAATTGGTTCAATAGCTTCTCGTAAACGATCAGCTGAGATGCTCTTCGAGTTGGGTTGCAGGACAAACAAGACATAAAAATATCATAACAATTATAAGATATATAAATCTCTGCAATAAGGGAAACTTGTTATGCAAGAAACTTATATTTGATAATTCAATCAATGAAGAAGATAAAACTGTCATTCACAAACTGAACTAACAATTGTTATGTATTTTATATATTTGTAAGAGACAAGATAATGGATTACAGTGATTAAAATTATATCATTTTCACATGATCTAGATAGCTAAAGTAGTCATAAATCATAGACAAAGTGATATACAAAACATGAAACAAAATGTTGATATATTGAAAAGCTAAAGCTGTGACAAAACATCAATTCTGCTCCAGTTTGCATTAGAATTCCATATCCTTGTTCTCCCACAGATGAGGATGAACATTATTACAAAAATCATAAGTATATATAAGTTTCTCCACAGGGTAAAACATCCTTGTGGATAATTATCAAACAGTTTTACATAATCAGGGAAAAATCCCAAAATCTCCTAAACTAAGAAAATAAAATGCAAGTAAAATCTTTGAAACATCCCCTAACTGCTCAACAAATCAATTGCAATTTCGAATTTACCTGCAATAGAACACAAGTATCAAATTAGAAAGATATTTCAGTAACAAAACACTAAAAAATTGATTCTACAGACTTCGCTACAAAATCATCTGATTTTGTAGCTAGTCTAAAATAGCATATAGAATCAGATAACAATCAGATGAAATCTTTTTAAAACAATCCAATTTAATTCTTTTTTAACAAACATTAAAATTGAATTACTAATGGTTCAAGCAAATTTATCATTCAGATCAAATCAAATCGAAAAGGATAAAATCGAAATAGGATAAGAATGCTTTGTTTTTGGTTGCCATAGAATCGGGTCAAATAATAACCACACTGTTTCATATCCAAATGCAATTACAAGTAAATCGTGATGTAATCAAAATTGATATAGTTACAATCGAACACAATCCAAATCGATTGATTACAACTGTGCATAAAAGTCATATTGTTTTAATCAAATGCCGATATAGAAAGGCCGTTACGATTATTGCCAAATGTTCATCACAACATCGAACTTCACCATAGATTGCAATCGTTGAATGTTTATATAGTAAATCAGACATGATCACATAATGATCATACCATCAACAGCAGTGATAACCATAAACTGGGCAATAATCAAATCAAAAATGTGACTGAGCTAAAAATAAGAGCACATCGTAATCCTGGGCATAATCAATTTCATTCCCAAATCAAAATTAAACAATATATGAATCAAACTGATCATACAGTCAAACTATGCGAATCGATAGGTTGAATATAACAGTCATGATTCGAATCTACTCGCAATTTAATCATGCATCCATAGAATGGTATTCGAGTTGGTCAAGAAGACATGGAATATACAATAGTTAACCATAGTTTACCAAACATATCGTATATGACCAAATCGAAATGAAAAATTAACTGTGTTTGAAACTGATATACCAGAAACGAACTATGTTTAGAAAATATTGACAACTTCAATAATCGACAGAGTATTCGATTGAAACCAGTTTAAAACAAATCAAATCTATCTCGAGATCACTTGAATCAAAACCAAATCCAATGAAAATTGATTTATCAAACTAAATTATATACAACAGTGCATGCTTGTGTGACAGAGCAAATCCAGGATATAAACAGATTTTATGATTATGCCATATAAATAGGTGAAAGTCTTACCAGTGAGGCTGATCTAGCTATGCCAATCTTGAATTGACGAATGTTGTTGTTGACTCCACATTCTTAAACAAAATCGAACCAGTTGTTCGTTGTTTCTTATCAGTGGATGTCATTTTAACCTTTTGACCTGATAGCTTGGCAACCTGATCCTCTAGAGTGTGAATTCTGGCTTGTAGCATTGGGACATCAATGTAATACCTTTCCAGCCATGTGCCACACTGATCACATGGTGGAGTAGCTAGTTGAGAAAGCACAGGAGGGGATTTTGACGAGTCACTAGGGGTTTCACAGGGCATTTTGATGCCTGGATAATTTGGATCATTCAGCAAACAAGGTGGTAAGTTCTTCACAAAATCATATGCGGGTTTATCACACAGACCTTCGGAATAGGGATACTCGCTTGCTAGGTAGCGTTCAATCTCTGAGTCGGAGTCTTCACTTATCATGATAGGGTCAGGGTTGACAGGAATTTTTGGTTTGTTTCTCGCCATGCGAGAGATTAATCGAGCGTTCTTCTTGCCTTTAGAATTGGCAATGGGTTTGGTCTTGGTCTTTTTAGCCACGGGTTTAACATTCTCCACATCCTCGGTGACAGAATTGGGTAGCTCGATAGGTGGCTCGGGTAGAGGTTTGGGTAGTAGGGCACTGTAATGGACAGGTGGTACTGATTTTCACTCGCTCACCATAGGTTTGTCAACCTGTGGTGGGCTTGACTCATCAAAACTATTGCGTATAAGAAAATCATCCCAACAGTCCCGACGTAATTCCAAATGACAAACCACCAGCATTTTAATTAACCCAAAATGAAATAGCCTGCCATCGTCCTGGTTTCGTTTGAACCTTTTGGACATTTTAAACAGATTCCTATGCAGGTAGAAAGGCATATTAAGTTCATAGCCTATGAAAACCATCAGTAGCCGAAGGTGATACAAGAACATGAAACCATACCTTCCCTTGCAAGTAATGAATTGCTTGGTTACCATGAGCAAGTTGTGCCAGTGCTGCTTTAGCATGTTTGCAGGCAAACCCTTGTCACAGGAGCTCACTCTTCGTGACTGGAAGAGCAATGTCCACGTGACATTCTCCACTTTACAATTTTTCGACCATCTCTATCCGACAGCAGGCAGACCAGTAGCTCGACTGAGAAATTGCTCATCAATTTCCAACTGCACATCCCCAACCTTGGCCTGGCAGCCATCGAAGGTTAATGCAAATTGCCGAGCCACGATAGGGTTATAACCATCAAACTTTTGTATGAATGAGAGCCATCTGAATTCCGCAAGGTCACTGTAAGCACCATGAAACATTAACAATTCCTGGAAGCCATTGGGTTCATCCCTCATGACTGGAGCCATGGTTCGAGCTCATGGTAGGTTTTGGATTGAACACAATCAACACACAGGAGCGAGGTCGTTTGGGACTAACATCTGCAAGTGCTCAAAGGGGAATGAATCAATATGCGCGTGCAAAGGTGGTGGGTTAGTTCACCGCCATGCAAAACATTAATGGCACAGTACCATCCCTGTTCAATCAATCATAACCAATATTTACATTATTCGGCCAACCCAAGGTTTAAACGGTGGACAATTATATCAATGTGCCAATGTAAAGTTTGAAACCACGATCGTTCAACGTAAAATCAAACCCATATATCATATGTGCCATAGTATAATTCGAACCAAGTAAAATCCAAATGTTTCACCAACGCGCTATGTGTATAAAACATTGCCATTCAATATGAAATCAACTCATATGTGACCCATGCGCTTTTGCATAAGCAAAGTTTATAAACATTGCAACAAGAGATTTCATAAAATCGATAAGTTAAGAGCTTATAGTAATAAGGATCATACCACATAAAAACCTTTAATTCACCATGACCCCTATATAATCAAGTATAATTCATCAATCAACACGCTCAATGACTTGTCAATTAAATCAAAATCAAGTTGTGCAATCAGAGGGATAATAGGCAAATGGACATAATTTGAAAAATAAACCAAAGGTAAGAACTAATCAGAACATCAATGAGAAGATCATGACATTCCATATAACGATGGGGGAGTTTTCACGCTTTCAGTCGTGAAAAAACAAATCGAAACCAATTGCAAATGTCGCATGAAATAAAAATGTCTTCTGTTTGCAAAATGTGACATAAATTTGAAGTTCAAGATACATAGGTGTAGACAGCTTTAGGGGCAATTGAAAAATTATTATTGGCTGCCAACAACCGCACAAACTCACGATTCAAAAAATTGTGACGTAATCGTGGTCGTTGATCCAAGAGTGATATGGATCGTCGATCGTTTAGAAGGTAATTTCAGCATTTCAAGAGTCAGGGGATTCGAGAGGAGAACCTTTGCAAAGTGTCGAGTCATGAAGTCTCGACCCAACACTCGGAGGAACGTGGGCCCTTGATCAGGGGACAACGAGGACAATCAATTTAGCGTGAATGAGTTTCAGTGTTTCAATGTCTGGGAGACCAAAGGGTAGAATATCTCAGTTTCACAAGTTGTGAAATCCCGACATACGAATCCACGACGCGCTCAGTGGGTTGGACCTAGGTCACAGGACAAGGTCATGTGGTATAAGGAGGAGGCATGCGCTAGTAGTTTGCTAAGGGTCTAACTCGGGGATCGGTATTTCGAGACCCAAGAATTCGAAGAAATGAGAAGTCGAGGGATGTGAAGTCCCGAAATAGAGAAATGTGAAATAACCTATGGTTGTAGGCCATGGTCATAGCGTCGTGGTCGTGTGGAGGAGGGTCACATCATGATCATAAGTGAGAGGGATAGCATGTGCTAAGCCCCTTAATCACTTATAGGACTGAAGGAGATGAAGAGGTTGGGACGCCTTGCATCGGGAGCCCCAATGTAGCGGAATGAAATGATCCTTTTAAACTAAGCCTATGGTCGCGGGTCTCGATCACGAGGTGGAGGATGAGGAATGAGCTAGCCTGCGCTAGGCCCCTGTAGGAATTTGGGAATTCTTTCATTTGAGAAAAAGGAAAAAAAAATTGTTATGCCATCGTGGGTGTGTGACAAATTGGTATCAGAGCATGGTTACACCACTTGGCCTGCTTGGGCTCATGAAAGAGTTGTGTAGAAGATTTATTTGAAGTAGTCTTAAAAAGAGTAACCCTCTATCTTAACCCCCCTTTACCAAAAGTCGAAGTTAAGAATGTTATTAAATAAAAGAATGAAATCCTTAATGTGTGTACGCATTTGAGAAATGTGAATTTATGTGTTGGTTATGAATGAATATAATGTTAGCTAACAACAAGTGTTTTGTCTACATGTAAGCGAACGATCAATCGTGGGAAAACTGCAGACATATAGAATGGTGACGCACCAGGAGGTGGGGGACGACTCTGACAATAGAGATAGAGAGTCTGATGAAAGGAGGGATGTAGAGACCCCTTTGGATCTAGCTGAGACTGTGAGGAGTCTCATGGATGAACTAAAAAGTTGCAAGACCGACAATAAGAGGTTGATAAAAGATCAAGAGAAGCAAATGGAAATTAATCCAGTCTTGTTGCAGAGCTTATCTGACATACAAAGACAATTGCAGCATGGACCTGACACCAGTCATGAGGATCGACGGCAGACAAAGAAGAGTTGAAGTCCACCTGAGATACGAAAACATGGCCTTTTGAGTGGCTACAATTGGAAGAGCACCTCGGGGAGGGCCCACCCCAGAGATAATGGATGGGCGTCGAATGTTTCCTCTGGAAAGGAAACTGGCGACTCGGAGGGATCTTCTAGTAGCATAACTAGTTCATATTCCCAAAGAAAACAGAAGAAGCGAAAGCATTCCAAAATTCATAAACTTGAAGAATTCCAGAAGGCCAAACCACCCTCTTTCGACGGTGAGATAAAGAGAGGAGAGGAAGCGAAGACCTAGCTACTTGGACTAAAGAATTATTTCAGAGTGCATGACTTCTCAAAAAACTTGAAGGCCTGAGTAGCCACTTTCAACCTGAATGGAAAGGCTTCCATTTGGTGGGAAGACCTTAAGAATGTAAAAGGGATTCACGAAGAAGACCTATCTTGGGAACGGTTTGAAAGATACTTTAGAAAGAAGTATCTGTCGAAAAAGTATTTCAACGAAAAAGACTAAAGAATTCTATGAATTCAAGATGAGGCAACTCACCGTAGAAGAATATGTCAACATATTTCTTGAGCTGCTGAGGTACTTACCCTATATAAAAGAATAAAAGGAAAAGGAGCAACGATTTATCAGTGGGCTACCTAAGGACTATCAGAACAGGATTGAGTTTGATGAGCCGAGGACCCTAGAAGACACTATCCGAAAGGAAAGATGTTGTTATGAACAGTTTGGGCTTTGGACAGAACCTCACAAAGGCTAGAAGCAAAAGAGTGGTTCGGGATTCCAGAAAAAGGGGTTTAAATCCACAAGATTTAAAAACTATAAAAACGATATAAGGATGAGCTTTCCTACCCGAAGTGTACACCAACATAATTTCCCCTCCCAGAATGGAAATAAGCCTTTTGGTTCAACCCCCGAAAAGACTGATAATCCAAAGAAAGAACCCTTGAAATGTTGGGGTTGTGGAGAAGAACATCTACTGAGGGACTGCCCACACCGAAAAAAAAATAGTAGGAGAATTTACAACGTCCAAGAGGCTACCACCGTCAATGACATGGCCAGGAGTATGCCGCAAATTTATGAATCCGTGGATAATAAAAAAGCCGACCACCAAGCTTCAGTGGTGGAGATGGAAGGTATGATCACTAACCACCTAGTGTCTATTCTAATTGAACTTGGTTCAAATTTGAGTTATATAGACCCTCAGGCTGTTGATAAGTGTAAATTGCAGCCACATCAACATGCCAAACCATGGTTGGTACAGTTAGCCACTGGTACCAAAAGAAATGTAGCAGAGGTCAGACCAGCTTGCCAATTCACTATGGGTGAATTCTCCACCCAAGAAACCTTTAACATACTACCCCTAGGATCGTATGACCTGTTGATTGGCATGGACTGGCTAGCCCCATATAAATCCAGAATGGACTGTTACCATAAAACCTTAGAATGTGTAAGTGAAGAAGGAAGGAGGATAACCCTTCAAGGGATCTAGAAACCTGTCTAGGTGAGACGAATATCAACCCTTCAAATGAGAAAGTATTGTAGAAAGGGATTCCCACTATATGCGATACAAGTGTTGGAATCTGTCGAGGACAACAAACCAAGCCTCGAAGACCACCCCATACTAAGAGAATTTAGATATGTGTTTCCAAAAGAGGTACCGGGCAGGGATGATTTTAAGGATTAAAATTTATTTTAAAATGTAGAAACCTTGGTGAATCTTACTAACCCTTCATATGCCAACTATAAATGTTTGGCGATATTTTTGTAAAGATATTCAAATTTCTAAAGATTTTATATAGTTTGTATAAAATTTTGGTGATTTTTCAGTAAAATAATTTTATCCTATAGAATTTGGGCGAATCATTTTTAGCATAGCAAATCTTTTTTGGGGAAAACCATGGAAAATTAGCCCATGAGCGAAATTTAGCCCCTAAAATCATCATTGGTACTACCAGGTCTACCTCTGAGAAGGGACATTGACTTCTCGATAGAACTTGCACCAGGAGCGGTGCCAGTGTCTAGGACACCCTACAAGATGAGCACACCCGAGATAGTTGAGCTTAAATTACAACTAAAAGAAATGATGGACAAAGTCTATATCTAGCCCAGCGTGTCTCCATGGGGAGCACCAATCCTATTCGTGAAAAAGAAAGATGGTACCCTCCGACTGTGCATAGATTATAGACAACTCAATAAGGTAACCATAAAAAACAAGTACCCCTTACCTCAGATCGATGACTTGTTCGATCAATTGGGAGGTACTTCCATCTTCTCCAAGATTGACTTGAGATCTGGATACCATCAAGTCCAAATTAAAGGTGAAGACATCCACAAAACCGCCTTTAGAATGAGATATGGTCACTACGAGTTTGTGGTAGTACCATTTGGATTAACTAATGCCCCTGCCACTTTTATGTGCTTGATGAACAATGTGCTTAGAAAATTCCTAGATAAATTTGTACTGGTTTTTATTGACGATGTCTTAATCTACTCCAAGAATAGAGAGGAACATGAGGAACATCTTAGACTTGTGCTTCAAGTGCTAAGAGAGCATCATATTTATACCAAGTTTAGCAAGTGTGATTTCTTCTAGAAGCAAATACATTACTTAGGCCATGTCATATCTAAAGAAGGGGTAGCAGTAGACCCTGACAAGATCAGGTCTATCATGGAATGGCCTACCCCAAAGGACATTTCAGACATCAGATCCTTTATGGGCTTAGTGGGATACTATAAGAGATTTATAAAAGGATTCTCCAAGATTGGTTGTCCAATCACTGCCCTCCAAAAGAAAGGAGTTAAATTCCTTTGGACCCCAAAATGTGAAGAAAGGTTCCATACCGTAAAACACCAACTGACGCATGCACCCATGCTGAAGATCGTCAATCCCAAAACTGACTTCCTCATGTGCACTGATACTTGCAAGGAAGGGCTCAGAGGAGTCCTTATGAAAGAAGGAAGCGTAGTCTGCTATGATTCTTGAAAATTGAATGAGCACGAAGTCAACTATGTGACCCATGATCTAGAACTAGCCGCCATAGTGCACGCCTTGAAAATGTCGAGGCATTACCTCCTGGGTAGGAAATTTCTACTTATGACAGACTACTATGGATTGCAACACCTGTTTGAACAACCAAACCTCAATGCTAGACAAGCTAGGTGGATGACCCTTCTTAGCGAGTTTGATTTCGAAATCAAACATATCAAGGGAAAGGAAAATAAGGTGGTCGATGCCCTTAGAAAAAGTATGAAAACAATCCATTTGGAAACGGTGAGCACTTGTGAGACCAACGTCAGGGAAAGAATCAAGAGTGCACAAGAAATAGACATGTTCTTCTAGACCGTGACCTCATACCTGGAGCAAGAACCTGCAGGGCTACAGTATGAAGGCTATCGAATGTTAGATGGAGGTCTACTAACTTACAAAAATAGATTGTATATTCCAAACTGTGAGGACTTGAAGAGGTTCATAATGGATGAACTACATAAAAGACCGTATACTGGTCACCCAGGATACCAGAAGATGATCACGACCACCAACAAACAATTTTATTGGCCTGGATTGAAGAAAGACATAGCTGAGTATTTAGCCAAATGTATAGAATTCCAATAGGTTAAAGCAGAGCACCGACACCCAACAAGATTATTACAACCTCTACCAATCGCAGAATGGAAATGGGAGACCATCTCCATGGATTTCATCATCGGATTACCAACATCGATTAGGCATAATGACACCATCATGGTAGTGGTGGATTAATTGATCAAGTCCGCTCATTTTATCGCCATCAAATCGACTTGCAAGGCAATAGACATTGCCAACATATTCATGAAGGAGATATTTAGACTACATGGCATGCCTATGGAGATCGTGTCTGACAGAGACATGAAATTTACCTCCAACTTTTAGAAATCCTTGATGGATGGTCTGGAGACCAAATTATTATTTAGCATGGCCTATCATCCTCAAACCAATGGACAGACAGAAAGAGTGAACCAAATATTAGAAGACATGCGAAGGATGCATGTAATGCATCAACCTAAAATGTGAGAAGATTACCTGCCACTGGTGGAATTTGCCTACAACAATGACTACCAAGAATCACTAAATATGAGCCCTTTCGAAGTCCTCTATGGTAGGCCATGCAACACTCCAGTCAGTTGGAGTAGTCCCATAAGCATAATTACTATTGGACCCAACATGTTAAAATAAATGGAAAAACAAGTGATTCAGATAAAGAAAAATCTCAAAGTCACTCAGAACAGACAGAAAATTTACACCGACAAAAAGAGAACCCCTAGAGAATTCAAGACGAGAGACCACATATATATCAGAGTTAGGCCCAGGAGGAGGTCCCTGAGGATGGGAGCTTGTGCCAAGTTGGCACCTAGGTATTGTGGAACCTTTGAAGTTCTAGATAGAGTGGGGCCTATAGCCTATATGATAGCACTTCCTCCCATAGTAAAAGCACATAATGTTTTCCATGTTTCATTGTTGAAGAAATATGTACATGATTCTAATCATATAATTGACTGGTCTGTGATCCAGGTGGAACCGGAGGGAGAATTCTTGCCAAAACCTCTATGCATACTAGATAGAAAGGAAACCCCACTCAGGAACCGAACCATTGCACAGGTCAAGGTGCAGTGGAATCATTTTGGCCCCGATGAGGTTATGTGGGAAATGGAAGATGCCATGAAACAGGCATATCCGATTTTGTTTACTTCTGTACATACATGTCATAATTGATAGACAGAACATCGAGGATGATATTCCTTTAAGGGGGAGGGAATTTTAACACCCTGTTTCCCCCAGTCTGTAAAATTAACTATATTGACCAAGATCTATGGAAAACTCAAAGGTGTGAATGTTTGATTTGATGGACCTTTGTATAAAAGGTCGATGAATGTAAATTATGTTATGAATATGTTTTGCATGAATGCTGGGAGGGGGATGTGATAAAAGAGACCACGATGGCTAATGAAGGGTGGTGGAAGGGACCTAGAATGGTTGCGTTAAATTCCACCAAACCAGACCATACTGGTTTTTACTTGCTCAAAGACCAAGGAAACTCTCTGACCTTGGAATGAATTTCCCATTAGGATGGTAGGTCAAGAGGCTCCTTAAGAGTTAATGAGGGGATGGGGTGAACTGCCCATCCGTAAATCTCTCAGACCTGACCACGGATGGGGGAATTTGCGGCACATGCAATCTTACAAAGAAGGGCAAGAAAGGAAGTGTGGGAAGGGTAGAGAAGGGGAGCGTGCACGACAGGGATCGCGAAAGAGAACCACAAAACCCTGGAACCACAGGGAGTTCTGAACATCAGAGAAGGAGAGTAACTTTCATCCTCGATTTTTATCTATATCAGGAGAAGGAGAGTAACCTTGGTCCTTGACTTCCATTGATATGGAAGTAAGAGATTGAATCTTAGAGCATCATGGTCTGGCTCAAGGGTGGCTAGTGGTAAATCCGTTTGGAGACATTGAGCCTATGGTTGGGTGGAAATGAGCACTCGTCTCAGCAGTTGCATCATGCCTTGTGGTTCTGATAAGTGTTTTATGCCTTACATTTTGAATTGAATATCATGGATGAATGTTTATACTTATATTCCATAGTTGATGTCTATGTAAATTAGTTAATTTCAAAGTATGCGTTCATGCCATTGAGAATAGACCCATCTAGTTGACCTTCGCAATATTCTAGGATGGATCCTCGAGAGCACCTTTCACTAGGAATCACCTCATAACTTTGGAACCATACCGATCCTTTACCCAGAAACCCGACTAAAATAAGGGATAATTTCCCAAGAACCATATGAAGGTTCATGCGATCCGGGTCTAGAAAGCATGTGCAAGAAAGCGTAGTTCTCTAAGGTTTTGAAGTCGTGGGAGTTTGAAGCTCCGAAAGGTTGAATTCATGACCCAAGTTCAGAAAGGATAGTGAATCCAATTATCGAAAGGGAGTATCCTTTTGTTTGGTAGACGAATGGATGACATCCTTTCGAAAATACCCCAGGTCTGTCAGGACCAATGGATCTAGAGGAGGAGCATGGGCATTAACACCTCGACCCCTTCATCCTTCACAAGTAGCGATGGAACTGGGACCGTATATCCCAAGATCCATCGGGAACTATTTAGGACGTCAATCTTAACCCTTGTGTAGATGGGAGGATGGACTTGTCATAGTCCTGAAAGTCCTGATTTAATTAGGACCATCCATTTAGCAAAGATGCGTGGCAGTTGGGTGGCATTTCTCTAACTCGCAACTTGGAGTGGTCAAAGGGTAGGACTGCACAAACTCACGATTCACGAAATCACGACGTAATCGTGGTCGTTGACCCAAGAGTGATCTGGACTATCAATCATCCAAAAGGGAATTTCAGAATTTTGGGAGTTGGGGGATTTGAGAGGAGAACCTTAAAAAATTTATGAGTTGCGCAGTCCTGACCCAACACTTGTAGGAATGTGGGACCTTGATCACGGGACAGCGAGGACCATCGATTTAGCATGAATGAGTTTCGACATTTCGATGTCCGGGAGACCAAAGGGAAGAATCTCTTGGTTTCATAAGTCACAAAATTCCAGCATATGAAACCCTGACGTGCTCAGTGGGTTGGCCCTAGGTCACAGGACAAGGTCATGTGGTAGAAGGAAGAGTCAGGCACTAGTAGTTGGCTAAGGGTCTAACTCGGGGATCAGTATTTTGGGACCCGAGAATTCAAAGAAATGAGAAGTCGAGGGACATGAAGTCCCAAAATCACAAAACGCGAAATAACCTATGGTTGTAGGCTGTGGTCACAACATCATGTTCGTGTGGAGGAGGGTCATGTCGTGATCATAGGTGAGAGGGCTAGCATGCGCTAGGCCCCTTAATCGCTTTCAGGACTAAAGGAGATGAAGAGGTTGGGACGCCTTGCATCGGGAGCCCCGATGTCGCGAAATGCGATGAGCCTTTTAAACTAAGCCTATGGTCGCGGGTCTCGATCACGAGGTGGAGGATGAGGAATGAGATAGCCTGCGCTAGGCCCCTGTAAGAATTTGGGAATTCTGTCATTTGAGAAAAAGGCGAAAATTTTTGTTATGCTGTCGTGGCTTTGTGACATGGTGCAACTTGAAGAAGTAATCCACTAGCTTCAACAACGCATCACAGATCTGGAACTTCATACTGTACCCGAGACCTCTCAAGAAATAAGAGACCTAAGGGAGGCAACTGCCCACAATCCAATTGGAAGATTAAAAACCCTTGCCTTGGAATGCAAGCAACTGAGCTCCAGGAGCACTCAGACATATGGAAATCTCACGGAGAATCCATAGTTACAGGCATTAGAGTTGCAGCCCCAGGAAGCAAAGAAGCACATAGATATGCTACAGGCGCAGCTGAAGGCATTAAAACCAGTTGAAAGAATGAAGAGGTTTCAAGAACAACGCACGACCCAACAACAGATCCACACGATTCAAAGTAAAGTGATGGAAGTCTCTCAATGACTTCAACCAATGAAAGAGAAGGCATGCCAAATGTTCAATGAAGTTGAAAGCCAAGGAGTTGAGCTAGAACAATTTGTCATCACAACAGAACAATGCCTAGAAGGGCCAATGAACAATGCAGTGATCGATGAGTTCACTGAGCAACAAGCCGTATCACTGCAGCAGGTCGAAGCAGGTCGAGCCAAGCTCGAGGCATTCAAGGCAGAATTGATCAGACCAGAGTGACTCGGGATGAGTCACATGTGAGTGTTGGGGGCCTGTTGGCCCTTGACCAAGTTTTGGGATAATCTTGGTCATGTTGATAGTTTTTGGGACTTCGACAGCCTGTCGAATATAGAGCACCAGACAAAGATGGAGTGCCAGACGAAGCAGAGATTATGGAATATCGACCCACTTTTGGGTCCCTTTTTGGGTTTTGGGAATATGTAATGGGAAAGGGATGTTGGCTCGTGGGTTTACCTACACTTAGGCCACTTTTGTATGTATAAATAGAAGGATAGGCAAGAAAGTAGTAGTAGTCGAATATTGTATCTATGTGATATAGGCTAAGTGCCAAGATGGGATCTGTGTGATCAAAGGTTTTGTGTATTCTGTATAGACTTGCAGAGCTTAGTGCAAGTCCCTGTGTGAATATATAGAAGGCTTTGTGATGTAAGGAAAGGAAGAAGGATCTAGCAAGTTGCACAGATCTTTTGTCCTGTGCAGAGTAAGGGTTTCTAAGGCTCTGTTCTTGTAACTGATTAGTCGATGATAATAAAGAAGAGTTGGTGGACGTACCCCCAGGGTGGGGGTGAACCACATAAATACGGTGTTGTCTACTTTGTGAGTTGTTTTGATGCATTGATGTGATTGTTTGCTAAGTGCTTTGAGATGAGTAGATAGATCTGATATATATGATTATGATCAGTGCTTATGGTGTGTAGAATGTTAGATATGATCCATATGTATATGCTAAGTGCTTGATCTGTTAGATTTGAATAACATGTTGATGCTAAGTGCTTGAATATTGTAGTTCGTAGTGAATGTTGCGAAGCTCTGTTATACCAACAAAGTGGTTATTGATTTCATAATAAAGAACCAACAATGCTAAGTGCTATATTAAGAGCTATAATCTCAGATTTGTGTCCCAGCTAAGGTTGCAGACACTTGAGTCCTGCAACCACCCCTGCCTCTACCTCAGGTGAGACTTCATTTGCTTCATAGGTGTTTCCGAAAGGGTTGGTAGTTAGGTTTTTTTTGGTGCATTGTTGTAGTGTTGAACCCCGGGTCTGCCCCCATGCCAACAAGCACAATACTTGTAGAAGTTCATAGATTCATTTTCAGTGGTAGCTGCACCATTCCACGCCATAACAACCAGTGGTAAGAGTTTCTAGTGGAGGAAGAATCAACATAAGGCCTTTGATAAGTTGAAAAGAAAGATCAGTCAAGCACCAGTGCTCATGCTACCAAATTTTCATAAGCCATTTGAAGTGGAGTTAGATGCAAGTGGGTATTCCATGGGAGCAATACTCATGCATGGAGGAAGGATCATCTGCTATCATTCTAAAGTATTTCATGGGGTGGTTCTCAACTACACTACCTATGAAGGATATATATGCCCTGTTACAAGCTATTAAAAAGTGGAAGCACTATCTGATGGGTAAGGATACCATCATCCTCACATATCACCAACCACTACAGTATTTGTAGGCCCAAAGTAAGCTACAACAAATCAATAATTACAAGTGGATGGGGTTTTTATAGCAATTTTATTTGGTCATAAAGTATAAGAAGGATAGCACAAACAAGTTGGAATACAGGGTTTCACAACCACCCACATCCAATATTACAACCTTGGGAACTCTGATGCACATGGGGCCTTTCACCCATGATGCATACAAAGAGGCATACATAGATCACAATGACTTCAAGGAGGTGTTTAAATAACTATAGGGCCAAATTCACATAGAAGAAGGTGGCAAAAATGATGACTATCATTTCCATAATGGTTTAATCTACAATATTGACAAGGTCTGTGTCCCTAAAGGTGAACACATGCAAATTATTAGAGAGGCTCACACCTCCAAGGTTGCAGGACATTTTGGTGTTGGGAATAAAATGTCCAAGTTACAAAGGTATGTGTAATCACCCAGAATGCAAGAAGACGTAGCAAAATATATTAAAGGATGTATACTTTATTGTATTACCAAGACAAGTAACATGAAGCAAGGTTTATACCATCCCTTACCTTTACCCACTCGACCTTAGGAAAGTATTTCCATGGATTTTGTGGGAGGTTTACCAAAAACTAGGAAGGGGACATGACTATCTATTTGTGGTAGTTGATAGGTTAAAAAAAACATGCATTCTCGTGCCTTGTAAAAATACCATCAACGAGCAAGAAGGAACAAACAAGTTATTTGAGCACGTTTGGGTGTACTTTGGGATACCAAGGAGCATCACCTCATACATAGATACCATATTTCTAAGTTCATTTTGGACTACATTGTGGGAGAAGATGGACACTAAGTTGAAGAGGTCTACAATGTTCCATCCACAGAAAGATGGGCAGCCAAAAGTAGTCAAAAGGACTTTGGGACAACTTTTTAGGGGTTATTTGAGAATCATTCGAAGACTTGGGATGAAAATTTGATCTATATACAACACTCTTATAATAGACTAGTCCACACTTCTATTGGTAAGTCACCTTTTGAATATTTCTTTGGATATTTTCCACCTTCACCCTTAGATATTGTATATGGACAACAAGGAGGAGTGAGGGAGGACCTTACAGGACATGCATTAAAAGAAGAAAAAAATGTTGAGAAGATTAGGTAGATCCATCTGCAAGTACACGAGACACTAAAGAAGTCACATGAGAAGTACAAGGCTAAACATGACCAACATAAAACAAAGAGAAAATTTAGAGTGGGAGATAGAGTATGGTTACAGTTGAATAAGGAAAGTCTACAGGGTCCTGGTAAGAAGATCAAGGCTTTGTGGTATGGTCACTTTGAGGTATTGGAAATGGTGGGAGATAATGCCTACAGACTCAGTCTACCCGCATATATCCACATTTACTCAGTAGTGAATGTGAAGAATCTGAAACTCTATGAGCCTTCCATGTTGGATCAAGAGGAGGAGCATTTCCTACCTTCCATAGAGGATTTAGCACTGGATGCTCGAGAAAATTTAGTAGAGGATATAGTTTTGTAGAAGTGGTCCAGAACTACAAGACATGGGCAACATGACCTTTGGTAGATTTGGTTGAAAGAAAAACTTCCAGGCAAAGCAAAGTGGTACGCTAGGGAGAAGGTAGAGGAAAAATTTCCTCGTCTCATTCAGTAAAGGTTTTGGGGACCAAAAGCATCCCTAAATGGGGAGGTATGATTTAGATTGGATCATTATATTATTTTTCATCTAGATTGGTGATTTCATAGTGGAAAAAAATAGAGGAATTAGATTGCAGGGTCATTTTAGTGGTAGCTCCCAGTTTGGAAAATTGGGGTCCAGAACCCTCCAGAGCTATTTTGAGGCAAAAAACAACAATTTTTGGGGTTTTGTTGTTTAGAACTTGTGCACAACCCCTTGAAGATGTTCTACACTACGATACTTTTCCAATGATGCATATTGTGCATCATTCGAAATTCATATGCAAAAGTTATGCCTCCCGCAAGTTGACCTGTCATGTTGAGCACCATGGTACGGGAGGATGCCACGTCCGCCCCCATTAGTCATGCATATGGGGCTATCCACATAAGGAATTTCAAGAATATTATATAAGGTTCAAAACCCTACCACAATTGAGGGTTGAGGAAGTAAAAAAACCTACCACTAGATGGCTATGAGGATATGTTAAATATCGGGGCACTAGGAGGAGAAGGGGTTCCATTCTATGTTATTTCATTGTGTTCCATAACATAATAGAACAATTGGGAGTGGGGAATTAGAGAACATAACATAGGGGTTAATTTCATGTAGCAACCTAATAGGCCATAAGTCTCAGGTAACTCTAGAGAGAGTGCCTTCTCCTTTGTACTTGCATTATTTCCATACTAGAGAAAAGAGAGTAGAGAAACCTCATCTTCTAGCTGGGTTTTCTCCCGTAAGGGTTTCCCAAAGTAAATGCTTGTGTCATTTTGTGGATGGTGTGTGATTGTATTTTACTAATCTCTATTTTCTGCATTTTATTTATTTCATGCATACATATGCTGAAAATCAATAACTAAACATTCTGAAATCTAAAGGAATTTAACCTTCATAGTTTAGATTTTAGATTTAATTATCATATATGTTGGGACAAAGTGTTCTAGTGGAATATCCATGACAATTTAGAAGTTCATATCTTCATTTTTAGCGGTAGCTGCACCACTACACGCCATAACAACAAGTGGTAAACATTTCTAGTGGAGGAAGAATCAACATAATGCCTTTAACGAGCTTCAAAGAAACATATGTCAGGCACCAGTGCTCAGGCTACCAAATTAGCAGAAGCCCTTCGAAGTGGAGATAGATGCAAGTGGGTATGCCATGGGAGCAGTACTGATGCAAGGAGGAAGGATCACCTGCTATCGTTCTAAAGTATTTCATGGGGCAGTTCTCAACTACCCTACCTATGAAGGATCTCTATGCCTTGTTACAAGCTATTAAAAAGTGGAATAACTATCTAATGGGAAAGGAGACCTTCATCCGCACATATCACCAACCACTACAATATTTGCAAGCCCAAAGGAAGCTACAACAAACCAAGAATTACAAGTGGATGGGGTTTTTATAGAAATCGTATTTGGTGATAAAGTATAAGAAGGATAGCACAAACAAGTTGGAATAAATGATTTCACAACCACCCACATCCAAGATTACACCCTTGGGAACTCTGATGCACATGGGGCCTTTTACCCATGATGCATACAAAGAGGCATATATAGAAGATGATGACTTCACGGAGGTGTTTAAAAAACTATAGGGCCAAATTCACATGGAAGAAAGTGACAGAAAGGAGGACTATCATTTCCATAATGGTTTACTCCACAATCTTGACAAGGTCTGTGTCCCTAAAGGTGAACACATGCAACTTATTATAGAGGCTCACACCTAAAAGGTTGCAGGACATTTTGGTGTTGGGAACACAATTTCCAATTTACAAAGGTATGTGTACTAGCCCAGAATGCAAGAAGATGTAGCACAATATATTAGAGGATGTATACTTTATTGTATTACCAAGCCAGGTAACATTCAAAGACCTAGGATGAAAATTTGATCTATATACAACACTCTTATAATAGACTAGTCCACACTTCTATTGGTAAGTCACCTTTTGAAACTTTCTTTGGATATTTTCCACCTTCACCCTTAGATATTTTATATGGACAACAAGGAGGAGTGAGGGAGGACCTCACAGTATATGCATTAAAAGAATAAAAAATTGTTGAGAATATTAGGTAGATCCATTTGCAAGTACAAGAGACACTAAAGAAGTCACGTGAGAAGTACAAGGCTAGACATGACCAACATAGAACAAAGAGAACATTTATAGTGGGAGACAGAGTATGGTTACAGTTGAATAAGGAAAGGTTACAGGGTCCTAGTAAGAAGATCAAGATTTTATGGTATGGTCACTTTGAGGTATTGGAAATGGTGGGAGATAATGTCTACAAACTCAGTCTACCCCCATACATGTGCATTTACTCAGTAGTGAATGTGGATAATCTCAAACTCTATGAGCCTTCCATGTTGGATCAAGAGGAGGAGCATGTCCTACCTTCCATAGAGGACTTAGCACCGGATGCTCAGGCAAAGTTAACAAAGGATATAGTTTTGCAGAAGCAGTCTAGAACTACAAGCAGGGGCAACAAGACCTTTGGTAGATTTGGTTGAAAGGAAAACTTCCAGGAAAAGCAAAGTGGTACTCTAGGGAGAATGTAGAGGAAAAATTTCCTCGTCTCATTCAGTAAAGGTTTTGGGGACCAAAAGCCTCCCTAAATGGGGAGGTATGATCCAGATTGGATCATTATATTATTTTTCATCTAGCTTGGTGATTTCATAGTGGAAACAATTAGAGGAATTAGCTTGTAGGGTCATTTTAGTGACAACTCCTAATTTGGAAAATTGGGGTCGAGAACCTTCCAGAACCATTTTGAGGCACAAAACAACAATTTTTGGGGTTTTGGTGTTTAGAACTTGTGCACACCCCCTTGAAGATGTTCTCCACTACAATACTTTTCCAACAATGCATATTGTCCATCATTCAAAATTCATATGCAAACGTTTTGCCTCCCACAAGTTGACCTATCATATTGAGCACCATGGTATGGGAGGATGCCACGTGATCCCCCATTATTCATGCATATAGGGCTATCCACGTGAGGAATTTCAAGCAGATTCTATAAGGTTCAAAACCCTATGACAATTGAGGGTTGAGGAAGTAAAAAAACCTACCCCTAGATGGCTATGAGGCTATGTTAAATACCTAGGCACTAGGAGGAGAAGGGGTTCCATTCTATGTTATATCATTGTGTTCCATAACATAGTAGAACAATTGGGAGTGGGGAATTAGAGATCATAACATAGGGTTTAATGTTCTGTAGCAGCCTAATAGGCCATAAGTCTCAGGTAACACTATAGAGAATGTCTTCTCCTTTGTACTTGCATTATTGCCATACTAGAGAAAAGAGAGTAGAGAAACCTCATCTTCTAGCTGGGTTTTCTCCCGTAAGGGTTTCCCAGAGTAAATGCCTGTGTCATTTTGTGGATGGTGTGTGATTGTATTTTACTACTCTCTATTTTCTGCATTTTATTTATTTCATGCATACATAAGCAGAAAATCAGTAACTAAATATTCTGAAATCTAAAGGAATTTAACCTTCATAGTTTAGATTTCAACTTTAATTATCAGATCTGTTGTGACGAAGTGTTCTAGTGGAATATCCACGACAATTTACAGATCATGGATAGTTTCATAAATGGAAAAATCTTGTAAATTATTCTCTCTATCATTCATTGATCTAAAATCACATAGAACTCTATTCATGACTAAAATTTATGTGAAATTCTTATAATATTTATTATTGAAAAAGTAAATAAGAATTTTCTACAAAATTAACTTATCCCCACATAAATAGGTGAAACTTGAAGTTTTGGTAATATGGGTTGATTAAAAAATAAACAAAACCTCTAAAAGCAATGTCCCACTATTCAGAGATTTAAAATCATAGTAGAATTCTACTCATCACTAAATTTTTAGTAGAATTCTTATCATATTTATGATTGAGAAAGAAAATGTATTTGCTACAAAATTAACTTTTTTTTTTTTCCAAGAAAAAATATCTCGAGATTATATTATATATAATTTCGTTTACAAAACTGCTACCACGAGCAAATAGACAGTGGGAAATAGGCGCTCTTGACAATAGATGTAACAGATTCCACCGAAGGATCGGAGTCAGATTGTAAAATCGCCCCACCAGATAACACAAAACCTCAATCACCAAACTGGGAAAGGACACGTCAGATCTGTCCAGAAACAGAAATCTAAATCACCGCAGATAACCCGGAGCCATGGATCGACAAGACGGTGCAATATGAGTCACACGCCCATCATTTAAACAAGTTGATACAGGTTATGGGACTTTCAATCCCATTAGCACAATGGAACACCGATAACCTTCCCGATTTTTCGCCCAACGCTCTTTTAGACAGGGCATCCGCTTGTTTGTTATGTATCCTGGAGAAATGCCGGTAGTTGATGTCCCTAAAACGCTTTGAGAGGAAATGAGTTCTATCTTTCCAGGCATCAATCTGGACCGATTGCAGCTTGCATTTAAGGTTGATCTAGTCAATAACGACTCGGGAGTCACCAAAAACCCGAAGGTGATCCAAAGACCAAAGAGAGGCGAGAGTGAGGGTAGTCCACAAACCCAAGAGCTCCGCCTTAGTATTCGATCCCTCGCCACAATTAAAAAACCACTTAGTAACTTTGTTTGGAAGAGCTTTGAAGAAGCCCCCCGCCCCACAACAAAGTCCCGAAGCTCTAGCAGCACCGTCAAAATAGGCCAGTGTGTAACTAGCAGACAAAGGAATCTCGCACACCAAAGGAGGAGAAGAGATCATCGGGGATTGCTGCCAGGAAAAAGAGGCCCGAACCCTGTGAACAACCGCCATTACCGAGGGGGAAAGGTCTTCAAAGACCGCTTTATTCCTCTCAGCCCAGATCTGCCAGCAGGTGTGAGCAGCCAAGCTCGGTGATGAGGACTTTTGAGAAGTCCAAGAAGAGAAACAGTCCGTGAGAGTGGGCCCTTTCCAGTCAACCGAAAGAGAGAAAGACTGAACTATAAGGTTCCAAACCTC
>ML778957.1:485718-520936 GCA_009831015.1 Picea engelmannii
TATTTTTATGTTCTTTGCTTTAGTAGTTTATAATAAACAACTTCAATCCTCGCACATATTGTGTTGTGCCTCTAAGCTTACGAGCTCCTGGTTGACATTAAATCGTTGAGAATTTATGCGACACATTTTTCACTCAACAATGGTCAAATGTAAGATTTCTCTGGATCTATAAAGCACAGGGAGGGATCAAATTTCTTAAGGTGCAATTTTTTAATTAATATTTAATTAATAACATGTAATTGTTTTTTAAATTGAGAGGACTTTATTTTTATTATTGCTATTTTTTTTTAATTGAGCCCACTTTAATGTAATGCTAGATTAATGAGGTTCTGATATCCATTTTTGGCATTATGGAGGTTTTCATCAAAAGTTATGGTTTGAAAAACATGAAACACCATTGTCAATCATTTGTGGATGATGTCATTTTCATCATGTATATATTTCATTTAGATTCATAATTTTCATAAAAACCAATTTCCAATTGCATAAATGTGGAATTAGGTTCCTACTTTACCAAACAAAAACTCCCTAAAATCTTATTTCAAGAACTCCTTACAATTCTACTTGTAAAATACACCAAGAGACCTTATTGCCAACAATCACTGGAAAAAAATATTCACTTGATTTTTTTTTTTCTTGACCATACTTCTTTGGCTGCTCAAAACCAACTATTTGGGAAAGTCTTTTGAGAAAGTTTTACAATTAATGTAATGTGCATAACTCTGAATATGAGATTCAACATTGGTATCAATAGGGACAAGTGTACTCATGCATATCTATGGAAAACAAGAAAAATAAGCTACAAAGGAAGCTATCAATTGCACCTGTTAATTACTAAGTTCATATATGAATGATATATTATACTACTTTGAAATTCATAAAAACATTTCATCTAAGTTACAAGTATTTATTTTTAATAATTAATTGACAAATAGTAACAGTGATTGTTCTTCATTTGCATTGATATGTAATGATCTCACTTCTTGACCCTCATATGGGGGTGGTGGGTAATATTAGAGAAAACATAATATGAGGGTGAGGGTGAGGGTAAGGGTGAGAGGTAATATTAGAGAAAACATAATATGAGGGTGAGGGTGGGGGTTGGAGGTAATATTAGAGAAAACATATGGGGCTTAATATTAGAGACCCACCACCCCCAACCCCACCCCCACCCTATTATGTTTTTTTTAATATTACCCCTCACCCCCACCCGCATATGATATGCAATGATCTCACTTCTTGACCCTCATATGAGGATAGGGGTCGGGGGTAATATTAGAGAAAACATAATACCCACCCTCATATAAGGGTGGGGGGTAATATTAGAGAAAACATACCCTCATATGAGGGTGGGATATGAGGGTAATATTAGAGAAAACATATCAGTAATATTAGAGAAAACATATCCCACTCTCATATGAGGGTGAGGGTGGGGAGTAATATTAGAGAAAACATATATGAGAGTGAGGGTGGGGGTAACATTAGAGAAAAAATATTACCCCCACCTGTTATCACATGAAATTGTCAGATTCCTGTGAGTTGGTGGTTTATACCTGAGTCTATGCCCACGCCCTGTTTTTCTCTCTTTCGCAGGCCATGTCTTTAAATTTTCCCCTTCAGCCGACAAAGTCTTTTTGTTTGCCCCTTTTTGTTTAAGCACTCATCTTTGTTACCTATGTCATTGATCCTTCTCTTTTCCCGAACCCTTAGCCAGTCGTCGAAGTTTTTTATTTTACGCAGGCCGCAACCATGAGAACAAAGAGCAACACTTAGAGCGGTCTGATATGGACTCAAATCAAGTGAGTGAGAAAGTTCAATTTTCAGCAGAGGAGGTTCCATTCGAATTTCATATTTGCGGCCCTCAGGCGATCAGGATCATAAAGTTGCATGAAGTTTAACGTCAGACAAAGGTCTAAAATCGTGAGGTCAATCCTAGCTATTGGCGCTAGGAAGGGCACGTGGCGAAAGATTATCATTTCGTGGATTCAGAACTCAGGAAGTGCAGAGGCAAGATTTTTTAGAACTCGCGAAGTCCAAACTCGCGAAATGATCTAGACCATTCAATTCAGAAGGGCATGTGGCATAGGATCAGTGATTTCAAAGTTTCACGAGTCGAAAAGGTCCAAGGGCACAGTCTTGAGGACTCACAAAATGTGAAATCGCGAGTGGATCTGAGCCGTTGGATCGAGGAAAGTTGTGGACCCTTGATATGACTCTGGCAAAGTCGAAGATTTAGGAATCAAGAGAAGGGAGGTGAGTAGCCTTTCAATTTCTCGAGATGTGAAGTCCCGATATGATGAAGATTAGATCTAGACCATGGATCTTATAGGGACAGGTGGCAGCGGATCTGATTGTTCACGGAAGTGAATTTCAGAATTTTTGGGAGCAATCGTGGTCTTCAGATGCATAGTGAATCCGACCATCGATCTGAAGAAGGGTAATTTCACAATATCGGGTATCGGGAGAGTGTAGTCAAGTGATGGGAAGGCCCCCGAAACGTGAAATCACGATGCGCCCAAGAGTTGTGCCCATGGTCATGGCCTGAGGTCGCATGCAGGACAAATGTGGTGAAGGAGAAGCTAGCACCAGGAGCTTTGAGAGCACAAAGGAAATAATGTGAATTTCATGAGACCTGCACCAAAATTTGAAGATGCCCATGTAAGTTAAAGAGCGAGACCATCATGGTTTCAAGGTGTCGGGTTGACTCGAAAGGCCGCTAGTAGTGCATGGTAGATCCCTGGGAGTTAAGTCTCGTCCCGATCCTGATGAAGGAAGTTAATGAAAAAAGGAATGGTGGTTGAAACCTCAGCTCACTCCATAAATGGAAGGTAAGGAAGGTCCGACCATGGGGACTGAATCGTCAACCCGTGGTAGTCCTGCAAGCATATTTTTCTACAAAACCCATGCTAATCTGAGCTCACGTCTGACAAAAGAATGCTCACACATTCTGACAGAGCGGGCGTCGACTGGAAGCTTTGAATGTAGGGGTCTGATCACACTCCTGGTAGTTGCAACAATTTTGAGTATATATACTTAGTTTTGATATTTTGTTAAGGTCGATGGTTGAGCTAAGCTCCCATATTGTAATGTTTTAATGAAGCTCTGGTTCTCTGGTTATGTAACTTGATTTGAGACTTCTTGTTTAATGAAAGTCAACTTCTATTTCTATCTTATTTGCATCTGATACTGAATGTTCATGATCGAAGGATTCACATAGATTGTGGTGACTGTGTTGTAATGGATGTTTGATTGCAGTGCAGTTATAACGTTTTCAATTTCTTGAAACTTCAAATTCAAGAGGATCTTTTTTCCAGAGTTTTTTCTCCTTAGGCTGCTAGAAGACTTGATGTCCAGAGAATACCTTTACATATTCTCCTCAATTTATTCCTCCTACTCATATTTACTACAACTTACTGACTGAAGTTGATCAAGACCTCATTTTCTTGTGCATACTGCCCTAGTTTTCTGAGTTAAAATGATGTTCTCTTGAGTCTGCCCCATTTGACCTCTTTAAATCCATTAACCATGACATATAAACTGATGGGTACTGGGCTTACCTCTGCCGCAATCCAGAGGTGACTTCTGGTGCTAACATTTCTGGTGCCGCTTCTGGGAACGAATTGAAGATTTTCCCTGGGATAGAACAACAAAGCTTACTGATTCTGAAGGTGCATCAGAACTCAATACCATTGAAGATTGCAACCTGCACATGGCAACTCCACTGGTCCAAATCCACTATTTCATCTAGCTTCAAAAGGCACACACACAAGGTCTCATCCACAACTGTCTCTAACCACGCCTGAAGCTGACCTTGAGAAAATTATCAGGAAAGAAAATACCCCTCAAGAAGGTACTTCAGATTCTAAACCAGGTGATTCTGGTAATTTTCATAATCTTCCTTTAGAAACCCCAGTTACTGTTTCTGTTTCTCCTGTTATCCCATCTGCTGGAGTTTCCATAACTTTGAATTTCATAATTTTTTCAGCTAATTTCTCTTCTCCTAGCCTTGTTTTGGAAGGAGAAAGCTTTGACACTCCTGTCTCTCCTGAATTTATACCGTGGCTTAGAACCAGGACCTTAGGAGATGTCCCTACCCCTGGCTTTACTAATCCTCCTCCTGTTAGAGTTGTTGTAATAGAAACCTTTGTTCCTACCAGTTCTTCAACCTTTTTCTCAAACACTCAGTTGTTTCCCTTCCCCCCTAGAAGCATAGTTCCAGTCTCACCTGTCCGAACTCCATCTCCCCTTTCTTCTCCTCCTATTCACACTCCAATGGTAGGAGAAAAGCCCCTCATGACTAAAATGGAAGCTATAATAGCTTCTAGGTATGCCCCTCTTGTTTTTCCTCAGCCTCTGAATGCCCTCTCAGCGGATGGCTACCTTAAGTAGTTTCCCAAGTTCACAGGCGAGGGAGACATAACCACAGAGGAACACCTTGAAGCCTTTTACAGTTTTATAGATTGTCATGTCATCATGGATGTAGATGTATGGATGAGGATTTTTGTTCATAGCCTTGAGGGCGAGGCTAGGAAGTGGTTTAGGGCCTTGCCTCTTGGATCTATCGATGGGATTGAAGCCCTAGATGAAGCCTTCTTAAAGAATTGGGGGGATAGAAAGGATTTCCTTTACTATATTAAAGAGTTTGGATCACTGAAGAAAAAGGAACGAGAATCTGTTTCTAACTTCTCAAAGAGATTTAATAAAATGTATAGCAAAATTCCCATTGAGGTTAAGCTTACAGAAGCCTCTGCAAAGATTACTTATTGTAGTTCTTTTGACCTTGATTTTTACCTCTTGTTAAGAGAAAGGAGTGCTACCTCCTTGGCTCATATGAAATATGCAGCGATTGAAGTAGAATCCAACATTATGGAAGTTGATGAGATTAGGAGTAAGGCTGACAGGGACATAAGAAGGGGAAGGTATGAAACTTCAACCTCTTCCTCTGTTGCCCACCTTCAATATGATGAACTTAACAAATTAGTAAAATCTCTTTATGCTGATATGGAGAAGGTGCAACTTGAAGCGAGACAGGCCTATAGAAGCTCTCAAAACACTAATAATAGAGGTACCTTTAGGAGACCTAATAATGCTCCTCAGATACTTCCAAGAGATCAAAGAGGCCAGGATAGGGATGATCAAAGAATTCAAGCCCCTCTCCAAAATAACCTTGTCACTGATGAAGAAGAAGAGGAAGAGGAGGTTGATCCCAAAATACATTGTCTTGGGGATACCTCCTCATTTCCCCATTTAACTCAATCTGCATATGAGGAGTCTCTAATGAACAACCAACTAAATGCGTTGAGTAAAGGGGAAAAAACCATCCACACTCCAAACAGATATAATCTAAGGTCCAAATAGAAAGAAGGGAAATCAGACATCCCTGATCAACCTAACAGAGAAGAAAAACCTGCTAAAGATATTGCATACCGAAGCAAGGAAAAGAAGGCACAAACCCCCCCATCGGTGGTCAAAAGTCATGTTCCAGAAGTGAGAAAAATTCTAAAGCCCCCCTCCTCTTTCATCTTTGAGCATGAAATACAAAATAGTAGAATCCATGTACCCATTTTAGAGCTGGTCAAGCATGAAGAGTTTAGAAGGTGCCTCTCCAAAATTTTGCAGCCCGAACCTTCGTCTCATTCCATAGACTCAGTAAACCTCCAATATGAGAAGCCTACATTCATCCTAGGTCCTTTGGTAGAAGATAGAGACAATTCATCCCCTCCCTTATATATTGAACTGAACATACATGACAAGGTGTCGCACAACTGTTTGATGGATTCAGGGGCATCTCACAATCTTATGCCTAAGATTGTCATGGAAGAGCTCGGTCTAGAGATTACAAAATCCTACCATGACCTATATTCTTTCGACTCCAGGAAGTTCAAGTGCCTTGGGGTTATCAAAGACTTGGTCATATCTTTGTTGTAGCTGCCAATGAAAAGCGTGATCATGGACATCATGGTAGCTGACATTCCCCCTAAGTTTGGGATGCTTCTGTCTAGATCTTGGATAAAAAGACTAGGAGGAACTTTATAGATGGACCTCACCTATTCTACCACTCTAGTGTTTGGGGGTGAGCATAGGAGACTTTACAGGGAAGCTTAGTTGGCCTACATTATTAGTGATGAAGCAAACCCTACAAATCATCCTATCTTTTCTCTTAACACAGATTTGGGATCTAGTTTGCTCCAACTCACCGACCCTCCTGAACCTCCTCTCAAAATAAAAAAGTGGCCTATTACTTTTTGTGAAAATTCCCCTCCTATCACCTCTATGTGGAAAATGTTCTTTGATGGAGCATATTCTAAGGAAGGTGTTGGTGCTGGAGTGGTTCTTGTTTCACCTGCTCAAGAGACTACAACTCTGTCCTACAAGTTAGAATTCAAAGCTACCAATAATGTGGCAGAGTATGAAGCTCTCGTTTTAGGTCTGAGGGATATAAAGGACATGGGAATTGAAGAGATATCAGTATTTGGGGATGTTGAGTTAATTTTCCGACAAGTCAGAAATATTTATCAAGATAAGCACCCCAGGATAAGAAGTTATAGAAATGAGGTGTGGGACTTTGTTGACAGTTTTTTCCTAGCTTTCAACATTTCATTTATTCCGAGAGAAGAAAACATCATGGCTGATTCTCTGGTTGTTTCAACAAGTAATTTTAGAGTCCCTTTTCCACCAAAGCTCATGTATGATGTAGAAGTAAATTACAGACCCTCTATACCTAACAATGTCAAGCATTGGAAAGTATTTGAGGATGATCTTGAGATCAAAAGATTCCTTGAGACTGTTGATGAGTTTTCTGCACTACATATTGATCAAGATCATGATTCTGAAAGTAATCCTCATGTTGATGTTTTCCTAAACAAAATTGCTAATCACCATATTGTTCAGTTGCCTAGCAATCACATTCCGAAGGGACTAGTTCCTTTGGAAAGACTATTTGACATAAATGATGTGGCAGTGAAAGTTAAAGGATCGGTTGATGATGCTGATGTAACTGAATGCAACATTGGTACAGAGAAAGATCCAAATTTTATCAAATTGTTGAGCAGTCTGTCAAGGGAACAAAGGGATGAATATGTTGAGATATTAAAGGAGTTTGTTGATGTGTTTTCCTGGACTTATGAGGATCTCAAAACATACGACACTAACATCATTGAGCATAAGATCCCACTAAAGGAAGAGGCCAAGCAATTTAGGTAGAAACTGAGACAGATCAACCCTATGTTGTTGCTTATCATGGAGAAAGAGGTAAAAAATATTTTAGATGCCTAGATTATCGTTCCTTTGAAGTATTCTGAATGGGTGGCCAACTTGGTCCCAGTGAGAAAGAAGAATGAAGAAATCAGACTTTGTTTTGATTTCAGGAACCTAAATAGAAGCGCCAAGAAAGATAATTACCCATTGCCGAAAATGGAGCACATATTGCAGAGGGTGACAGGTGCATCCAGTATGTCCGTGATTGACGGTTTTTCTAGCTACAATCAGATTTTTGTCTTACCTGAGGACAGAGAGAAGACAACATTCAACACTCCATGGGGTACATTCATGTATGCCAAGATGCCCTTTTTATTGATGAACGTAGGAGAAACTTTCCAGCGCGCTATGGACATCACCTTTATTGGGGAAAGGGATACATTTGTAGTCATTTATCTGGATGACATTATAATTTTCTACAAGAATGATAAAGAACATTGTCATCATCTGAGAAAGGTATTCTAAAAATGCAGAAAATTTGGTCTCTCCCTGAATCCCAAGAAGTCATTGTTTGATATGAAGGAGGGAAAATTATTGGGGCACATAGTATCATCTGAGGGAGTAAACATTGATCCCAATAGGGTGGAAGCCATCCAAACCTTAGTACTCCCTAGATCCAAGAAACAAGTTCAGTCTTTCTTGGGGAAGATTAATTTTCTGAGAAGGTTTGTTTCTAATTTTTCTGAACTAGTGAAGGAAATTACAATCATGTTGATGAAAGGAAACGAAATCAAATGGACTGTTGAATCTCGTAGTTCCTTCAATCAAATAAAGAAGGTCGTTACTGAAGCACCTGTTCTCATCAGTCCTAATTATTCCAAATATGTTGTGATTTTATCCTTTGCTTCATTTGACACCGTGGCAACCATTTTGTTGCAAAAGAATGACGAAGGGTTTGAGAAGCCCATTGTCTTTTTCAGCAGGGCATTGAGAGATGCAGAGCTGAAATATGACATCATGGAAAAACAGGCCTATGCCGTTAAGGCTCTCAAATCCTTCAGGGTCTATTTTTTTCATTCAAAGGTCATTGCATATGTCCCTTCATCTTATGTGAAGGATATTCTCATTTAGCCCGACATAGACGGGAGAAGGAGAAAATGGATCACTAAAATCCTTGAATTTGACTTGGAGATAAGTCCGACTAAGTTGGTTAAGGGTCAGGGTTTAGCCAAACTGCTGGCTAAAACTAATTGAAAATCCTTGGGGGTAAATTTCATCAACACTTGCTCAGAAAATCAGCAGGGTGAGTTGTCTGATACGAGTTCTCAAGCCTACCCTCCATTAGCAAAATGTTCTTGGTACAGGGACATCATTTTCTTTCTACAGAAGTTACAGCCTCCTGATGGCATGGAAAAAAACAAAGTAAGAGATTGAAAGCTCAGATCAATTAAATATTTCCTCATTGATCAAGTTTTATATTGGAAAGATCCTCTAGGGATGTTGTTGATATGTTTAGACCCATAGGAAGCCCAAAAAATCATGTTTGACTTTCATGATAGTTTGTGTGGGGGACATCACTTCTGGAGAACCACAGCCTACAAGATTCTCAGAGCTGGCTATTTCCATCCTAGCATATTCACTGATATTTGTGCTAAAATCATGGCTTTTGTCAAGTGTCATAAATTCTCAGGAAAACAACAACTTAGGTCCTTTCCTTTGAAGTTTGTGGTGGCTTCATGACCCTTTCAGTAGTGGGGCCTAGATTTTATCAGGGAGATTGATCTGGCTTCCAGTGGTCATCACAGGTGGATCTTGGCTGCCACAGATTACTTTACCAAATGGATAGAAGCTATCCCCACAAGGATTACTTCTCACAAGGTAATCATTGGTTTTCTTGATGATATTATAGCAAGGTTTGGCTGTCCGAAAAGAATTATCACTGATAATGCTGCATCCTTTAAGGGAGAACCATTGATTCAATTTTGTGAGCAGTTTGGGATTGCATTGATTCACTCAACTCCTTACTACCCTCAAGGGAATGGACTAGAAGATTCCTCTAACAAGAGCCTTATAAATATCATCAAAATATTGTTAGAGGACAATAAGAAAGCATGGGATTCAAAGCTCAAGTTTTCTCCGTGGGATAATAAAGTGACAACAAAGAGATCTCTTCGTGTCTCTCCTTTTCATCTTGTATATGGAATTGAGGCCATCTTTCCTTCTCAGCTGGTCTTACCTGTGGAAAAATTCTTCCAAGATTGCCAAGGAGAGCCTGATGATATGATCAAAAGGATACAACAACTGGTGGAAGTGTAGCAGGCTAGAGAGAAATTACTGGACAAAGCCCATCAACATCAACAAAAGATCAAACAGGCTTTTGACAGAAAAGTAAGAAAGGAGTATTTCCAGTTGGGAGATCTAGTACTAAAATGGGACGTGCCCAAGCAGGATAAAGGCAAGTACAATAAATTTGAGGCTTTATGGATCGACCCCTTCAAAATTTCTGAAGTTTTTTCAAATAACACTTACAAGTTGCAAAATTTGGAGGATGCTGAAGTTTTTGGTATCCCTATAAATGGGCATTTTCTGAAAAAGTTTGTTACTTAAAACAATGAGAGGTTTCCCATGTCATTGTAAATACCATTTTTATTTTTTTTGTTTTTGTTTTTATAAAGACTCCATATCCTAATAGATAAGGCACTGAAACTACACGTTCTTGGTAGCTCATAGGGAGCATGCCATCCCCTGTGGAGCCAATGTTATCACATGAACTTGTCAGAGTCCTGTGAGTTGGTGGTTTATACCTGAGTCTATTCCCATGCCCTGTTTTTCTCTCTTTCACAGGACATGTCTTTAAATTTTCCCCTTCAGCCCGAAAAGTCATTTTGCTTGCCCCTTTTTGTTTAAGCACTCATCTCTGTTACCTCTATCACTGATCCTTTTGTTTTCCCAAACCCTTATCCAATCATCCAATTTTTTTATTTTACGCAGGCCACAGCCATGAGAAAAAAACACAACACTTAGAGTGGTCTGATATGGACTCAAATCAAGCAAGCGAGCAAGTTCATTTTTCAGCACAGGAGGTTCCATTCAAAGTTCAGATTTTCGGCCCTTAGGCGATCGGGATCATAAAATTGTGCGAAGTTTAACATCAGACAAAGGTCCCAAGTCACGAGGTCAATCCTAGCCATTGGCACTGGGAAGGGCACGTGGCGAAAGATCATCATTTCATAGTTTCGAAACTCGAGAAGTGCAGAGGCAAGAGTTGTTAGAACTCATGAAGTCCAAACTCGCGAAATGATCTAGATTGTTTAATTCATAAGGGCACGTGGCATAGGATCAACGATTTCACGAGTCAGAAAGTTCCAAGGGAACAGTCGTGAGGAATCACGAAATGTGAAATCGCGAGTTGATCTGAGCCGTTGGATCAAGGAAAGCCGTGGACAGTTGATCTGACTCTGGCGAAGTCAGAGATTCGGGAATCGAGAGAAGGGAGGTGAGTAGCCTTTCAACTTCCTAAGACACGAAGTCCCGATACGATGAAGATTAGATATGAACCGTGGATCTTATAGGGATAGGTGGAAACTGATCTGATGGTTCGTGGAAGTGAATTTCAGGAGTTTTGGGAGAAATCGTGGTCGTCCGATACATAGCGAATCCGACCGTTGATCTGAAGAAGGGAAATTTCGCAATATCGGGTATCGGGAAAGTGTAGTCAAGTGATGGGAAGGCCCCCGAAACGCGAAATCATGATGTGCCCAGGAGTTGGGACCATGGTCATGGCCCGAGGTCGCATGCATGACCAATGCGGTGAAGGAGAAGTTGGCACCAGGAGCTTTGAGAGCATGAAGGAAAGAGTGTGAATTTCTTGAGACTTGCACCAAAAGATGAATATGCCCATGTGAGTTAAAGAGAGAGACCATCATGGTTTCAAGGTGCCGAGTTGACTCAAAAGGCCACTAGCAGCGCATGGTAGATCCCTATACGTTAAGTCTCGTCCTGATCCCGAGGAAGAAAGTTAATGAAAAAAGGAGTGGCGGTTGAAACCTCAACTCACTCCATAAATGGAAGGTATGGAAGGTCCGACTGTGGGGACTGAACCATCAGCTCATGGTACTCCTGAAAGTAGATTTTCCTGCAAAACCCATGTTGATCTGAGCTCATGTCTAACAGAAGAATGCCCACACAGTCTGATAGAGCGGGCACCGACTGGAATATTTGAATGCAGGGGTCCGATCACGCTCCTGGTAGTTGCAGTATGTTTGAGTATATATACTCATTTTTGATATTTTGTTAAGGTCAATGGTTGATCTAAGCTCCCGTATTGTAATGTTTTAATGAATCTCTGGTTCTCTGGTTATGTAACTTGATTTGAGATTTCTTTTTTAATGAAATTCAGCTTCTATTTCCATCTTATTTGCGTCTGATACTGAATGTTCATGATCGAAGGATTTTCTTGTATTGTGGTGAATGTGTTGTAATGGATGTTTGATTGCAGTGCATTTATAGCATTTTCAGTTTCTTGAAACTTCGAATTCAAGAGGATCTTGTTTTTAGAGTTTTTCCTCCTTAGGTTGCTGGAAGACCTGATGTCTAGAGAAGACCTTTACATCTTCTCCTCAATTTCTTCCTCATACTCATATTTACTACAACTTACTGACTGAAGTTGATCAACACATCATTTTCTTGTGCATACTGCCCCAGTTTTCTGAGTTAAAACGATATTCTCTTGAGTATTCCCCATTTGACCTCTTTAAATCCATTAACTGTGACATATAAATTGATGGGTATTGGGCTTACCTCTACTGCAATCCAGAGGTGAATTCTAGTGCTAACAACACCCTCACCCTCATATATGTTTTCTCTAATATTACCCCCCACCCTTACCTTCATATGAGGGTGGGAGTTGTAAATGGGGACAACAAATTTCCCAGGATTAGGATTTTATATCCTATAATTCAAGATTAGTTGTAACTGAATTAGACTACGTTGGAATTTGGTTATGAGCGCAATCAATAATTAGTTTCTAATGTACATTGATATAATTTCATGTATGCCCGTAGAGGCAGTATGAGGAGTGAGTGAGCTATTGTAATCTTCTTGATTTGACTAATAAGACAACCGATACCTCTGCTTGGTGGACGTAGCCCAACGTTTGGGTGAACCACATAAATCTTTGTGTCTTTTATATTCTGTGTGATTGTGTTTTCCGCATTTGCAATTACAACAAATGGTATCAGATCATTTTTTATTAAAGATTCGTGAGACCAACAAGCCAGTCGTGGTGCAAGATCATGAATTGAGGGAGAAATTGCGGGCAAAATCCTTCGGAGGAGGGGCGAGATCTGTTGTCAATATTAAGCATAAGATTTAGAAATCCGTGGAGTGTTTTTTTGATGCTGTATGAATCACGTGCGTCGATCTCCAAATATCCATGGGCCTCTCCCCTCAAAGGTCGCGACGACCATTAGTTGACACTTCATGCACGCACAAATTTCCAAATCATTGCAGTATAGCTATAATGGGAGGTGCGGAAACTCCTTTTCCAAATATTCGTATCGAGGTATTAAGGTTAAGGTGTGAAGGATATTGTCGTATGTTCTTTTTTGAAAAAGATTAAAGTATGAAGTTTTTTACAATTTTATGATATTAAATATTGTAAGGGTGGAGGAATTTAAAAAAGGTAAAAGGTTGACTCAATATTAAATTGTATCCATAAAACAAAAGATGGATGTTTTAAACGGTTTTGATTAAACTTTTTTACTAAACCTTTTGGATTTTTTTACCATCNACACACACACACACACACACACACATATATATATATATATATATATTTTTTTTATTTTTTTTCAAAGGGCCTTGGTTATTACAAGCAGCGGTGTTTTTTGGAATGTTTCCTCTAATGGAAAAGACGCAAAGTTCTAACTTCGAAATTGAGAAGTTCAATGGAAAGAACAATTTTGAGATCTGGAAGGTTAAGATGCATGATCTTCTCATGCAACAAGGCGTGGTGAAGGCGCTTTTGGGAAAATCAAAGCAATCTGTGACAATAACAGATTATGACTGGGATGAGATGGATGCAAGAGCACTGAGTGCCATACATCTATGTTTGGCCGATGATGTATTGTTCAACATTGTTACAGAGAAGACATCAACCAGTTTGTGGTCAAAGATGGAAAGCATGTACATGACAGAATCCTTGACGAACAAGATATTCTTGAAAAGACAATTGTACAGTTTGTGCATGAAGGAAGGTACAAAAATAGTTGATCATTTAAACACTTTTAATACTGTCTTAGTTCAGTTGACTAGCATGGGAGTGAAATTCGATTCTGAATTTAAGGCAATCACATTATTGTGTTCTTTTCCCATGTCATGGGATTATTTTGTTACCTCTATTAGTTTCAGTTCAATAGAAAGTATTGAGTTTGATGATATTGTTGGAGCTTTACTGTTTGAGGAAACAAGGAAGAAATCCAATCTAGAAACCTCTACATCTAAGGTGATGATGGTCAGAGGCAGACCTAAAGAAAGAGGACACGGTCAGAGGGATTTATCTCGGTCAAAGTTGAAGGGAAAGAAGAAAAAGATTAAGTGATGGTTTTGTGGCAAATCTAGACACCTGAAGAAGGACTGTTAGAAGCGACAACAAGCCTCCAAAGAAGACCCTCCAAAAGAGATGAAGGAAGAAAATGCAACTGAAACAGGTTCATGTATGATTGATGAAGTTTTATCAATTAGTATTGGTTCATGTCATGATCAACAATGGTTATTAGATTCTGGTGCTTCAAATCACATGTGTCTTCATAGACACTGGTTTATTACTTATCAGTCTATAGATAATGGAATAGTTTACATGGGAAATGATATCTCGTGTAAAGTTGTGGGAATTGGTAGCATTCAAATTAAGATGTTTGATGGATTTGTTAAAATATTAACTGATGTAAGACATGTACCTGAGCTTAGGAAGAACCTAATATCTTTGGGAGTCTTAGACACGGGAGGTTACAAGAGTATTGTTCAAGGTAGAGTTATGAAGGTCTACAAAGGAATCCTACTGGTTATGAAAGCAAAGAAGGTTGGTAACATGTTTTTGTTAGAGGGAAGAACTGAGTCAGATCATGCGACAATGGTATCTGAGAAAGACAATGATTTTGTTTGACTATGGAATCAACGGTTGGGCCATATGAGTGAACAAGGGTTGAAGGTATTATTTGATCACAAGTTACTTCCTAGCCTAAATTCTTTAAAGTTAGATTTTTGCAAGCACTGTATTTATGGAAAACATAATAGACAGAGATTTAAAACCAGAAGACACACCAATGAAGGAATCCTTGATTATATCCATTCTGATGTTTGGGGACCATCCCCTAATATTTCGTATGGAGGATCATCATATTTTGTAACTTTTATAGATGATTTCTCTAGAAAGGTTTGGGTCTATATGTTGAAAAGTAAGGTTGATGTATTTACAGTTTTCAAGCAGTTTAGAGCTTTAGTGGAAAAGAGCACTGGTAGATCCATTAAATGTTTAATAACTGATAATGGTGGTGAATTTACATCAATGGAATTTGAGAACTATTGCAAGGAGTTTGGGATTGATAGGCATAAAACCACTGCCTATACTCCTCAACAAAATGGAGTTGTTGAACGCATGAACATAATTCTTCTAGAGAGAGCTAGGAGTATTCTTAGTAACACTAATTTGCAGCAGGAACTATGGGTAGAAGAAGTAACTACAACTTGTTATTTGGTGAATCGATCACCATCAACAACAATAGAGTGCAAGATTCATGAAGAGGTATGGAAAGGTCACCCTTGTAATTATTCTAATCTTAAAGTTTTGGTTGTGAAGCCTATGCTCTAATTCTGAAACATCAACGTTCTAAATTAGATCCAAAATAAAAAAGGCTTATCTTTGTTGGATATGGTGATGGTATTAAGGGGTATAGGTTGTGGGATCCTACTGCCCACAAGATCACCATTAACAAAGATGTAATATTTGATGAATCATCTCTCGTCAAATCAGATGTAGATGTTCAAATGAAACAAGAAGAAGTACCTAAGTATCAACAGATTCAGTTTGAAACTCGTTCAACTATAGATGAAAGTGAACATGAACAAGTTTCTGAAGATGTTCATGAAGAGGTTCCTACAAGGGAAAACATGGATGATGATGACATTCAATAGATTTTGGATGAACCACAAACTTCCCTAAGGAGGTCTACACGGGTTAAAGTTCCTCCAAAAAGGTATGATGATTTTGTTTCATCATTTTCTTTAAGTACTAATGATGATGAACCTCCGTGCTATCAGGAAGCTGTGAAGGGTTATAATAGTTATAAATGGAAAGAAGCAATGAAGGATGAAATGAAGACATTAGATAAGAATGCCACATGGGACCTAGTAGAAATTCCAAGAGACAGGAAAATTGTAGGTTGCAAGTGGGTCTACAAGCTGAAGAAGGATGTTGATGATAAGGTGGAAATGTACAAGGAAAGGCTGGTTGTGAAAGGATATTCTCAGAAAGAAGGTATTGACTTTCATGAGATTTTTTCACCAGTTGTAAAGACTATTTCAATTCGAATTGTGTTAGCATTAGTTGCATTGCTTGATTTGGAGTTGGAGCAACTAGATGTTAATATTGCTTTCTTACATGGAGAATTGGATGAGGAAATTCACATGGAACAACCTGAGGGGTTCGTTCAGAATTGCAACACGAAATTTGTTTGCAAGCTCAAGAAATCATTGTATGGTATGAGGCAGTGGCCCAAACAATGGTATAAGAAATTTGACTCTTTCATGGTGAGCCAGAATTATACAAGAAGTGAGTATGATCACTGTGTATACTTTAAGAAATTAAGTAATGACATATTCATTATCTTAGTATTGTATGTTGATGATATGATTTTAGCAAGAAAAAGAATAACTGAGATCAACATGTTAAAGGCTCAGATGGCTAGGATGTTCGATATGAAAGATCTAGGAGCAACAAGGCAGATTTTGGGCATGGAGATATTCAAAGATAGGAGGAATGATAAGATTTGGTTGTCACAACAAAAGTATGTTGAGAAGATACTTTTGAGGTTTGGTATGAACAATGTGAAACTAGTTTCAATCCCTTTGGCTTCCCATTTTAAGATTTCTTCAAGTTTATGTCCTAGTACAAAAGAAGAAAAGGAATATATGTCTCGAATACCATATGCTAATGCAGTAGGAAGTTTAATGTATGCGATGGTTAGTACAAGGCCAAACATTTCACATGTAGTTGGGGTTATTAGTAGGTATATGGAAAATCTAGGTAAAGAGCACTGGGCAACAATGAAATGGGTGCTTCGGTATCTGAGGGGCACAAGTGATTATTATATCTCCTATAACAGTGGTCGTGAGTTAGTATGTGGATATGTTGATTCTGATTTTGCAGGTGATTTGGACAAGAGAAGGTCGAGTTCAAGGTATGTCTTTACTCTTGCAGGTGGAGCTATTAGTTGGATGTCAAAGATACATAAAATTGTTTCTTTATCCACTACATAAGCATAATGCGTAGTTGCGTCACATGCTTGCAAAGAGGTCGTTTGGTTGAAAGGTTTGTTTGGTGAGTTTGGAAGGATGAAAGACAAAGTAAAGTTACTTTGTGATAGTAAAAGTGCTATTCACTTGGCTAAGAATACAGACTATCACAGTAAAACAAAACATATACCTATCAAGTACCATTTTATAAGACAGGTCATCGATGAAGGTGGAATCTCTCTTGAGAAAGTGCATACAAAAGAGAACTGCACAGACATGTTCACAAAACCAGTGTTGTTAGAGAAGCTACGATGATGTTTGGCTTCTCTTGGCTTGAATAACATGTGATAAACAAAATAAGGAGCAAGGTATCAAGTTAATTGTTGTCAAGGTGGAGATTGTTAAACGATGACAACAAATTTCCAAGGATTAGGATTTTAGATCCTATAATTTAGCATTAGTTGTAACTAAATTAGACTAAGTTGGAATTTGGTTATGAGTGCATTCAATAATCAGTTTCTAATGTACATTGATATAATTTCATGTATGCCCGTAGAGGCAATATAAGGAGTGAGTGAGCTGTTGTAATCTCCTTGATTTGAATAATAAGACAATTGATACCTCTGCTTGGTAGACATAGCCCAACGTTTGGGTGAAACACGTAAATCTCTGTGTATTTTATATTTTGTGTGATTGTGTTGTCCGCATTTACAATTACAATAGGAGTTGGGGGTAATATTAGAAAAAACATAATAACCTACAAATTTTTATTTTAAATTTATTTTATAGAAGAAATAATATAATACTTTGAAAAGCTAAAAAGTTTTAAAAACAATAAAAATAAAAACTTCAAATTTGATCATTGGTCGAATAACATTGATTTAGAATTCAACTTACACATATTTCCATGTTTTTTGTGGGGTAATTTAAGAATAATGTTCATCATTTAAAAACTTAGGAACTTGTAGATCACAACTTCCCTGTACAGTTGACCTTAATGTGAAATTTTGTTCAGATTACATGGTGGAGTCACGTTGATACATGCAAGCAATGGAAGGGATAGAATTGAAAGTATCATAGTCCACACTAAACGAAATAAAGTGAATACAATATGAAATCAAATAAAGCTTACAATGAAGGAATCGCAACAGCGTAAAGAATATACTAATTAAACTTTAAAGATATACCTACTAGTTTTAGTTTTAATGGGTGGATTGAATTTATTATATATAAAAAATTGTTTTTAAAATATGAGTGTTCTTCTCTCTTGATTCTTATGAGCATAGATTGATCTTAACTTTGAATTTAATAATTACAATGTGGGATCTTAAACAATATTTGAAATGTAAATATAGAGGCACTTCAAAGATTAGAGTTAAAATATGTCGTTAGGTAAAAGTGTGTTTCTTTAGTATGCATTAGTATACATTTGTAGTTAGGAAATCCGACGGTCACTATATGTTCCCGACATAGAGTGATACAATGGTTCATACTCTCATCGATCTTAACGACCATTGATCTGTGGCTTAACACCCGATTGGTCCATGATCTCTATTTAAAGAGCATGGAGGGTCATTTTCCGATGATCGATTGTGAGAAAATCTCTTGTAAAATCACTCTGTAATCTTTTTCTTTGCATTGATAAACTGCTCCAAGTGGTCGCGTTGGTTGGGGCTGCTGATGTTTCCCCGTAGGGGTTTTACCACATGAAAACATCGGTGTGTTGATCTTTGATCTGGTTATGTGAGTGGTTACTAAAGGTGTTCTTCATCTGTTGGAATACCCGTGTTGTCGAACATGGTATCAGAGCCTGTTTGAAGACCTGCTCCTATTGTAGATCGAGATCGTGAAGCCGAGTTTCCTCATATTCATTTTCTTTCATTTCTGTACATTTCTAGGCTGAGAGGACTGTTCCATTGCAACTAGAACATTCATTTCATTCAGGAACACTTTTCGTTTCACTTGAAAAGGTTTCCGTTTGCCCAATATATGGCCATTACAGTGAGATCCAGAGGTATAAAGCCTGAATACACATTTTTTAAATTTCTACAAAGTTTTATTTTGATTTTATTTCGGTTTGTATTTTTTATTTTCGGGTTGCAACTCTTTTAGATATGCGTATGCTCTTTTCCCCATGCCCTGTGTGATCTCGGAAAATCAGAAACAGATAGGAAAAGGTGCATCTTCTAGGTAAGCTAACCGAGATCTAACCCTTGTTGTCATCGAGAAGAGAATTTTTTTTCTTGTGTGAAAAAAGTTTTTTTTTAGCACGCTCTTCAAGACCATCTTCAACAACAACAACAACAATCCTCCTTTTGAACATTACAATATGTTTTGCTAGACCATTTGGTTAAAACTTGCCTTATTAAGTAAGAGGTATTGAGTTCAAGTCTCTCTTTTGTTACTTTTTTTGAAAAAGTTCATGCTAAAAATTGTAAAGTGCATTTAACTTCAAGTATAAAAGTGAATCACTATAAGTAGCTTTATATTTTATTTTAGAGTTATTTATTTTGCATGCAACTTTTCTGTTATAAGGTAACTTCATTGTAAAAGTGATCCCCACTTCTCTTTATAAAAGTGGGTCACTTCATAAAGCAGCTTACACTATCACGTGGTTATTTGGTTACCGTTTATGTTTCTTTTTTAAAATGGCATAACTCTCACATCGAAAGTTCGTTTTCAGTGTCATTTTTTTTAAAACCGCATCACTTTTCAAGATCTGTCCATCCAGATCATTAGTTTCAGTTTTTAAATCCACATTATCTGCACATTTAATATGGCTTCTACAAGTAATGTCTTTCTTACCAACAACAACTACTTCCAATGGAAATCCCATATGGAAGATTTATTAAGAAGTAAAGGCCTCTACCAGATTACCTTGGGAAAGGAAACAACACCCACTGATGATGATAAGAAAGCCAAATGGGATAATAGGAATGACGAAGCACGTGGACTAATCAGAATGTCCATCTCTCCTGATTTAAGGTACCACCTTCAAGGAATTGATGACCACGAAGAAGCTTGGAACACGATTGAATCCATGTTTGGTAAAGTCAATATTATTCAAGCAGAACAATTAGAAAATCAAATACTGACCTTGAGTCCAAGTGACTTTTATTGCCTTGGAGACTATCTATCTAAGTTTAAAACACTCAAAATTTTATGTGAAGAATGCAAGATAAAAATGGAGGAAGAGCATTGCATATATCTTATTCTTTCTAAGCTAGGTAGTGCATATTCTGTGTTTGTATCTACCTTTTATGCCATGAGAGAGGCTCTAGGGAAAGCTTATGAAAAACCCACTCTTGAGTCCTTTTGTGCTTCTTTGATTAGAGAGGAAGATAAGCTTGTACAACTTGGAGTGATCAACACTGTAGGTACCTCCAACAAATCCTTAGTTGCCCAGCAGAAAGATAAACCCAAGTATCCCAAGAAGAAACATCCTTGCTACAACAACAAACAATGTAAGGGTCCCAAACCCGCTCAGACAGTTTTAGCTCCTAATGGTGACAAAAAAGCAAAATACAAAAGTAATAACACTAATAGACATTGCAACTTTTGTGATAAATATGGTCATGGTGAGTCCAAATGTTTCAAGAAGATGGCAGCCTTAGAAGCAACGATGAAGAAGCACAACATCAATATTGATTCTTCTTCTTCTTCTTCTTCTTCTCATTGACATGCACTTTCTGCTTCTGGTTTCTCTTTCAATACACCTTCTACTACTACTTCTTCTTCTGATGAGTGGCTTATTGATTCAGGAGCATCTTATAATATGGCTAAGGATAAAGCCATATTTTCTGCTCTAAATGAATGTAACACTAAGAAAATATTTGTTGGTGATGATAGATCTCTTAGTGTTGTAGGATCTAGAACAGTTCAGGTAGAAAATGGTCATTTCAATGATGTATTATGTGTTCCAAATATTTCTTGTAACCTTCTATGAGTATATCAAATCACTCATTCAAGTGAAGGTAAAACCGTAGAGTTTTCACCTCACCAATTTGTAATCAAGGATCTAAATGATCCTAAGCATGTTCTTCCAACTGGAACTGCTGATGATATTACCAGGTTGTACAAATTTGACAACTTTGGGTCATCAATTTTTTCATCAGTTTTTGTTGCTAATAGCGATGACTTGAGAAAACTTTGGCATGAGTGGTTTGGTCATCTAAACTATCTCTCATTGCATCAATTATGTAATCAAGAGATGGTGACTGGTCTTCCTCTTGTTTCATGCAAAGATGGTGTTTGTGTCGGTTGTGTTCTCGACAAACATCATCGGGACAATTTTGACAAATGTGCCTCTTGGCACGCCTCTGGTCCTTTGCATCTTGTTCACAGTGATTTGTGTGGTCCACTTTCTTCTCCTTCTTTTTCTGGGTGCAAGTATTTCTTAACTTTCATTGATGACTTTTCCAGACGTACTTGGGTTTACTTCTTAAAAATCAAGAGTGAAGTTTTTGACAAGTTTTTGGCCTACAAGGCCCTTGTAGAAAAGCAATCTGGACATCAAATTCAAAGGTTAAGAACAAATAATGGAGGAAAATATGTGAACAATAATTTTACAAGATACTACACTACACAGGAAATCCAAATGAAACACACTGTTCCATATACACCACAACAAAATGGTGTTGATGAGAGAAAGAACCACACATTAAAAGAAATCGCTAATTGTATGATCCAATCTAAGGGATTGAGTCTAAAGTAATGGGTGGAAGCCATCAACTGTGCAAATTACATAGTAAATCACACTCCCAAAAAGGCTCTTAAAAATATAACACCGGAAGAATATTGGACTAAAATTAAACCAGATGTAAGTCACTTCCGTGTATTTGGTAGTATAGCATGGGCTTTCATTCCTGATGAGAAAAGGAAAGCATTGCAACCTAAAAGTGAGAAGTGTATATTTTTTGGTTATTTTGAAGATGTCAAAGGTTACAGACTCCTTCAATCACATTGTAATGAAATTATTATTAGAAGAGATGTTAAATTTGATGAAAATATCTTGGCCTGCGAGCCTAATTCAGCGATTGTGCCTTCTTCAGCCTGCGAGCCATCTTCGAAATTTGTGCCTTCTTATGATCTAGTTTCTTCTTTAGATGATGATAGTGAGGATGAAAATCCACCTCCACCTTCTCTCCCTCCTCCAGATGAGTCCTTTGAACCTAAACTAGCACCAGCTCCACCACTTCCTAGATGGGTCCGTTCAACATGGGAAGCAGCTGGTGATCTTGTCAGTGATCCTTCAAATCAGCGTCGGAGACGTTCATAGTTCCAACAAGCCTCTTCTCTTTTGGCTCAAGTTTTAGAAACTCATGATACAGAGACATTTGCAGAAGCTTCAGGTCATCCAGATTGGGATACAACAATGAATGAAGAGTATGATTCTTTAATGGAAAATGATACTTGGGATTTTGTACCTCTTCCAAAAGGAAGAAAACTTGTTAGATGCAAATGGGTCTACAGAACTAAGTATGCATCAGATGGAAGTGTTGAAAGACACAAGGCTTGGTTAGTTGCCAAAGTATTTTCCCAAGTTGAATGAATTGACTATAATGAAACCTTTTCCCCTGTAGAAAAAATGAATTCCATCCGCCTTGTTCTTGCCCTTGCTGCCTCACATAAATGGGAGGTCCATTAGATGGATGTTAAATCCGCCTTCTTGCATGGATATTTGCAAGAAGAAATCTACATGGAACAACCTCCTAGCTATGTCTAGAATGGCTCTAGCCTTGTTTGTCACCTCAAGAAATCTCTTTATGGTCTCAAGCAAGCTCCCCGAGCTTGGTATGCAAAAATGGAAAGCTTTGTTATTGCCACTGGATTCTCTAGATGCCATTCTAATCCTAATGTCTATACCAAGAAAGTAGGAAGCCATCTCATAATCCTTGTCCTTTATGTTTATGACCTTATCCTTACTGGTAGTGACTCAAAACTCTTAAACCATGTGAAAACCAGCCTTAAGAAGAAATTTGAAATGATAGACCTAGGCTTTTTGCACTATTTCCTTGGCCTCCAAGTTTTGCAAACCAATGAAGGAATTTTTTTTCCCAGTCTAAGTATGCTTGTGACCTTCTTCGTCGCTTTCACATGGATGATTGTAAACCAGCCCATTCTCCCTTCCATTCTAGAGTCAAGATTTCTACCACCTGTACTTCTCCTGAAGTTGATGCCACCCTGTACCGTCAGTTAGTTGGTAGCCTCTTATACTTGACTCATACCCGTCCTGATATTTGCTTTGCAGTTGGTCTTGTTTCCCGATATATGCAAACACCCCATGAAAGCCATTAGAAATAAACTAAAAGGATACTTTTCTATGTTTGTGGTACAGTTCAGTTCAGGATACATTACAGTTCAGGGGGGACTCCTTTATTGGTTGGTTTCACTGATTCAGATTGGGCTGACGACCCTAATGATCAGAAGTCTACTGCAGGTTATGTTTTTAGCCTTGGTTCAGGACCCGTCACTTGGGCCTGTAAGAAACAACAGGGTATTTCACTTTCTTCAGCAGAAGCAAAGTACCGAGCAGCGGTAAATACAAGTCAGGAAGCCTTATGACTTCGACAGATCCTTTCAGAGTTTGGATTCCAGCACTAGCATCCGACTAGCCTTTGGTGTGACAATCAGAGTGCCATCAAGCTCACCAAAGACCCAGTTCAAAATTAGCGTAGCAAACACATCGAGCTGCACATGCACTTCATCAGAAAGCTAATTCATGATCAAGTTATTAAAGTGCTCTTTTTCCCTACAGAAGATCAAGTTGCAGACATTTTCACAAAGTTTCTTATAGAAGCGAAGTTTTCCAAAATTCGGTCTATGTTAGGAGTTCAGGAAGTTGTCATTAAGGGGGGATAGGCTCTAATGACTCCTTTCCTTCTCCTATTGTGTCACTATTGTAATCTCTCTGTAATCTCTCTGTAATATTTTTCTTTGCATTAATAAACTGCTCCCAGTGGCTGCGTTGGCTGGGGTCATGGATATTTCCCCGTAGGGGTTTTACCACGTGAAAACATCGGTGTGTTGATCTTTGATCTGGTTATGTGAGTGGTTACTGAAGGTGTTCATCCTCTGTTGGAATACATGTGTTGTCGAACATCAATAATCATTTTCGAGTGTTGGAACAACCAACATCATGGGGTTTGACATAATGAATGGAGAGTGGAACCTTCTTGAAATTCCAACATTGCTCTAATCCTTTATATTCATCCTAGCCATTGATTCAAAGGAGAAGGATATCATAGATCTCCCTTTTATTGTGGGGCTCAAAGGTACCTCTTGTACCTTCTTCCCCAAACCATTGTTTAGAAGGAAGATTGGGATTTATCGAGGATGGACTACCTAGATTTATTTAGGGCTCCATGGCCCCCCTCTCTCTTCCATGTTTTCTCCCTTGCACGTGAGTTTTCGATAATGGTTTCCAAAGTCCACCATAAATATAGAGGAGGATGGTTCTCTTGCATTATAGTCCCCTAAGAAAAAAAAAAGTGATCTCCTACTCATAATATTGATAGTAGGTCCATGTGATCATTGTGTGAGTTTGTCCAACTTTACATCTGAGATCCAAGTGACTTCTTCCAATCTTTTTCATTCCCAATGAACCAAGTATTCCTTTGTCTTATGATTCTTGATTCTACTTGCAACTCTTTCCTCCATGATATTTGCAATATAATCTCTCTCTCTCTCTATCTAGAACATGTACCTTCCTATCAATGCCTTTCTCATCTTTATTTGAAGTAGCCTTGTCGTACTCGTACAAATATGCCATGCTGAAAAATGAGCGAGTTATCCAAAACCTGTGGCAACTCAAGAACATAAAAATTATTAGAAATTTTGTTTAGGAACTTGTAAGGTCCTATATTTTTCATTTTTATTTTTTTCTATGTGCCTTTTAGAAACCTTTCCTTATTTAAGTACATTAACACAATGTCTCCTTCTAATTTATTTACTTTTATTTTCTTATCAACATGTTATTTATACTCTTTCTCTATTGTAATTGTTGCTACACTTTCTTATGAAATTCATGTATATGCTTGATAAATGATTTTGTATCTACAATCCTCTTGATTGCTTAAGCTAAGATATCCAAATTTGTTACTCACATTGGTGACTTACCATTTGAAATTTGAAAAGGACTCTTTCATGTAGACATGCTTATAGAATTGTTGTATGTCCATGAACACCAAATCCCATTGTCTTGTCTTCTCTTAGACTTGACATCTCAATAAATTTATAAGGCTTTATTTCATTACCTCAATTTTCTCATTAGTTTATAGATCATATGTAGAACTGAACTACAATATTTCATCAGGTTTCTACTACAAGGCCCTCTAGAAATGACCAATAAAATTGTTCTCCCTGTTTGAGTTTATGATTCTTGGTAAAACGTGTAAATGAACTATTTATCTAAAGTATAAAAACACTATATTCATTGCATCAATACTTGTATTACAAAGAATGAAATGTGTCATTTTTCGAATATCTATATAAAACTATGAAGATATAATATTTGTCTCATTGAAGTATTAACAATCTCAATCAAATGTCCACAATGATATCTTCCCAAGGCACTTCCATTGCTGGAAACACATTATACAATCCATTTTTTGTCTTTTCCCTTTTGCATGTTGGAAAATCTTGTAACTTTCTACCCACTTCTTCACATATTTTCCAATTCTATGCCAATAGTAGTTCTCTTCGACCAATTCTTAGGTGTTGTCCATGAAAAATAGACTACTACTATGTAGCACTCTTATGACGTTCTCCCTCATTTACCCTCTTCAAGTGAAAAACTACTTATTCTAATAAAAAGTCCTTCTTGTATATGGAAACCCAAGAATAAAGTTCATTCTCCAGTCCATCATTCTATGTTGGATTTCCACACTTTATCAAAATCTGCATGATTTTCATACAAATTCTTCATCTTTTCTATCTCTACCATCTCCACTATCATAGTAGTTAGCAACACTATCCTTCTCATGAAGGCATCAAAAACTTAGTTTTACCTTCTAGACCAACGCTTCAACATAATTGAATATATCTACATTAATTCCACCCATTTGATGCCCCTTTGGTTCAACATTCCTTGGCTATTTTTATATTGTAGTTCTTGATGATTAATGTAAAAGAAAAAACTCTTTGGGAAATAATTAGTGCCTCCACTTATTTAATGCATTAATGATGGAATAGATGTAATGTCCCCCAACCCATCCGAGGGACATTACGATGCATAATACACATGAAAAACAAAAATTATGCTAACTAAATAATTCATTTACAGTTAACTCATTTCCTGTAGCTTTCATCTACAAATTAAAAAAAAAATAGCTACTGTCTATAACCATAAAATAGATGTATCTACAACATGCTAATAATAAACATGAAATATAACTAAACAACTCATTACAACAACATATAATTATTCTCATTTACACATAGTTCATGCACAACAATAACACATGTAAATAACTCAACAACAAGATAAAACACTTATCTTTAAACAAGAGTTGTGAAACCAACTCCTCGGGACGAAAGTTCCACCCAACTACATATTGATTGTTACAAATATTAAAAACCATTCACCCCCGAGATGAGGCTAGTAATCCACAAAAGAGGGTGGTCTCTCACAGTCCAATCACAACTCATAAACTCACAACCCAACTGATATTCTCCTCCAACTATCCCAATTTTCCACCAGCTCTCTTCCTCTTGACCTACCCAACCCAAGGAATGTACCCCTTCACCGATCTCAGTCTCTCGGATGTCCCATTAATTTAGTAGGGTCTCTCTGGCACATGTAACCAATAATATCTTAGCTGAGAACTAAAGGGAACTTGTTGCTAAGAAAACTAGCAACAAACCAAAAACAAACAATTTCTAATTTACTGCAACTCATACTGGAGTTCACTCTTTGTTATCCATGATTTTGGTCGTCATGATAATATATTGATTATGGTGTAATCAGGCTCTTCATTAGAACTTTATCCAGAGAAAAGTTACATTCATCTCTTTCCAGAAATCACAGTTTTGAGGAAGGTTCGCAGGCTACATATACATTTTCCTGCGAGAATGCATGATTCTCGCAGGCTGCCTTAAGCCAAGGTGCGAGAAGTTCACACTCTGTCTAACTACTAGGGTGCGAACACTTTCTAATGAAAGGAAAAAGATGAATTCTCGAACCTTCTAGAAGGGAATCTTCTAGAATGCTGAGATGGCATTCGAATGGTTATCTAAGTACTGGCTTTCCTGATATTTTGGGATCATTCCTATCCAAGTAACTAATCCATTCTCTCTTATAAATTGATGGGATTCTCATGGAAAAGGTTACAAGCAAACTAGCAAGAGATTTATTGGAGAATTAATGAATGGCTGTGTGAAGGACTGATGCTACAACAACCAAGAACTCCACCAAGGTTATCAAAAGTGGTTGATCTTCTTCATACATGAGCAAGTGTGTGTGTCAGAGCTAGGAGCCATCGAAAGGAGGTTTGAAACATCAAGGCTCAGGTTGTAAGTCTTACTTTCTATCAATTTAATACAATAATATGTCCCTTTCCCATAAAGCTGATGTCACTTTATTACATAACTCATTGATCATATGTATAGATTAGTTATTGAATATATTGATTTTTCTTCACTTCGATTGGTTTGTACTATTGTGGTCTTGACGACAAAAGAGCATTGGAGCGAAGCTGGAACAACAGAGACCCAAGGAAGCGAATCATAAGGTATGTTCATGATTCTTGCCTCCTAGTTCATTCAATAGTCTAGATATAGGGAAAGAGTATTATTCTGTCCTGCTTTGTTCTAGATCCGTGTGGATCTAGGGAGATCGGTTTGTGTCCACACTTATGGATTAATCCCGAAACACTCTTCAGGACTAGAAATATGACTCTTCAATTTCCAACTCCAAATACGCTCCAATACGCTCCATCTTGCTTTAGAATTTTCCCTCCATGGCTGCACCAAATTCCAACTCTGTTTTCTTTCTCTCCACTTTCTCCTCATGCACCAAAACTCAATGTGTAAAACTGTTGTTCCCACCCCATACAAATTTTGTCTCCTTTGATTGCATTTATTGACTCACACTCTTCCCAAAGATGATTTTACTCAACTCCCATGTTCCCAATAAACTTGGGATGTGACCACTCACACCCACCCCCTTACATGTATTCAATGATTGGCTTTGGATACACTCAATCAGAAATTGGAAGGTTCATATACAATTAACGAGTTTAGGAAAATGGGTTAAATTAATAGACACAGGTATTTCCAATTTGGACCCCTCTTGGCCATTATCATAGACACTCCCCTCTCTTATGGATTAGTTTAGCCCCCATCTCTTGTTCATATCCCCTTAGCAACTGGAATCACATTTTTATTATTAAAATATATAAATACAATTCACATATTACATCGCTTTTGCCATAGCCACACATTATATCCACATAAGCATCAATTAAACCGAGGATTATAGTGGGGATGTTACATTCCCCCTCCCATAAAATTTTGTTTCGTCCTCGCTGCACTCTATGCTGATATACATATATGCAAATTTACATCACAATACTTTGAAAATAAAAATTCTGCAATTTTACAGCTCCAACAACAGTTCCAACTATAATCTCCTATTCCTTTCAACTCACTAACACAAGGAATGCACCATTCGTTTATTAGGGTTAACCCAGGGGATATACCATCCTTTTATCAGAGTTAACCCATGGAATGAACCATTCTTTTATCAGGATCCCCAACATAGTTGGCTAGGACTCTGAGATGTGGTTCTAGAATTGTAGCTGCTCAAAATGGAGTCTTGCATTCCATTTTCTTCAAAATTGTCAAAAATTTGTGGGTATTCTACCTGCATGTTTCCTTCATGCTCCCATGTAGCATATTCAGGACTGTAATAGGTCCATTGAAACTTTACCATTCTTATGGATTTATTTTTGATCACTTTGACATTTCGGTCTAGGATGTGTATTGGTACCACCCAAAAATCCCCTTCATGCTCCACCTGGATCACATTCCAATAAATTATGTGGTTAGGGTTAGGAATAATTTCTTTAATAATGATACATGAAATAAATTATGCACTTTCATGGATGCAGGAAATGCTAACATGTATGCAATCGATCCTATATTTTCTAATATTTCAAAAGGTCGAGAATATTTCACTGCCAACTTTGGGAAACTTCCTAATCTTATCGAACTTCTCTTTTCCTTTACTTTTAAAAACACATGTTCTTCCACTTTAAAATATCTGAAAACTCTATTCTGGTTTCCATGAATTTTCTTCCTATCCTGGGTAGCCCTTAAATTCCACTTTATCTATTCCATATGCTCTTCTATTTCCTTTAACAATTCTAGCCCAACAATTGCTTTGTTTGTTGGATTATCCCAACTCACCGGAGTGTTACATTTTTTTCCATACAATGCTTCAAACAAACTCATCTTCAATGAGGCTTGATACTCATTGTTGTAGGAAAATTCAACTAAATGAATATAATCTTCCCACTTTGATGGCTGATCCATCACATACATTCTAAGCATGTCCTCAATTATTTTGTTGGTCCTTTTCGTTTTCCCATATGACTCTGGATGATACGTTGTACTAAGATTTATATTTGTTTCAAAGCCTTTGAAAAAACCTTTCCAAAAATTCGAAGTAAACTTTGGATCTCTATCTGAAACTATTTCCTTAGGCACTCCATCACTACAAGGAAAATACCCTCTAGTGGAGGTTTTTGTGGAAGCCCCTATAAAAATAGCCCAAAAATTCGTTTATAGCGGAGGCGAGTGGGTGGAGGTTTTAGTGGATGTTTTCTTATGGTGCTTTTATAAATACATAATGCACCAGTGTGTTTTCTACTATAGATGCACCAGTGCTCTAAAAAATGGCACAACATGGTTGGGTTATTTAAAAAAAATCTATACTCCAGTGTGCTACTTAAATACTGATGCACATGTGCACAACGTTGCTCTAAAAAAATACGCACCATGGTAGCATTATTTTAAAAAATATATATACTCTGATGAGCTACTTAAATACTAACGCACTGGTGCGTCCAATAATCAAGCACATAGTAAAAGGGTTAAATAAAAAAAAATATTGCCTGTAAAATTCATTTTTACCCTTTTCAGTGTTGTAGGAATCTCAAGCACCAGTACAAAATTTTCCTCCTTAAAGTGCCCTATCATCAGGGCTTCCCTTTCTTTCCTTCCTTCCATCTATTGCTCAGTGTTTGTCTTTCAAATTTTTCCAAACGGTGGGAAAATTTGGTTTTTTGGACTATGTGGCAACCATGCCTCCTCTACAAGGAAATTTCGAGGTAATGTCTTTATTTATTTTTAACTTAAACTTTTAACGAATTAAAATTCAAAATTCAGTTAAATTTCCATTGTTTTAATTTTTTTTTCTATGCGGTGCATTCGAGTCGTTCGTCTCGCACTGCAGATGGTACACCCTAAAATTTACAGGCTGCACCAAAACAACATGCCTAATTTTTTTGGTGGCATATTTGTAAACTCTACTACACCGGTGCATTGGGTAAACTTTAATGCACCAGTGCGTAATTTTATCGACGCACCACCTAAAATAATATAGTTGATTTTTCGTGGTGCGTCAAAATAATGTTAACGCACCGGGGTGTTACATTAAATGAAGCACCACATAAATTAGATATATTATTTCATGCGGTGCGTTGGTAAACTTATGCACAGTGCGTTAATGATTACCCGACGCACTGTTGTAAAAAGTTAGAACCTAAATGCCAAAGTACCATAACTATCAATTTTAAAAAAAATATTAGTGTGGTGCGTCGTCTTTCCTGTAACACACCTATGCATGTTGATAAAGGCTATGCACCACAATAAAAAAAATTTAAAAATGGTTTTACGGTGTTATAGGATTTTAAGTTTTTATTATTTTAGGTGGTGCGTTGGTTAACCTTAATGCACTGGTGCGTTAAGGTTATACAACGCGCTGCATAAAATAATATAACAAATTTTATATAGTGTGTTATGTTACATGTGTAGACCGTAGATGATGCTCGCAAGTAATATACACACCACGTGCAGTGTTTGGCTATTTTTTGGGATAACCGGTGATGAAATTTACTTATTTTTTCAAGAGATTTATTTTTTTGTATTTATAAATAAATTTCTCATTTACTATTTTTTTTTTTTTTTTTATGTTTTATGTATGATCTTGATGTATTTTATATGTTAATCATGTAGAGACTTCAATGGAGATAGAAACAGTAGCAACAAGAGCAAAGGGTTGACCTATACAATGTTGTATGGGATTAGGAGGCGAGGGAGAGAGAGAGGGATTTGTACTCTCACCCTATTACTGCAGCGACCCAAGTCCTCTTGAGGAATGTAGGCCTCCTTAAGTATTGTGAGGAGGCTACATCCCTGAATGGGCACTCTGTGTTCTTGGTGCATCTGATTTGTCAATGGGATGTCCATCGATAGGCTTTTTTTGTCGTTCCTGATCAGTGGTACCAACCCACTGAGGAGGATATATATTTTATCACTGGGCTATCCAAGAGAGAGGAATATTTTCCCCAGTTCCATGATGTCCCAGTCGGTTTTTCAACAGAGAGTCAACTCATGTACTCTCAAATATATATTGGGGTTGATGTACTTTCTCCAACTGATTTTTCAGGTGTCTGGTGGATAGCTACAGATCACTTCTTTCGGTGCATAGTAGGCTAGGTGCCTCTCATTGTTAGTGACAACCATTGCACACTTTATCAGTGATGAGAATCACATTAGTTACTCTCTTTTGTATTATGTTGATTCTTTGGTATAGAGGCCATGATGTATTAGATGGTCTGCCATTTTTTTTGTGGCAGTTTTGTATAGCTCTAGATAGATTTCGTGCTATGATACATGGAAGGACGAACTTCCCTTTTTCTTAAGAGTTGTTTTGTTTACTTTTTGAGAGGTTTCTGAAGATGAGACCTACTTTTGTCTGTCATCCTTCTAGGACGATTACTCAAGTGTGGATGCACATGTGGGGTGAGATGATGCATGGCTACTAGATAGTGAGAACGATCACATGTTCGTGATGGTGTCGTGTCCTTATGCGGGGTTGGATTGACGAGGATGTACGAACATCCTATTCACACTGGATGAGCCACCATATGCTAGAGGTAATATTAGCGTTTTGCTTAAATTAATCTAGTTTCATTTTATTGTCTTACTTAATTAGAATAAAATGAATTCTAACATGTTCTTTAACTTGTTATATTAAATTGTCTAAAGAAACTATCTAATTATTGTTGTGTACTATATATTTTGTAGATATTGGCACATTCCTTGGGGATGTTCCTCCTCCCCCACCAGATGCAGATGAGGAGATTCCTAAGGCTGCGATAGGCCAGGGTCCTTGAGTGCAGATACCTGACATGCGCCATAAGCTAGATACTAGATTCAGGTTGGATTTGGGTGACTGAATCTGTGCACTTTTTGTTGAGGTGGGATTCTATCTTGTACTAATGCAAGACATCAAGGAAAATCATATTCTCTTGGAGATTTGGAGGGAGATATAGTGTGATATGATGCCTCTTATGTGTCATATCGTTGGAGATACCATGATACTAGCAGTGAGGAGAGTTGTTGATGATATGCACTCTTCCTCCAGTACCCATTCATCCAGTACCCCATCAACTGATGAGGGTGGCCGTGATCCTTCTCCATGTCCTCCTCCTCATCCTCATTCACTTCACCCAGATGAGAAGGAAACACTTATTCCTACACTGCATGTTTCTCATCAGAGTGTCAACCAACCACCTTCTCCTTCTCCTCATAGAGTCGACCAACCACCTCCTCCTCCACCTCCTACTTCTCCTCATAGAGTTGACCAACCACCTCTTGATCTTCCACTTCCTCCTGACCATCCATCATCCTGTATTATAGAATAGGCCTCCACTCTTGTTGTAGATATGATTATCACATCGCCTGGACCAAATATGTTATAGCAATTATTTGACTTGTTCATGATATATATATATATATATANATGGTGCATTTTTTCTGTTCATGTTGATGTTGATGTGTATATTGTTAGGTCATGTTATATATGTTTGTTAAATGATGCTTGTTAGATGTGTGTGATGATGATCTTAGACAATGTTTTTGTTTTGTTAGATGTGATCACTATGATGATGCCTAGTTAGATTATTAGGTTTGTGTGCTAGCTAATTAGTGCGGTTTATATGTGCTCGAGGTATATATAATTAGATGATGTTAGTGAATTTAAATGTATATTTTAGATTATGTTTATGTTTGTTAGATGGCTATCATCATGATGTTTATTTTTATTAAATGATCTTTATTATAGATTATGTATGGGTGAACTTATATCAAATTTTGTATATGAAACATAAAGACTTGATTTAAACAAAAAATGCAAAGCTATTTCTATAAATTACAAAATTCAATATGGTTGAAACTATAATTGTAAAATTACCATAAACATTTTTCTATTGTATAGATAGTTCATACATATTCATTCTAACTAAATTCTTTTTCAAAAAACAAATTACATGTGAATAAGTGTTATTTTCCATTGTACTATTTACTCTTTTTGAATAGACTCTTCTACACTAAAAAATGTTATTATAAAAAGTTACGATCTCCAACGATAAGCATTCTATTGGCCCTAAATTTTTTTGGATGCAAATCTTCCTATTATTATTTTTGTCATTATTTTTTAAGGTTTCTATCGAAATTTGAAATTACTTCATTAATTGTGGTTTTAGTCAACATTGGGGGCATAATTTAAATCATTCCAAAAGCAATGATAAATGTATGTAAACTAATAAAGACTTTAGTTAAAAACCAAATTTAAATAACATCATACAATACTTGGATCATTATGAAAAACATCACACTTCATTATAATTATATATTTAGTAATTAAACATTCCATTAATATACTAATACAAATACAATAATAAATTTAATTCAATTTATTTAAAATTATTAAGGATGCCATTTATTAGAAAATTATAAACTATTTTATGAAATACTAATATATAAAATTAATGAAAAACATAAACTTCATCTTTGTCTTGATGACTCAAATTTGAAGTCTCACAAACTTAGAATTAAACAATATACATAGATTGCATCTAATTATATTTCAAAATCTTAACATTAATGTCATTGTAAGCTTAGTTATTAATTTTTAAACTGGTATCATATTAATATGTCTTTAAAAACATGTTAACATTTTAATTTTTAAATTATAAACCACATTTTTATATAATCTTTCTTTTAAATCTGTAAAATACATGAACATAAACTCAATTTTTGAATCATCATGTTAACATATCATCAAGGTTGTACCATTAAACATTCATATCAACCATATTGTTACTTCTAATATCAACATAGATTATTAGGATACATAAGAAACTATGCAAATTAAAATATTACCATTCAATATCTAAAGATGTTGTCAACTATAAAATTATATGTTGTTGCATATACATAAAATTAAAAAAATTAATTAAATAACTCATGCATGGTTTAAAATATTCATAACTCAAATGCTCAAGCAAGGAGAAACAATGCAAATATTAAAATTTCCCTAAGAGATTTAAGGATCAAAGTCATATCACTAACAAAAGTGTAACACCTTGTTTCCCCCAGTTTGTAAAAATAACTATACTGGCCAAGAACTACGACAGACTCAAAGATGTGAATGTGTGATTTTGAATGGACCTTAGTATAAATGGTCGACGAATGTAAATAATGTTATGAATATATGTTGCAGGACTGTTGGGAGGGGGATGTGCTGAAAAGAGACCATGATGGCTGATGAAAGGTGGTGGAAGGCACCTGGAATGGTGGCATTAACTTCCACCAAAACCAATACCGTATTTGGTCTTCACTGGCTCAATGATCAAGAGCAGCTCGCTGGCCCTGAAATGAATTACTCGCCAGGTTGGTAGGTGAAGGGGCTCCTCATGAGTTAATGAGGGATGGGGGTAAACCTCCCATCTGTGGAAGCCTCAGACCTGACCACTGCAGGGAAGTTTGTACCACACGCAACCTCACTGGAAAAGAAAAGGCAGGAAAGAGGTGTGGAAGGGGGCAGTCGCGACATAGATCACAAGAGGGGAGAAATTAGAAGGACTCTGGAAAAATATAGAGAGTGATTGATAAGAAGAGAAGAAGGAGAGTAACCTTCATTCTTGACTTCTGACGAACAAATACTCAGTCTCATAGCATCGTGGTCTAAGCTCGGGGGTGGCTAGTGGTAAATCCATTCAGAATTGCTGAGCCTACGGTTGGGTGGAAATGAGCACCCCTCTCAGCAGTTGCATCAAACCTGGTGTTTTTCCGATAAGTCCTATATCTCGTATCTTTAAATTAATATTATGACATGTATGTTCATGGTTTGTGCAATTATGAATGGTTTCAGTATAAGACTGTATGTATGGTGTTTTGATCGGAAATGGTGGTTGTATGATTATATTGGAAGGACCAC
>ML778957.1:520944-539762 GCA_009831015.1 Picea engelmannii
TATATATATATGTTTTGAACGGATTCAAGTTTCAAGTCTGTTCTCAGGAAATTCATTCGCTTAATTGTCTCAAGTAATGCCCTGGATAGATCTCCCCATAGGGACACCCTTTTTGAAAGTTTATCCAAGGATCTGCTAGAGGATTTTATGGCGTAAGTCTTAAAACCTTGTACAAGAGAGAATGGTCCTCTTAGACTTCGACCTTTCGGTATTTCGGCACTCGGGGTACCTAAGTGCGAGTTCCCCTGTACTTGCAAGTCCCGAAACCCCGACTCATGAAATACCAAAATGACAATGGGTGGATGGGTTAGGACATTTCGGTGTTTCAACACCCAGGGTACCTAAGTGTGAGTTTCCTTGTACTCGCAAGTCCCAAAAACCTGACTTGTGAAATCCCAAAACGATAGCATGCAGATAAGTTACGATATTTCGGCATCTGGAATATCCAAGGGTGAGTTCCCTTGTACTCGCAAGTCCCAAAATCCTAACTCGTGAAATCCCAAAATGACAGCATGTAGCTAAATCCTGATATTTCGGTGTTTCAACATCCAAAATATGCAAGGGAGAGTTCCCTTGTACTCGCAAGTCCCGAAATCCCGATAGGCGAAATCCTAAAATGGATTAGCACACATGGTTTTGGTGTTTCGGAGTTTCGGCTCTCAGGAAACCCAGGTGCGAGACCTCCTGTCATCAAATATCCCAAAATCCCGATGGAGGAAATCCCAAAATAGTGGAGCATGTTTAGAGTTTGGTGTTTCGGAGTTTCGGCTCCCAGGAAATGCAGGTGCGAGACCTCTTGTCGTCGCATATCCCAAAATCCTGATGGAGGAAATCCCAAAATAGTGGAGCATGTTTAGAGTTTGGTGTTTTGGAGTTTCGGCTCCCGGGAAACCCAAGTGTGAGACCTCCTGTCATCACACATCTCGAAATCCCAATGGAGGAAACCCCGAAGGGTAGAGTACCAAACTTATTCCAGTTTGTTATTAATCTCGATAAGCGGTTAGGTCCATTTCAAGTTTCATCCCTTCGAAAGTCAAGAGAAAAAGGGATCGCTTGCCTCACGACTCCCTGTTTCGCGATAGCCTAAGTGTCTTCCTAGTAAGGGTTGTGGGCATAGCCACGGTCATATGAGGGAATTTAAAGGGAAAGGAGGGTCTGTGTTAGGCTCCTTAGGATCTTAGGGAGTGTTGTCCCTTGAGAATAAGGAAAGAAATTTAAAAATTTTCTAGCCTCGTGGTGGGTGTGTTACAAATTGGTATCAGAGCATGGTTACAACACTTGGCTTGCTTGGGCTCGTGAATGAGTTACACAGGAGCTCCATTCGAAACACTCCTAAAAGGAGTAACCCCCTTTCTTAACCTTCTTAATAAAAAATCGAAATTAAGAATGAAAACTCCTATTGTGTGTGTGTGCATGTGAAAAATATGAATTATGTACTGGTTATAAATATTGACTAACAAACAACATTTTTCTTTTTCACACAAAGTGGAAGATCAACCGTGGGAAATTGCAGACGTAGAGAATGGTGACTCACCATGAGGTGGGGGAGGGCTCCCACAATAGAGACGAAGAGTTTGATGAAAGGAGGGTGGTAGGGACCCCTCCATATCTAGCCAAGACTGTGAGGAGCCTCATGGTCGAATTACAAAGCTGCAAGGCTGACAATGAGAGGATGATGAAAGAACAAGAGAAGCAAACATAAATTAACGTAGTTTTACTGCAAATATTATCCGACCTACAAAGACAAATGCAGCATGAACCTAGGGTACAAAAACATGGTCATATTAGTGGCCACACTGAGAGGAGCACCTCGAAGAAGGTCCATCCCAAAGGTAAAGGACCAATGATGGATGATTCCTCTGGGAAGGAAGCTGGCAGTTCGGAGGGCTCTTCTAGTAGCAGAACTAGTTCTTATTCCCAAAGAAGATAGAAGAAGTGAAAGATTTCCAAGGGTCATAAATTCGACGAATTCAGGAAGGACAAACCACCCTCCTTCAATGGTGAAATAAAGAAGGGAGAGGAAGAAGAGGCCTGGCTGCTTGGACTAAAGAAGTATTTTAGAGTCCATGACTTCTCTGAAAATTTGAAGGCCTGAGTGGCCACGTTCAACTTGAATGGAAAGGCTTCCATTTGGTGGGAAGACCTTAAGAATGTGAAAGGGGTTCGCAAAGAGGACCTGTCATGGGAACGGTTTGAGAAATACTTCCGGAAGAAGTATCTGTTGGAAAAATATTTCGACGAAAAGACCAAAGAATTCTATGAACTCAAACTGGGGCAACTCACCATAGAGGAATATGTCAGCAAATTCCTCGAGTTGCTAAGGTATGTAACCTACATAAAAGTAGAATAGGCCAAGGTGCAATGTTTCATCAACGGACTACCTAAGGACTATCGGAACAGAATTGAATTTGATGAGCCAAAGACCCTAGAAGGCACTATCCGAAAGGAAAGTTATTGTCATGAATAGTTTGGACATTAGACAGAACCTCGCGAAGACTGGAAACCAAAGAATAGTTCGGGATTTCAGAGAAAGGGGATTAAATCCCCAAGATTTAAGAACTATAAGAAGAACTCAAGGATGATCTTCCCAGCCCAGAGTGCACACTAGCAGAACTTTCCCTCCTTGGGCAGAAATAAAACTTCTGGATCTGTACCAGTGAAGGATGATAACCCAAAGAGAGAACCGTTGAAATGTTGGGGTTGCAGAGAAGAAAATCTAATGAGAGACTATCCACACCGACAATAGAATAGTCGAAGAATTTAGAACATCTAATAAGCTACCACCATCAATGATGTGGCCAGAAGTGTGCTGCAAATTTATGCAGCCTTGGATAATAATCGAGCCAACCACCAAGCTTCAGTGGTGGAAATAGAATGTATGATTTCCAACCATCTAGTGTCTATTCTGATTGAACCTGGTTCAAACTTGAGTTATATATCTCCTAAGACTGTTGATAAGTGTAAACTATAGCCACATAAACCTACCAAGCCATTGTTGGTACAGTTAGCCACTAGCACCAAAAGAAGGGTAACAGAGGTCATACTAGCCTGCCATTTAATGTTGGGTGAATTCCCCACACAAGAAACCCTTAACATATTACCCTTGGGATCGTATGATCTGTTGATTGGTATGGACTGGCTAGCCACCCATAAATCCAGATTGGACTGTTACCATAAAACCTTAGAATGTGTAAGTAAAGATGGAAAAAGTATAACCCTTCAAGGGATCCGAAAACTTGTCTCGGTGAGAAAAATATCAGCTCTACAAATGAGAAGGTATTGCCGAAAAGGATGTCCCCTATATGCAATACAGGTGTTGAAAACAATTGAAGGAGACAAACCAAGCCTCGAAGACCACCCTACCCTGAGAGAATACATAGATGTATTTCTAGAAGAGGTACCGGGTCTACCTCCGAGAAGGGACATTGACTTCTCAATAGAACTTGCACCGGGAGCAGTGTCGGTGTCTAGGACACCCTATCGGATGAGCACACCTGAACTAGTTGAAATCAAATTGCAATTGAGAGAAATGATGTATAAGGGCTATAGACAGTTCAGCGTTTCTCCATGGGGAGCACCAGTCCTATTTGTGAAAAATAAGGATGGTACCGTTAGACTATGTATAGATTATAGACAACTCAATAAGGTAACCATAAAGAACAAGTACCCCTTACCCAGGATCAATGACTTGTTCGATCAATTGGGAGGTGCCTCTATCTTCTTGAAGATTGTCTTGAGATTTGGATACGACCAAGTCTGAATCAAGGGGGAAGACATCCACAAAATTGCCTTCAAGATGAGATATGGTCAATACGAGTTTGTGGTAGTACCATTCGGATTGACCAATGCCCCTGCGACTTTTATGTGCTTGATGAACAACATGCTCAACAAATTCCTAGACACATTTGTGCTAGTTTTTATTGACGACATATTAATTTACTCCAAGAATAGAGAGGAACATGAGGAACACCTTAGGCTTGTGCTTCAAGTGCTAAGAGAACATCAACTCTATGCCAAATTTAGCAAGTGTGACTTTTTCCAGAAGCAAATACATTACTTGGGCCATGTCCTATCTGAAGAAGGGGTAGCAGTAGACCCTGATAAGATCAGGTCTATCATGGAATGGCCTACCCCGAAGGATGTTTCAGATATCAGATCCTTTATGGGCTTGGAAGGATACTATAGGAGATTTATAAAAGGATTCTCCAAGATTTGGAGTCCAATCACTGCCCTCCAGAAGAAGGGGACAAAATTCACATGGACACAAAAATGTGAAGAAAGATTTCAAACCCTAAAACATATACTGACCCACACACTCATGTTGAAGATCGCCAATCCCGAAGCCGACTTCCTCATGTGCATAGATGCCTGTAAGGAAGGGCTCGGAGGAGTCCTTATGCAAGGAGGAAGTGTGGTCTGCTATGAATCCCGAAAATTGAATGAGCATGAAGTCAACTATGTGACCCATGATCTAGAGTTGGCTGCCATAGTGCACGCCTTGAAAATGTGGAGGCATTACCTCTTGGGAAGAAAATTTGTACTTATGATAGACCACTGTGGATTGCGATATCTATTTGACCAACCAAAGAGCAATGGCAGACAAGCTAGGTGGATGGCCCTCCTCAATGAGTTTGATTTTGAAATCAAACATATTAAGGGAAGGGAAAATAGGGTGGCTGATGCCCTTAGCAGGAGCATGAAAACAATTCACCTGGCCACAGTGAGCACCTATGAGACGAATGTCAAGGAAAGAGTCAGAAATGCACAAGAGACAGACACATTCTTCCAGACCATGACCTCGTACTTGCACCAAGAACCCACAGGGATAAAGTATGGAGGCTACCAGTTGATGGAAGGAGGTCTACTCACTTACCGAAGTAGATTGTATATCCTATATTGTGACGACTTGAATAGGCTCATACTAGATGAACTACATAAAAGACCCTATTCTGGTCATCCAGGATACCAAAAAATGATCACGGCCACTAGGAAACAATTCTACTGGCCTGGGTTGAAGAAAGACATAGCCGACTACCTAGCCAAATGCATAGAATGCCAACAGGTAAAAGAATAACACTGACACCCAGCAGGATTATTACAACCTCTACCAATCCCGGAATGGAAATGGGAAACCATCTCCATGGATTTCATCACCAAATTACCAACCTCGACCAAACAGAATGACACCATCATGGTAGTGGTGGATAAATTGAGCAAGTCCACTCATTTTATCCACGCCAAGTCAACTTGTAAGGCAATAGACATCACCAACGTATTCATGAAGGAGATATTTAAACTGCATGGTATGTCGAAAGAGATCGTATCTGACAGAGACACGAAATTTACTTCCAACTTTTGGAAATCACTGATGGCTGGTTTGGAGACCAAGTTACTATTTAGCACAACCTATCACCCTCAAACCGATGGACAGACAGAAAGAGTGAACCAAATACTAGAAGACATGCTAAGAATGCATGTAATGCATCAACCCAAGAAGTGGGAAGACTACCTGCCACTGGTGGAGTTCGCCTACAACAACGACTACCAATAATCCTTAAAGATGAGTCCCTTCGAAGTCCTCTATGGTAGGCCATGCAACACTCCTGTCAGTTGGAGTAATCTCATAAACAATATTTCTTTTGGACCCGACATGTTAAAAGAAATGGAATATCAAGTGACTCGGATAAAATAAAACCTGAAGGTCGCTCAGAATCGACAAAAAAGTTACGTCGACCAAAAGAGAACCCCAAGATAGTTCAAGACAGGAGACCATGTATATCTCAGAGTTAGGCCCAGGAAGAGTTCCCTGAAAATGGGATCTTGTGCCAAGTTGGCACCTCGGTATTGTGGACCCTTTGAGGTTCTATATAGAGTGGGACCTGTAGCCTATAGGCTAGCACTTCCTCCCACAGTAAAAACACATAATGTTTTCCATGTTTCATTATTGAAGAAATATGTACATGATTCTAATCATATAATTGACTGGTCTGTGATCCAAGTGGAACCGGAGGGAGAATTCCTACTAGAACCTCAATGCATACTGGATAGAAAGGAAAACCCGCTCTAAAACCAAACCATTGCATAGGTCAAGGTGCAGTGGAGACATTTTGGCCCAGATGAGTCTACATGGGAAATGGAGGATGCCATGAAACATGCATATCCGATTTTGTTTACCTTTGTACATACATGTCATATTGATTGATAGAACATCGAGGATGATGTTCCTTTAAGGGGGAGGGAATTGTAACACCCTATTTCCCCCTGTCTGTAAAAATAGCTATACTGTCCAAGAACTATGGCAGACTCAAAGATGTGAATGTGTGATTTTGAATGGACCTTAGTATAAAAGGTCAATGAATGTAAATAATGTTATGAATATATGTTGGAGGACTACTGGGAGGGGGATGTGATGAAAAGAGACCATGATGGTTGATGAAAGGTGGTGGAAGGCACCTGGAATGGTGGCGGTAACTTCCACCAAAACCAATACCATATTTGGTCTTCACTGGCCCGAAGATCAAGAGCGACTCACTGGCCCCAAAATGAATTACTTGCTAGGTCGGTAGGTGAAGAGCCTCCTCATGAGTTAATGAGGGATGGGGGTGAACCGCCCATCTATGGAAGCCTCAGACCTGACCACTGCGGGGAATTTCATGCCACAAACAACCTCACTGGAAAATAAAAGGCAGGAAAGAGGTGTGGAAGGGGGCAGTCACGACAGAGATCGCAAGAGGGGAGAAATCGAAAGGACTCTGGAAAAATATAGAGAGTGATTGATAAGTAGAGAAGAACGAGAGTAACCTTCATTCTTGACTTCTGATGAACAAAGACTCAGTCTCACAGCATCGTGGTCTAAGCTCGGGGGTGGCTAGTGGTAAATCCATTCGGAATCACTGAGCCTACGGTTGGGTGGAAACAAGCACCCCTCTCAGCAGTTGCATCAAACCTGATGTTTTTCTGATAAGTGTTATATCTCGTATCTTGAAATTAATATTCTGACATGTATGTTCATGGTTTGTGCAATTATGAATGGTTTCAGTATAAGACTGTCTGTATGGTGTTTTGATCAGAAATGGTGGCTGTATGCTTATATTGGAAGGACCACCTATGGCTTATATATATATATATATATATATATATATATATGTTTTGAATGGATTTAGGTTTCAAGTCCGTTCTCGGGAAATTCATTCCCTTAATTGTCTCAAGTAATGCCCTGGATAGATCTCCCCATAGGGACACCCTTTTTGAAATTTTATCCAAGGATCTGCTGGAGGATTTTATGGTGTAAGTCTTAAAACCCTGCATGAGAGAGATTGGTCCTCTTAGACTTCGACCTTTCATTTTTTCGGCACCCGGGGTACCTAAGTGCGATTTCCCTTGTACTTGCAAGTCCTGAAACCTCAACTCGTGAAATCCTGAAATGACAGTGGGTGGATGGGTTAGGAAATTTTGGTGTTTCGACACTCGGGGTACCTAAGTGTGAGTTTTCTGTACTCGCATGTCCCAAAACCCTGACTTGCGAAATCCCGAAACAATAGCGTGCAGATAAGTTACGATATTTCGTCATTTTGGCATCCGAAATATCCAAGGGCAAGTTCCCTTGTACTCGCAAGTCCTGAAATCCTGACTCGTGGAATCCCAAAATGACAGCATGTAGCTAAATTCTGATATTTTGGTGTTTCAGCATCCAGAATATCCAAGGGCGAGTTCCCTTGTACTTGCAAGTCCCGAAATCCCGATAGGAGAAATCCTGAAATGGATTAGCACAGATGGTTTTGGTGTTTCAGAGTTTCGACTCCCAGGAAACCCAGGTGCGATACCTCCTGTCGTTGCATATCCTGAAATCCCGATGGAGGAAATCCTGAAATAGTGGAGCATGTTTAGAGTTTGGTGTTTCGGAGTTTCAACTCCCGGGAAACCCAGGTGCGAGACTTCCTGTCGTCGCATATCCCGAATTCTTGATGGAGGAAATCTTGAAATAGTGGAGCATGTTTAGAGTTTGGTGTTTTGTAGTTTCGGCTCCTGGGAAACCCAGGTGTGAGACCTCCTGTCATCGCACATCCCGAAATCCCGATGGAGGAAACCCCGAAGGGTAGAGTACCAAACTTATTTCGACTTGCTGTTAATCTCGATAAGTGGTTAGGTCCATTTCTAGTTTCAGCCCTTCGAAAGTCAAGAGAACAAGGGATCGCTTGCCTAACGACTCCCCGTATCGTGATAGCAGAAGTGCCTTCCTGGTAAGGGTTGTGGGAATAGCCACGGTCATATGAGGGACTTTAAAGGGAAAGGAGGGTCTACGCTAGGCTCCTTAGGATCTTGGGGAGTGTTGTCCCTCGAGAATAAGGAAAGAAAGACGAAAATTTTCTAGCCTCGTGGTGGGTGTGTTATAAAAAGTTCTTTATACAAGTGTTTGAGTGTGTCCAAGGGTAAGAGGATTGTTGATAAATGGATCAATCCCACCTTCTATACACACCAGAATTCTAACACCATTGTGACAATGAAACAGTGTTTTGGAAAGCTTATTTTTAGGTCTCAATGCTTCAATAACATGTTGGTAAAGGGTCAAGCTTCTAACATCTTGAGGCCTTTTTGAAAAAAATAAACTATTTCTCAGATGTGTATTTTGCCAATTACTGGTAATATTAAATTCTTAAATACTTCAAACTTGACATATTTCTCTTACAAGGAAAATACTTTTATATCATTTTAGTTAAATGTTAGAATTGTCATTAATTGTTCCAAGATGTTTCAGAGTGGTTTCAACATCATAAAAATTCATATGGAGAAAGTAGAATTTCATATCCCATTAAAAGTTCAACTGGTTTGACATTTTTCAAGATTTAACAATTGGAAATAGTTAGTTTTGAGTGTAAAAACCTTTGCGAATCTTACCAACTATATAAAATGCCAACTATAAAATGTTTGGAAAAAGTTTTATAAAAACATATTGTTACGACTTTATAATGAAAATAATTCTTAAAATTTTATATTAAACATGCAACGACATATACATATCTTCAAATAACAATATAAAATTCTATTTCAATCAAACCTTTCATGCAATCACAAATAATTTGAAAGACAAACACATTATGCATAAAATTAACTGTTAACCAACTAATTTTTTTCAAATATTTGTTATAATTAACTTTCCATTTCCTCTGTCACAAGATGAATAAAAAAAATATAATTAGTGAAATAAAGATAACAAAAATATACAACAACAATATAAATGATGAAATAAAACATGTATATATCACTCTCTGTTGTCATCGCCCTGATTATCTTCCTTGTTTGGCATGATAACACTGCTGTTATGAAAAATATGTTTTGATCTAGGGTCGTGTCTTAATACAAACCACCAATCCCTATCCAACACATCTGGGTTAAAAAAAACTTGGTTGCTGTGTTTTGGGAAAACATAAGGCTCCTTATCTTCATCCCACATCTTTTTAGAGTTGATGCATATTAGCCCACTATCACAATCTTCCTTTACATTATTCCGATCAAAGGTGTCCCACCACTTGCACCTAAAAATAACACATTGGAAAGAAGAGAAGTCGACTCGAATGATCTCTTGTATCTTTCCAATGTAACCTAACTTCCCCTGTATTAGGTTTTTATCGCGGTGGCTAGCACGATTATATTGGTCGAACTTGACTACCACTCCACAGTATTGTGTCATGTGTCCATCATCGACATTGTTGGGTCTCATTTTTTATACCTCAAATTGCCTTATCTCATCCCATATCCTGACCAATTTTTCCTCATACGTATGCACTATTTTCCTATTTTACTCAACAAACATGTACTTTAGCCATTATTGTGTACATATGAGGTAACTTATGTTTAATCATGTTTATGAGATTTATTAATTATTTGGATTAAATATTTGATGTCTAATGCTCTCTGATTACTTTGATTGATCCAAACAGATATTATGACACAACTCCTACTCATCTGGTACCCATTTCATCATTCATCCGGTATTCAACTCATCCGGTACCTATTTCTGCGCTCATCCGGTACTAATGTTGTGCTCATCCACTACCTATTTCTGTGTTATTCCGGTACGAGATATAGTTTGAACATTAATTGGAATGCTTCTAGAGGAGAATTGAGGACACAGGTTTTGTCCATAATGTCATCAAAATGAGGACATGTGAATAAGAATTCATCCAGATCGCACGTGTGGACCTCCAACTCAGGGGGAATGATTTTGTAAAAAATAGTAAAAATCTCAAACTGCCAATTTGCACCTCCATTTTCGTGCAGATGCTATCAAATCTATAAATTCTATGTTATGGGTTTTGTCTAGAATATAGAACATTGAGTACAATGTAAGAATTTTTGAAAAATTCAAAATGGTTTAAGTCTTATGGGTGGATATTCAACTCGAATATGACCAAATTCATGAAAACCCTAGATTTTTTAGATTTGTGCCCATAAATGTAAAATTCAAGATCTGAACTTTAGGATTTGATCTTATCCACTCCCTAATGGATTTTATGTATAAATAAGACCTCATAGGTCTGAGGAAGGGAAGAGGAATTGTTATGCTTTAAGATTGATTCTTGAAAACTGTTGATTGTACATCTGTTTTCTAAAGTAATGATATAATTGCAATTCATGGATTCTATCTATGTGTTCAAATATTCTCTTCTGTAAGTTTCTTTTAAGAGATTCCTTGTTGGTATGGAAAGGGCCCACCGACCCAATAAATGTAAGCTTCTTTGTATTTAGTTGTAAATATAATTTTGGTTTTCTGTGTGTGGATAGAGTAATTCTATGTTTGCTCACAACATCTAACTTTATTCATGTTATGTTTCAGTGACACACTTGATAGCATACAATATAGATGTGTGGTAATTTTAAGTGAGTGAGATCTTTGTGTGCAATATAATATTTCTGAGTGCAATTATTTATGAGTAGTTACTTGTTATTTTTGTGTTTATGAAGGAAACTTCTTATTAAACCATATGCTTGAGTGTTCATTTCTATTTTGCAAATCTAGGAACAAGTTGGATCTCCATATTTCACCATACAAGATCCTTTAATGGAGTATTCCACTACACTTAGAGTTTTATTCTAGAATTGATTACACTACATATTGCAAACTCAGGAACAATTAAGACCTCTCTCTCTCACTCTACATGCACCTATAATGGAGTGCTTTACTTTGCCTGGTATTTCTTCTAGGATTGATTGAGTTTTCTTTTAAATATGTAGAGTGTTAATTGTTGTTAGTTTAGTTGATTTAGGAGATAGAATCAAAGTTGATCTTTCCCTTTCATGAGCCAACAATGAACAGATCCATCACCTGATCAAGAAGTTTAGATCATGTGCTTGTTGATGAGTTTTTTATTTCTGATTTTTGAAATGTGTGGAAAGTGCTATTTGAAAAGTGTGAAAACAAAGTATTTGGTTTTAGTGTTTTTCTTATATAGACTATACTCATCAGACATAGTTAAACCACCTGTTGCTGGAACATATAGTGTAACAACTCTGTTGATTATGAATCCCGGTCGATAATTTATGTTTGGTAATATATTATGCATATAATTGCACCAACATTTTGGCGCCATTATCAGGGAGTTGTAAACAATAATAGGTAGTATTTGAATTAGATTTCTTTAACAATGGATTGGTTTTAAGGACGACCTAAGGGAAGAAAGAATATGGTAAGTGTTGGCATAGGGGTAGATCCAGGGTTCAACTCCAAGAGCGCACCAACTAGCCCTAACTACTGGCCCTTTTGGCAACACTTGCGAAGCAGATGCATTCTCACCCAAAGTAGCTATTGGGGGGTTGCAAGATAGAGATGTCTACAACCAAGGAGATATCAAGTAGATCCTATACAAACTCAATACAACATTCATATATCAATTACCAGTTCAGATATACTCCGCAAAACTATCTATCAGATATGACACAATAATGCAATAATGGTCTACCAAATGACAAAGAACAGAGCAACAATCACACACAAAACAAAATATACGTGGTTCACCCTCTCTCTAGGGCTACGTCCACATAAATGTTCTTTATAATATATTAAGAGAAAGCATACAGTTCTCATCTGCACTCTTAGCTAGCAGATCTTCTTTCTTCTTCTCTCTATCTCTCCCCTTCCTGCGCACCCAGCTGCAGGGTTGATCTTTGCACCCAGCTAAAGATCTTACAATCCCAGAAGGCTCTACAATCAACACTTCTCTTCTCACACAATAATCTTCACTCGTTCACACAATAACAAAGATGACAATATGAATATGAAGAAGAAGAACAACAACCCATACCAGGTCCTTTAGACCTCTATTTATACATTAAAATCATTCACCGATATCCTTAGGCCAAAACCTAGGTGTCAAAACCCTAGATACCAAAACCCTAGGTGTCTAAAACCCTAGGTCAACTTGACTCACATTTTCAGGGCTTCACCAACCTGTCTTTCCTTCCTTCTCGCATGGTGCTCCAAAGCATCAAACGGTGGATTTTTCCTCTTACTAAGTTGTCCACGATCCATCTTTCTTTCTGATTTGTCATCCTCGATCTCCTTGTCCAACGATTTTCTTCCTTTTACTTTGCTCCGTATTTTCTTCTCTTTTGCTTACTTCGACCCAGTAACAGTCACTGTGTCTTCTACGTAGTTCACATTTTGTCTTTTCTTCCTTAATCTTCACTTACTTCCATCACCAAGGGCCAATAGGCCCCCAACACTCACCTATGACTCATCCCAAGGCACTCCAGATTTGATCTTTCTGTTTTACTTCAACTTCAGACTGCGTAGTGTAGCCTTTTCTTTTTTCTCTATGCCTCCTCTCCTTCCTTGTGCAGACTGTCTTTTCTGTGTCTGGTACCCAGCTTCAACTAGTGCCTATACCCTTAGCCTCATGCTTTTACCATGAGCTACGAGGTAGCTCGTTGTCATAATAAAACTTCAGTCGGCTTCCGTTCACCAAACCTTTCTTCCATTCTCCATTCAAAGTCTTCAACTATGCAGCTCCTCCTTCTGTAACATAGGCAACCTCATAAGGCCCAAGCCAATGCGTTCTGAACTTTCCTTTATGCTTCATTAATTTACTGTCATATACCAATACCATATCACCTTGCTTAAATGCATTATTCTTAATGTGTCTGTCATGGTAGGCCTTCTCTCTTTCCTTCTGTACCTGTTGATGGAATCCTGCAATAAATCTATCTTCTTCTAGTTCGAACAATTGTGAATGCATTTATCGAACAATGCTAGTGTCATCCATATCTATAAAAGAAACAATTCTTAAGCTTGGTACCAAATATTCCATTAGGACAATGACTTCAAGACCATACACCAATTTGAAGGGGGTCTTCATTGTTAGCTTCTTGCAAGTGGTTCTATAGGCCCATAATACTGTTGGTACTCTTAAATCCTAGTCATCTCTATTAGCACTGCAAATCTTCGTTAGCGTTGTCTCCAATATTTTGTTGAATACTTCAACTGTCCCATTCGCTTGTGGATGGTAAGGTGTGATCTTCTGATGATGAACTGTAAATTCCTTAGTCAAGGCTTCAATGGTTTTATTTATGAAATGTGTTCCTTGATCGCTCATAAGGATCTTTGGACATCCAAACCTAGTTATGATGTCATCAAATATGAAGCACGCAGTTGTATTGGCACTACAGTCCTTAACTTCTCTTGCTTCAACCCATCTGGTCAAGTATTCTGTGGCAATAATGATGTACCTTGCTCCTGTGCACTTCTTTGGTGGGTTTATAGGTCCCATGAAGTCAATGGCCCATTTATTAAATGATTGTAGGTTCATCTATGGTGTTGACGGAATTTCATCTCTTCTGGATGGTTTCCCAACTCTTTGGCATACGTCACAGGCTCTGTAATAGTCTTTAGCATCTCTGTGTAAGGTAGGCCACCAAAGGCCAGCTCTAAGAACCTTCTGTGCAGTGGATTTCCCTATGTAGTGTCCTCCTACAATGCCTTCATGAGCTTCGGTGAGGATCAATGGTCTCTCTACCTCCATAACACACCTTCTCAATATCTCATCAGGTCCCATTTTGTATAGTTGTCCAATTATAAGTGAAAATTCTACAATGCACACTACTAGTTGTTTCTTGTTATAACCCTAAATTGCACCACACATGCTTACCTGGCATCAGGCCTACTCATATCCATTCCTTGCTAAAGCCATGCTGAATAAACTCTTGAAAATCCTCTTAAATCAAGTAAAATGCGCCCTAACCTACTACTGCATGCGTTGGAACGCTGGCAGGCCTGCTACTACACGCGTTGGAACGCTGGCTGGCCTACTACAGCCCGTGTTTACCTAACAAAGCACAAAAACAGGAAAGTTGCCGACGGGACGAAAATCTTTGGGTCAGTTAACTGAAACTCCCAGCCATGCATGGCCGAGAGTTCGTCCAAAACCCTAGCTCCTTCTAGCCTATAAAAGAAGGGGTAGGGGTACTATTTGAAGGAGGAAAAAGATAGAAAAGAAACTCTACCCAATTGCCGAATCCAGTTTGTCCCAACTCTTTAGCCTTTCCTCAAGCCTAAGAAGAATTCAAGAAAAGCAGTTGGAGGACAAAGAAGAGGAGGAGCCCAGGATCAGGATCGAGGAACGGTGGCCGGTCTCTATTATTATTGTAAGTTGATTCATCTTGAGATTAATAAAAGAATACTTTTCTCGTCCCAATACACGAGTGATATATACTTTATTTGATTTATGTTTAATCTCTAACCCTTAGGCAGAAGAATAGAATGGATGTGTAGTGTTTGGTCTTGATTGTAGGATTGTCTTTGGAAGAAGCAGCGGGAGCAAGCAGATAAAGCACAACGAAGGATCTACATCAAACATCGATAGAAAAAGGTTAGTAGGTCTTTTCCATGCTTGTGACAGAAAAAGGGGTTTGAGTATTGGGGTGATAGGTTAAAAGTGTTTTATTTAAGGTCATGATCTGCGTACAAGTTCAGCCCTAGCTTGTTAGTCCGTAGGGTATTATTTCCCAACAACAGAATTGGTGACTCCACTAGGGATATTACTCTTAGGGTTTCCAGATTTCATTGAGGTTTTTTGGGTAGTTCAAAGAATTATATTTTCTGCTTCTTTGTTTGTCTGTTTTCTGTTAGGTCAGAGCTAGCAGGGAACCTGGTTCTTAATACCATATTTTCCTTGACTGTGCTTGACATTTATTATCGGGACACACAGAGGTACACGCGGCCTGCAGAAGGACTGCACGTGTGTAACCCGTGCCCTAACCTTCTACAGCCCGCGTTTGAACGCTTTTTGTAGAGGTTTCAGTAGCGTGTAGGGCTCAGAGAACTTAAGAGGCAGTCTCCTCTTCCCTATCATAATTTTACATTCTCAGGGGGCTTTCTGGATCCTGTCTGGGTCTTGCTAGTTTACTGTCTTGTCTCAGTTTGCTTTATTGCATTTATTTTCTTTTTGCAATTATTTTTCTTTTGTGTTGAAGAAGAATCATCCAAGCCTTTAAGAGACCCTGGTTGTCAATACCAGAGGCCTTTTTCAGGTCTGGGCTTCCTGTGTTTTGTTTTGACTTAGCTTTTATACAGACCCGCGACCTGTTCAAGTCTAGCCCGCGGGTACCCGCGCGTTGTTATAGCTCAGCACACGTTTGCACGCATGTTGTTTCAGTGACAGTCGCGGGCTTGGTTGGTTGCTTTTCAGCCTAGGTGGGGCAGTCATCCCCTCCTGTGGTGAGAAGTGTTCCTCTCATGGGTTTGAGTCTAGGGCTGCACAGTCAGCAGGTTAGGGCCTCTTACCCTTAGCCTGGTTTTTTCTTAGTTGATGTTTTGATAGAAAAGACAAAAGAAAAAAAAAATTTGTTTTATGGTTTTTAGACAAGTGTTAGAATCGGTGCTTTCTTGATTTCTTTTTTGCGTCTTTGCTTTGATTCTTTACGATCTGCGCTTTAAGCCAGAATTTTATTTTTGTTTTCTTGGTTTTGTGCTTGTCGGCATTTTCCCTTTGTTGCTTCATTTTGCAATTAAATAAAAAAAAAATTCTCTTTTTCATTTTCTTCTTGGTTTGAAGATTGTGTTGTTGCATCAGTAGCTAGGAAGAAGTCTTTTTCATAAGTTTTGCAGTGCATTTAGCGCAAAAGTAGCTCGCAGATTGAGTGAAATTCCTCGATGTTTTTCTGCATGAAATCTTAGAAAATTCAAAAAGAAAAGAAGTCTTTCTTGTTGAAAAGTTGTTGGTTTTTGCATTTTTGTAAAAGTTTTTGTTTCCAAGCATTTATTGTTCATTTTGCTTTGAGTCTTTACACACCATCAGTTTCACCTTCATACCTTGTGACGTAAAAAATCCCATTAAAAGCAACGCTAATTAAAAACTATTAGACTTTTTGTTTGTAGGGTTCATACACTAGCTCAGGACTAGGGCCTTGGAATAGGTTGGAGAGTAAATTCTCCAAGGCCACTCAAACCAAACATTGGAGCCTGTCATAGGGAGTGTAGAATTCCAGTTATGGAAAGTTATCCGGGACCCCCCTCTAACATAGGGGCTAAACACGAGGTCGCGTAAGGAAAGGTAGTGGAGATAACCCATCCAACGTTGGACCAAGCGTAGTGGAGAACACATATCGAGGATTTGTTGAGGGATTCTGTCGTTTGCATTTTCCACAGAGATTTGTGGGTCTCGAATCCGTTCAAGGTCCTCAGTTGTCTTCCAGACCATTTGCTCTCGATACCCTTGACAGGTTTCAGGCTTGATACCCTGCTCATTGTGGTCTACCCGACTATCGACTGTACCCGCCTGGTGACTGTTCATCTGCTGGCAAACTAGTTGCCAATCTTTTCTAGGGACATACACAGGTGACTGCAGGGGTATACCGCGGTACCTAGGACAGACATCGGGCCATGCTTTGCAGAGTATACCCAGAGGGTGCTTCCGTATTCAAGTTGCACTTGCACCGGTAAGTTGCTCTAGTGTTGGTTGTTGTAACTGTTCTTCAAAATAGTTAGTGTTTGCTTGTCTTATCTCATAGGGGCTTCTTTTAGTGTGTGTTACTGTTTGTTCGTGTAGAATACCTTAGCGTGTTGTGAATATTCTCACACAGTGGAGGATTCAGAGCTCCGTCGATCATTAAGGCTTCTGGGCATGCCGCCGGTTATCCTGGAGCCACCCCCGCCACCATTGAGGCGGAAGCTAGACCAACAAGGGTCTTTCGAAGCAACCGAGTTACCAACCATTGAGCCCGAACAACTCCCGGAGGAATCAACCGGCAATCTTGGATTGGTTGAAACCTCAACCACTAATACTTGGCCGCAAGTTATTGTGCTAATTCAATTTTACGAATGCCTGTCAGTGCCTCACACAGCTATGGCAACAAACGCTGTTACTTCCTCTGGGAATTCTTCCATTCCCATCACCGTTGCTACCACAGGAGAAGCTTCTCCTAACTTCCCCTTGTTGGTAGTCCGGACCACCATGGTATCAGCCGCAACTACGTCGCACAGTGGATAGACCCCATCTATCGCGGCGGAGACACCTCCCTTCACACCTAGTGCGACCGGCCCTCCGTTTTCATACGGTATGCCTAGTTCAGGTACAAGTCCTGCACTCATTCACTCCACTTTACAGACTTTGGTTCTGGGGGCAGGGAGCTCTAACGCTCCTCTGCAAGGTCAACTTGGGGACATTCCTGTCCCTTTCAATGATTTTCATTACGCTAGAGGTCATATCTCTCCTTTGTCCCCTTTGCTCGGTGGTCTGCATCAACAATCCACCGGGCAGCCTACACACACAAGTTTCTTTGGAGCCGGGAGTCAAGGAACACCTGCGCAAACTCAGCCGGTAGGTTCATCACCGTTTGTTTGGAATGAGACGTTTGGTAGTAACACTTTCACATATACTACTTTCCCATCTGGGGGCACACCCATTTTTGGACAGTCTACTTCGGCACAGGGTACTATTCTTGCGCCGGGGGCACATATACAAGGACCTTCGAACTCAGGACAAGGATCCGTTCCTTCCTCTGGAATGTCGTTCTAGGGTAATTCTTTCCAAATTTAATGGAACCCCGGACAGACCTCTATGCCTCTCCCATCGGGACCGGCATGGGGTAATCCTTCCCAAAGTTCGTCAAACACGATGAATGTGTTGGAAGATTGGTTGTTGTCATTGATGTCAACCCTAGTCATGGGTTTTGGACCACAAGATTGATGAAGTTATTTGGACATGAAGGAAAATGCACATGCAGATACAAAACCCATGGATGGATAATATGCATCATGCTATTTCCAGTGGTATGTGGCACGTCACGTGGATCCTCATGGTTGAGGAGAAATGAATTTTTGAAGATGACAAAGTGAATTGTACATGTAGACCCTGAAGATAATTAAAGAAAAGAATTACAAAATAAGAAAGTGTCAGGTCATCCCTAATGTTAAAAGGAAGTGACATAAATGGTATAAATAAACATCATTATACATTCATTTGATACAAGTCTAATTTCAAAGGGAAGAAGAAGAAAAATAAGGCCGGATTTCAAGGGAGGATGAAGTCTTTTGGTGATGTGTTCTAAGGTATGTTATTTTCAGGTCATCTTACCATTTTTGCTATAACTTCTTTTCTAGAACGATTCAGATGGTTCAATCGCTATGGTATTGAGAAGACATATCAAGGTACCTCTAGTAAAAATTTCAGCTCTTGATTTTCCATAATTATGGAGATACACTCTGTGGAATATAGGGTTTGTGACCAGTCCTGAAACTAGTCAATAAACAGGTGTTCTGGGTAAAACAGTCATAACGTTTTCATACAGACTCCAAATGCAGTGGGACCACTTCCATTGGAAAGAGT
>ML778957.1:552077-573869 GCA_009831015.1 Picea engelmannii
TCACTGAGCTTCCCTTCTTTGGGCTCGTTAAACTTACATCGAAGGACGTTACCATTGTGTGTTCTATCAACCGCATTTTCATCCTTTACCCTTCAGCCTAGTAACAGTTTTCCTTTGCGTCTTAACACCTTTGGCCACTGGAGAATTTTTATCGAGTATCATTTCCTTAAAACATCAGTCCTGTCCTTTTGACTTGAACTTGTATGTTTGCTGTACTCGTTCCTCCATTGTAACGTAATATTCTTGTATTCTTTTTTCAAATCATCAAAAAGAACAAAAAAATCAAATATACCCCAAAAAGAGGATGGGAAAGGTATTTTCTTTATTGGCAGCATCATGAGTTGGCCTTGAATAAAGAACATATGTCCATTTGATTCATCATACTATGGGATGTAGTACGACCTTAGGAATATTTTCTCGCTATATTGAGTTGTGTCCTCCACCGTTTGGTTACTCTTCCAAACATATGGAGAGTTTGCGTTGCCTCCTGCTTCGTAGACTTATGATTAACAGATATGCTGCCTGAGTCTTATCACTTGTCATGCTATTGTCCAAGGTAAGTTTGTCACCAAGCCTGAGTCGACCCCTCTGCAATATGTCTCTTGTCTGCATACCCGGCCATCATGAACGTCCAATCAAGTATTTTTTTGAAATCACTGAAGCCTTCAGTCCGATCATCAATATTATCAAGTCCATAACCGACGAGCTGTCGAAGACCTCTAGGTAGTGCAGTCGTACACTCATATTACACTCCTACCCGAGTTTTAGAATATTTTGAAGTTGTTGCTCGAGCTCTGAAGTATAACCATCAGGCCAAATCAACTTCTGGGAGATGGATACTTTACATGTATATCTTTCTGATTTCGAGATGTAGCTCCGCTGTGTATTGTTCGTGGCTACTCTTCATAGTTGTTGACATGGATCTATAGTGTATTTGATTGGTAGCCATGGTTCTATTTTATCCCGAGCATGGGTATTCCCACCTCGGTGAGACATTTGACATTTTTTGCAGACGGCACCTCCAGATTCCTAATTCCTGGGCTCACTCATTCAGCATATCAGAACAGATTGGTAGAGAATTGGTAATGTATTTTGGCCATCGGATGCTCTTCTGACCTCACACATTAGGGGGAATCTTTTATAACCCTAAATTGCACCACACATGCTTACCTGGCATCAGGCCTACTCATATCCATTCCTTGCCAAAGCCATGCTAAATAAACTCTTGAAAATCCTCTTAAATCAAGTAAAACGCACCCTAACCTACTACTGCATGCGTTGGAACGCTGGCAGGCCTGCTACTACACGCGTTGGAACGCTGGCTAGCCTACTACAACCCACGTTTACCTAACAAAGCATAAAAACATGAAAGTTGCCGATGGGACGAAAAGCTTTGGGTAAATTAACTGAAACTCCCAGCCATGCATGGCCAAGAGTTCGTCCAAAACCCTAGCTCCTTCTAGCCTATAAAAGAAGGGGTAGGGGTACTATTTGAAGGAGGAAAAAGATAGCAAATAAACTCTACCCAATTGCCAAATCCATTTTGTCCCAACTCTTTAGCCTTTCCTCAAGCCTAAGAAGAATTCAAGCAAAGCATTGGAGGACAAAGAAGAGGAGGAGCCCAAGATCAGGATCGAGGAACAGTGGCCGGTCTCTATTATTATTGTAAGTTGATTCATCTTGAGATTAATAAAGAATACTTTTCCCGTCCCAATACACGAGTGATATATACTCTATTTGATTTATGCTTAATCTCTAACCCTTAGGCAGAAGAATAGCATGCATGTGTAGTGTTTGGTCTTGATTGTAGGATTGTCTTTGGAAGGAGTAGCGAGAGCAAGCGGATAAGGCACAACGGAGGATCTACATCAAACATCGATAGAAAAAGGTTAGTAGGTCTTTTCCATGCTTGTGACCAAAAAAGGGGTTTGAGTATTGGGGTGATAGGTTAAAAGTGTTTTCTTTAAGGTCATGATCTGCGTACAAGTTTAGCCCTAGCTTGTTAGTCCGTAGGGTATTATTTCCCAACAACATTTCTTCTGGGGAATTGTATACTTGCTAAGTGATATTCCTATTGATAGGAACTGGACTATCTCTGTGAAGTGGTCATCGATATTTCTAATGGCTAGCAACTATGCATCCGATAGTGTATCCACCAAACTAATGGGTTCTTCCCCATGCTCCAACCTCGACAAGTGGTTGGGACCTTTGCTCATTTTCCCTAGATTAACTACGATCTCAAAATCATACTCCTGGAATAGAAGAAGACATTTGCATATTCTCCCCCCGAACATTGGCTTGTTGACTAGGTATTTCAGCGTGGAGTGATCAGTAAACATTCTAAAGTGTCCTCCCAACAAGTACTAGCGAAACTTATGCAACGCATACACCATGGCTAACCCTTCTCTTTCAGTGATGGTGTAATTGATCTCAGCTGTTGATAGCTTCCTTCTAGAAAAGGTTAACAGGTGGTCGATGTCTCTTGTTCCTGGTTGTGCTAACACAACTCCTAATGCAATAGAATATGCATTGACATGCACGTGAAACTATTTACTCCAATCTGTGAAAACCAGAATAGGCGGAGTAACCATTTTCTATTTCAGTGTGTCAAAGCTCTGTTGGCATTCTTCTGTCCAGTGAAATTGACAGTCTTTCTTCAAAAGATTCTCCATAGGTTCTGTAATATGGGCATATCCTTTAATGAACTTCCTATAATATCCTGTATGTCCCAAGGTGGAAGATCAACTATAATGGCAATTTTAGATGGGTCTTGTTGGCATCAGAAGTCACCCCCGGATTGCTTGCAGGAGCAGAGCCCGATGCCCATCAGTTTTTATGTCACGGTTTAATAAATGGGGTGATCAAATGGGTAAAGACTCAAGAAGATAAAACTTTGACTCAGTTTACTGGGCCTAGTATGTATGTGGCAAGGGAGGTCTTGATCCAACTTTTGTCAGTAAATGGATTAAAGGGTGGTAGATGGAAGACTTGTCAGAAGGGTGAGCAAGACTGCCTCGGGCAACAGGCCTTCGAAATCTTGAAGAAGAAAAACTCAGAAGCCAATATCCTCTTGGTCCAGAGTTTCAAGGAGCTGAAGGGTGACTTGACTGGATCCTCCAATTCCAAGCCATTCCAGCGCTGGGAAAACACAAGAACCGATTAGAAACGTTGCGACTGCTGCAGTGATCCAACCTACATCATCCTACAATAGCGCAACTCGACTGGATCCTCCAATTCTGAGTTGTTCTAACATAGTAAACAAAGAGATGGAAAAAGAGGCTGACATCCATAAAGTAAGAAGTCTCAAATGCCTTATACATTAACCAGAGCGACCAACGCTTCATCAAAACTTTACAATCGGGAGCTTATCTCCACCATCGATGCTTACAAAATACAAAGCCTGAGTCTATATACTCAGGAAAATTCACCTCATAGAGGTGTGCCCAGTCACCCAAGGCTTGGTGTCCCTTCAGTCAAACTCATACTGATATATTTCTTTAAGTGCCACCTTAACTACGCATGGCTCCTATAAGGAGGGTAGCTGAGCCATTAAGTGCTGGGCTAGCATGAACAAACTTCTCTGTCGAGTTGAGGACTTCGACATGGCTTCTTTAAGAAAATCGATACATAGGACCTCTTCGAGCAGGCGGCTTGCCAGACCCTCCATCCCTTCACTTAATGAATGAAAGGAGGTTTCAACCGCCCGCTTTTGCCATCATTTACTCCAGACAAGAAACAATATGGAGATAAGATCCGATTGTATGACGACCCCCTCTGTAATTGAACTCATCTTCTTGGCCTTCTTTACACAACCCCTTTCTTCCTCCAAGTGACAATGGGCTGTGACCACGTGCCTATTCCCAAGGCGCTTTCGATGTTCGCGGATATGAAGGGGTTGATCCTTGCTGATCGAAATCGTGATGAGCGATATGCCGAGACGGCTTAATCTGGCACCCCGCATCCCTCTAGATCTGATGGCTCTTAACTCTCCCGATGATACCGTGGGCCTAGGTCTGGGACTCTCCCGGCACCTCGCGCATCAGAATATAATGGAGATGCTCTTTGCGTCTTGGAGTCGTGATGAGAGAAACACTGAGATGGCTCAATTTGCTGCCAGGTGTTCCCTTTATATGAACGGATGAAACTGATTTGCGGTGTCGCGGGCCCCAGTTTCAATGATTTCAGGGTTCGGGGTTTCGCGATGTTCAAAGATATAAAACCTTCACCCTTTTCACTTGCGACTGCCGAAAAGTCGACACGACCAAATCTCGTGCCACGTGCCCTTTGGGATGAATGACCGTCATCCATTTCTGAACATACTATGGGTGCTATCCATTGCGCTAACCTTAGTGCAGCTTTTCTAATCGCGATTTCCCACCCACTGCTGATCTAATTCTTTGGATACATATTGAACATTGAAATCGGAGCGCTCGCTCGCTTGACCTGGGCCCGAAATGGATTTCTTCTGTGTGCTGCTCTCGGGCGCTCTTCATGCAACCTGCAGACCTGGATGCTCTCGAGCCCAGGACAAGAATTTTCGCTAACATTAGGCTCCATGGGGGATAGAGTCATCCCTGTGATGCTCTAAGAACTCATTCTGTAGCTTCAGTGCCTTGCTGTTGGGCTATGGAGTCAGCCTCAAAACATCCCACTGCTGAAAATATAGGCCGAAAAATAAAAGTAACAAAATAAAGCTACATGCTCAAAGGAGCTTATTTATATATAGTCCTAATGCTAATACAATATTTTACATGGGCTAGGTGAAATAAAAATTCCACCATAGCCATTCAAGCATCTTCCTGGATAGAAGCTCCTTCCTTCTGTCGATGATCACCAGCAGATAGTGTAACCGTGATAGCAGAACGACTACACTCTTCAACTTCTCCTCACAGGGTGAAGTTGATATGGAATAGGGTGGCTCCAAGGCATAAAGGACATTCCACTCCATGTATTCGCTGACAGGGTCATAGAATGAGCGAAGAATTTCAGAAAATTGGTGACAGGCAACCTCTTCTGCTACATAGTTGTTTACATGTTGCTGAATATCCATGATAAGAACAGGTTGATGGTGGAAAAATGACGTAGGCTCGCTGCTCTCGGGCGGTGGCTGCTCGCTGATTGGCTCTGGACAAGAAATATTCTTCTCCTCTGGTTCGGTCTCCCCCAGGTCCGATTCGTATTCATCATAAATAGGGACCATGGGGTGGTTCTGTTTGCTGACTGGCTCTTCAGTATCTCCATAGTGATCAAAAGTAGGATAAGCTTGCTGCTCATCATCACTATAATACATATCAAAAAGGGGTTGTCCTTCATTGATATGATCCTCCTCCAGAACAGTGATCCCGTAAAAAAATTCCGTTTTAGGGATAGTGAGACCTATTGGTTCTGGCTGCTCACACGTAATATTTTTCTCTTTAATCCCAGGTAAACATATATCGTGAGAAACCCCCTGGAGAAAAAGAGAGGAAACCGCTTCCACAATATTTTCTTGTTTAAAAATGGGAAGGCCTCCGTCCTCAGAAGCAGGGCTGCTAGGAACATCTGCTTCAACCCGATACTCAGGTGAGCCATCTATCATGGACCACATATTCTCTGCAAACTCATACTCTCCACAAGAGGCGTGTTGATCTTCATGAAGATCTAAAAGAACAGATGCATCTGATATGATGTCATATGCTTCCGTTCTGGGGCTAACACAATTAATATTGTCCAACACCTCTATATTTTCATAGAAGATGCTTTCCTCCATAGTAAGGGATTCATCATGGACCTGGTCTTCAGGGCCAACAGAGGCTTCCTGAAGCGAAGAAAACTCCTCACAACAGTTTTCAAACAAACCATCAGCTGGATAGTAGTCTTTACAAAATGAATTGAAAGCTGTATGAAAACCTGTTAAAGAGCGAATGCTTGCAGTGGGAAGAGACCGACACCATTCAATAGCATCTCCCTTCAATGAATACCTGAAGAGCTTAATCTGGACATCCTCATGCGTGATATTGTGTCGGTGGATAGCCTTATGGAAGTCCAGTAAATGCTCAGCTGGTTCCTCCCAACTTGTTGCATGAAATTCAGGGAGGAAATCTTCCCATTGGTCTCTAACAGGAAGTGCATTAGGAAAACCAACTATCTGAGAAAAATCACAGAAAGTAATCCTTTGAGCCAAAATTTTCTCCATATCGAATCAGTGGAGTCGCCAATCGATCCTCGAATCATGGATTCGCCAGGTGAAAGATGCACAGCTTCAAGCGTGTCTGGTCCTTGTTCACCATCAAAGGCCAGATCTTAACATTGTCGTTACCCCAGGAAGCTTCTTAGGCTAAGAAAGCAGCCACTGAAACCTTCTTGAGAAATATCCTTAGGGTCAACTTTCAGGTGTGCCGACAGTAGCCACAACTGAAACAATGAAGTGGAAACAATGGAGTTTCCACAGTGGAGTCGCCAGGTGAACAGTAACAATCTTGAAGGGCTCTGATGTCTGATGCACCTTCAGAATCAGAGGCTCAATGTCATTCTGCCCAGGGAAAATCTTCAACTTCATCCCCGGAAATGGTGCCATAAATGTGGGCATCATAAGTCACCCCTGGATTGCTTGCAGGATCAGAGCCCGACGCCCATCATTTTTTATGTCACGGTTTAATAAATGGGGTGATCAAATGGGTAAAGACTCAAGAAGATAAAACTTTGACTCAGTAGACCAGGCCTGGTATGTATGCAGCAAGGGAGGTCTTGATCCAACTTCTATAGTAAATGGATTAAAGGGTGGTAGATGGAAGACTTTTTAGAAGGGTGAGCAAGACTGCCTCAGGCAACAGGCCTTCAAAAGCTTGAAGAAGAAAAACTTAAAAGCCAAGATCCTCTTGGTCCATAGTTTTAAGGAGCTGAAGGGTGACTCGACTGGATCCTCCAATTCCAAGCCATTCCAGCACTGGGAAAACACAAGAACTGACTAGAAACACTGTGACTGTTGCAGTGATCCAACCTACATCATCCTACAACAACGCAAATCAACTGGATCCTCCAATTCCGAGCTGTTCTAACACAGTAAACAAAGAGATGGAAAAAGAGGCTGACATCCATAAAGTAAGAAGTCTCAAATGCCTTATACATTAACCAGAGCGACTAACGCTTCATCAAAACTTTATAATCGGGAGCTTAGATCCACCATCGATGCTTACAAAATACAAAGACTGAGTCTATATACTCAGGAAAATTCACCTCACAGAGGCGTGCCCAGTCACCCAGGGTTGGTGTACCTTCAGTCAAACTCGTACTGATATCTTTCTTTAAGTGCCACCTTAACTACGCATGGCTCCTGTAAGGAGGGTAGCTGAGAGATTAAGTGTTGGGATAGCATGCGCAAACTTCTCTGTCAAGTTGAGGACTTCGGCATGGATTCTTTGAGAAAATCGATACACAGGACCTCTTCGAGCAGGCGATTTTCCAGACCCTCCATCCCTTCACTTAATGAATGAAAGGAGGTTTCAACCGCCCTCTTTTGCCGTCATTTACTCTAGATGAGAAACAGTATGGAGATCAGAGCCGATGGTGCCACGACCCCCTCTGTAACTGAACTCAGCGCCTTGGCCTTCTTTACACAACCCCTTTCTTCCTCCAAGTGACCACGGGTTGTGACCATGTGCCTATTCCCAAGGCGCTTTCGGCGTTCGCGAATATGAAGGGGCTAATCCTTGCTGATCGAAATCACGATGAGAGATATGCTGAGACGGCTTAATCTGGCACCACGTGTCCCTCTAGATCTGATGGCTCTTAACTCTCTTGACGATACCGTGGGCTTGGGTCCAGGACTCTCCCAGCACCTCGCGCATCGGAATATACTGGAGCTGCTCTTTGCATCTTGGAGTCGCGATGAGCGAAATGCCGAGATGGCTCAATTTGCTGCCAGGTGTTCCCTTTATATGAACGGCTGAAACTTCTTTGCGGTGTCGCGGGCCCCAGTTTCGGCACTTTCGACGCTGTCAGGGTTCAGGGCTTTGCGATGTTCAAAGACATAAAACCTTCACCCTTTTCACTCGCGACTGCCGAAAAGCCGACGTGAACAGATCTTGTGCCACGTGCCCTTTTGGATGAATGACTGTCATCTATTTTTGAACATACTATGGGCGCTATCCATTGCGCTAACCTTAGTGCAGCTTTGCTAATCGCGATTTCCTACCCACCGCTGATCTAATTCTTTGGATACATCTTGAACGTTGAAATCGGAGCGCTCACTCGCTTGACCTAGGCCCGAAATGGATTTCTTCTGTGCGCTTCTCTCGGGCGCTCTTCATGCAACCTGCAAACCTGAATGCTCTCGAGCCCAGGACAAGAATTGTCACTAACAGGTCTACCAACAAGACTTGCTTGCATATAATATGACCTAAAAACACTCCAAATGGTGAAAAGAAAATGCACTTCTTCAGGTTTAAGGCAATTTGACACTGCCTGCACTTGTCCAACATTATCCTTAGACATTCAATATGATTTTTCAATAAACTAAAAATAGTCCAATCATCAAAATATGCTTCTAGAAATTTATGTAGTAACTCTTTGAATGCTTCAACTACCACCCTGGAAAAGATGGATGGGGCATTCTTCAATCCAAATGACATTACTGTATATTGGTAGGATCCCCATTCTATGGAAAAGGTAGTATTATGGCAATCTTCCTTGGCAATCCATATCTAATGGTATCCCGAAAATCCATCTGTAAAAGAATATACTTCTTGACCTCCCACATTATCTAACACTTTGTCAGTGAATGGAATAGGGAAGGGGTCATGCAAACATGCATCATTCGTCTTCCTAAGATCTACACAGATCCTGATATCTCCTGTATTTTTGTCTTGTACCACCATAGGGCCAATCCACTCTGACTCTTCATCGGGTTCTATAATCCCTTCTTCTAGCATTCTGTCGAGTTCAATCTTCACTTTCTCCTTATATTTAGGGTTCAATCTATAGGGTCTCTGCTTGAATGGTCTTGCATATGGTTTCAAAGGGATCCTCATTTATCCCATAAGCCCTTTAATGCCCTTCATATCAGTGAACTTGGTCAGAAACAAGTCCTAATATTCATGCAGTAACTCGGTGATCTTGTCAATAGTGGCAGCATCCCAATAATCTCCAACATTTGCAAGCTTTAGTGTCTACTCTGTTCCAATATTGACTTTCTTGATCTTGATCGGTTGTCCAATAAATGGTAGCTCAACTCCTGGTCCTTCCACATCTCTCTGACCTTTTGTTTCTACGATGTTCACCTTCCTAGGATCATCATCTTCATCAGCATTGATGTTGTAACAGCCTTGCCGTTTCTGGAGAGGCGCAGTCCATTCATCCTCTTCTTGCTCCAAAGGGAGGCTAGGTGCCTCCTCAAATATTTTCTATATTACAGTCTATAATGCTTGATCTAATGTATGATATTGGATTTCGAATAAAAAGGTGGTGACAAATTTTTGAGTCATACCTTCCCACTCTACAATGATGAGGCACATCTCTGCTTGAAGGTACCAATTGATAGGGATAGTGTCCAACATGTTTATGAATTTGTGCACCCACTTCTCTTGAGGAATGGCTCTCTAGGATTCCTCGCAACTTTGCACATGGCCCTTTGGGAAGCTTTGACCTGTGTAGCTAACTTCACAACCTTATACTTGTGCTAAGAACCGCACGATCATGAGGGTATGACATTGTACCCATTCTGTAATATTTTTTTTATGCGTCCCCCACCATCTTGTTGGTGTGGCTCTCAAGGCCTCATCCATTTCCAACAAGAATTGTTGCATTGGTACACTTCCTTCAATGTCCGATAAGAAGGTTTCTAAAGGATTCATACCATCAAAGGTGGGTAAGTTACTTACTGTTGTGTCGATCCAACGTACTTCTCTGGTTAATATAGCACATATCCTTGTAAATACTTCATACATTTTGTTTTTCTAGTTTTCCAGTGATTCTTCTGAGTATGATGAACATGCGCTGTCACTTCTCTAACTTAGATTTCCATCTGCCATAGGATTAATGTAATCATGTTGTCTGGCTGTTAATTTGTATATGTTTTCCAGTTCGTATGCGCAGTCTTCTTCTTTGATGGGCTCAGTGTATCATGAACCTTCATCGGGATCTAATGGTGCAATGAACCTGAGTCCATCTCCTTCAAATGTCATTCATCTTTTCTTTAAATTGACCACAGTAGAATTATTGAAATCCCAATCAATTCCTAACAACGCAGGATAAGGACAACTATCATCAACTATCTCAATTACCTCAAAGTCTGCAAATGTCCTTACTCCATCAATGTCCATAGGGACATGTTCCAATATTCCAAAGGGGCTTACTAGTTGGTGATTAGCCATACTAATCCTGATAGGGGAACATATCAACTTAGGTTTTCCCATCAGTGCCCAGGTTTTCTTCGTCGTGACATTGACCTCCGACCCTAAGTCGAGGACCACATAGTCTATATCATATTCTCCAATCTGAGCATTCAGGTGTAGTTCCTTTTTTTCCCTTATCTTCTTGGATATTTGATGTACTACTTTATTCAGTAAAGGATATATCCTTCCTATCTCATACCGTCTGACCAAATTTTGCAGTTCTTGTATATCTTTCTTGTCTTTAATCAGCTCTATAAATGTATACAAGAAACTGACAAGTTTACTTGCTTCTTTTCCATATCCGGGCAAAGTAGATTGATCAAATACTTGAGGCATTCCACATTCTCTGACTTCTAGTCGTGTCTTTGATGAAGAACCTTGGTCTCCCCTAAATTCTCTTCTTTCCTCCTCGAACATTTGTTTTTCTTTCTTTGAATCAAAAGTTTGTATCTTCTCTACAACTTTCCTGATTCCTGATTCTTTTGTAGTCTTTCCTTGGTTCATTCTATCTTCTCCTGTAACATCACCTCCTCAAGTGATAACAACGACTCTAGGGTTTTCTCCGTGAGGTTCAAATTTGATCAATTGTATCTGCAGGTTCTATTGAGGTCCCTGTTTCTCTTGAATTTTAACCAGAAATGTTGGACATTCCTCGATGACATGCTCAAAAGAGTTGTAATAGCTGCAAGTGGTACAAGGGTTCTGATAGTCCCTTTCCATGTGTCCAGGCTATGCACAGTTATAACAAATTATCTATCCTTGACCTTGACCAATACCTCCTCCTCTTCCTCTTCCTCAGAATCAACCACGAGGGTTAAAGTTTCCTCTCCCAGGGGAGTTATACTACGTAGTGTTTCCTTCTTGTTGTACTTCGCCTTGAATCTTGTATATATCCCTTGACCTTTCATGCATGATATCGTAAGACCTACAATCATGATCATCATGTCCCATAGACTTACAGAACGTGCAAGACAAATTTGTGGGTGTATGAAAATATTTTTGCATGTAGTAGCACTCACCAAGGCGATGTTTGTTTCTGCATACCTCACACCAGGGTAGGGTAACTTGTTTCAAGGGGCTCAGAGCTCCATAGGCCAAGTATTCATGGAATAGGGGACAATGTTCCTTGTCATGGCCTTTTGAAATGCATCTGACACACCATATGTCTTCTCTTTTATCGTTTCCCTTGTCTTTCTTCATATCTTCGACTTGCAGAGACAAACTAGTTAGCTGACTCAATATTTGACTCATACCTGAGATGGATTCTCCCATAGGGGTTGATTCTAGATTCATGGCGATCTCCAGTGACTCAACCTGTGAAGTGATCTTTTGTTGCATCAGAGGAACTCTGATGTGTGGTAAGAGGGAAAAACTAAACCATTCCTTGTTTTTCTCATCTGGGAATTGAAAACTCAGATGGCTTGTCAAGGTCTTGAATCTTTGATCGAAATCCCATACCGGTTCAACTATTCTTTTCTTGAATTCTTTCAGTTATGTAATGCACTGTGATTCTGACTTAGGTTTCTTGAATTCAACAATTAGCAAAGTCTTAATAGAATTCAATGGTTTAGGTGTAGTTCCTTGGACAAATTTCATATACCAGCTCAATGCACGATCTCTTAGGATAGTACTGAACTGAGCTCGTTTGACACCTTCATCGGTGATATTATTAATGCTCCACATAGCTTCACAGAGAAACTAATGTTGTTCAGGGTATTCAGATCCATCTCCTCTAAAGGTGGGTAACCTCATCTCGTCTGCCATAGATCTCCCTAGGTTTTTGGACTGAGTATGTGGTGGACTACTAGTGACAGTGCTCTAAGCGCTTCGGTGACTCTGATTACTCTGATTTCTTAATGTTTCTGAAACAACAATAGGATTAATATTAATTACTTTGATAGTCGACGCAGTTCCTGAAGCTTCTCGTTCTTCTTGGCGAGGATCTGCAACTTCCCCTTCCTCTGAATGCTCCTCGTCTATCAGATCTGGCTCTTCTCCACTGTAGAAACCCTCGTCCCCATAGTTTTTCTTAAACAAGTTCATGAGAGGAACTTATCTGAACACTCTACCACTGCGTGTATGTCCAGGCTCTGTGTCGCTATCGCTGTCTGAATTCTTGAACATTATCCTTTTCGGATCTGTCTAGCTACTGTATATTCAAGACGTTCTTCTCATGCAATAACATCCTTATTTTCAGCTTCAGAAAATGTAAAAATTTTCCTCTGGGTCCCTTGAAGAAGTATCTCTCGTCTTGGATATATGAATATACTCTGTCAACATCAAACTCGGTGATATACCGTCCAATGGTACTATCAAACTAGTGATCTACTACTCTTGACATGATGTTATAAACTCTCTTGACCTTATTGATCAACGTCGATGTCAAAACCATAGGTGGCCTAGATATGATCTCAAATTGGGTATCTGCTAACCTAGCTAGCAACTCATATAGCTACTGATGGATTCTTCCAAAGAAAATTTTGTGTATATCAATAAAGATATATCTCTCGAGCCAATCCTCTATACTAAGATTAGGGTTCTTGTTCCAGGCTTTAGCGAAGTATTTTTCTTGGTCTTCTTTCCACTTCTGAATCTCTATCTTTGATGGAAACCACCTTGACATTCCCTCAAGAAGATTCATGTCCTAACAATGGAACCATTTGTTGGCACAGGGGTAGACCTAGGATTCTGTTATCACTCCAGGAAACTCTCCTAGGCTGTAAGTCAGAGATGCCTGGTAACTTAATCTTTTTGGAAACTATTTTCTCAATTATAGGTGTGGGTTTTGATCAAGATGAATATCTTAACCTCTGGATTATATTTTCAAGACAGTCTAACTATATTCATGCAATACAAGGCCTTCAAGAGCTATTTATCAGATAGATTTGTATAACAAATGGATAAGAAAACCAATCGGTTAACCAAAACATACATAAACCATATATATGATGGGTCAACAAACTAGCCAAAGATGCTTATGATTCTTGCTTAACAATCAAAAGTAAGATGACAGTTACCATAGGATCATTAAACAGAGACAAAATAAAATGAAAGAAGGCCTAACAATAACAAATGAAAGAAGCTTGCAAGCTGATATATTAAAGAAAATGTCTTTCATACGAAATAGTAGAATATAGAACTCAAAATCAAACCATGTGTTCATATTCTATTTTTAGCATTATAGATTTTACAACACAGTATCTAGATCTTGAATTAATGGATCAGATATGCCTAAAATAGAAAGTCAAAACCAACTTGCAAAAGATAAGGAATGATCCTCAAAATGAGGTCAATCCCACATTTCATGATCTTCAGATCTTGTAGAGTCCTTGTGCAGTGCAAAATAGTCTTCCAAGGCTGATTGATGACTCTTCCAAGAGATAAAATTCGAATTTGCTGAGATGTGAAAAAATCCTAATTTGTTGCCACCAAAATAGGTGCCAAAACCAACCTGGCTACCTTTTCTAATCCTTATACACCAAAAATGGATCTTGAATCTGACTATATAATTCAACATCTATCCATTATGAGTGTTTTCAAATGATTTGGATCAGTAAAACCTCGATCTGTGCAAAATTTAGCTTTCTCTGTCCATTTACAGGTTTCGATGGTTAACACAGAGGAATTCTAGGTGTATTAACTACCGAAAGCTCTACTTTCGGTGGTTAATGAACAGTGGTCCTATTCGCCTAAACCACAAAAAACTTAGCTTTGTCCAAAACTCCAAAATTTGCAAAAATGATTAACTTGATGCTTTGTTGAGTGTTCAAGGCCTCTTTGATGATGCAACTCTTCCTCATGCAGATCTACGAACTTTAACTTGCTGTGTGGAAGACTGTGGTATATCCACCATTGTTGTAGCTAATTCGGCTAGAGTTTCCAAACTTGTTTGATCCTATGTTGGAGGTTGAGACTCTTTTAACTTTAGCCTCATAAGTCTAAGCTACCTGTATAGCTTCATGTTCTCTCTTATCAGCACCCTGTTCCTGTCCTTGATTTTATCATGCTTTTCCTTGAGACTTTGTTTCATGTTAAAAAGTTATGCATTTCTTTCAGTCAAGTTTGTATTTGCCTTTTTAATAAATCTTTCTAAAACTTCCATCTCATAGATTTGTTTTAGAATTTTATTGATTTTCTGAGCCTTGGATGCTTTAGGCTTGCTTGAAGAATCTTTTGCTAATGGTTGACTATGTTCATCTGGAGGAGTTGGTGAGGGAAAGTTGGGATAATCTTCTGCAACTTGCTTAGCCTGTTCATCACCTTGTGTCTCTGCTAACTCCTACTCTGGCTCTGAGTCACTTCATGGTAAGTTCAAAGGGTTATCTCCTTCAGCAAGGTCCTTGGTCTGCTCACCCTCTTTACCAAACTGTAATTTCCTTTTGGTTCTTTTTCTTTTAGCAGAGGATGATTCCGTCATCTCTCTTGGTGGTGAGATAACCTTCCTTTTTCTTAGACTGCTCTTAGGGGTGATGGACTTCTTAGCAGCAGACTTCTTCCCCTTTTGATCCTGTTGAAAATTAGTTTGGAACTCATTCCAAAACAAGAAGTAATTTCAGTCCACTTGTTTCTTTTTCAAGGACTCTTTAATAATTAATGTAATCAACCCTTGGTGTGAAAACCTGCTAGCCACTTTGGTAGGCTTTTCCTTGACTTGTCTGGCCATTTTTGTGAGAGATTTGTGCATGTATAAAGGAAAATTGATGGGAGACCTGCCTGTGAAATGGTTCAATAGCTTGAAGTGATAAAACATAACCCTGTCGTATCTACCTTCATAGGTGATATAGACAAAGATTGTCTTCAGGAGAGATTGCCACTTAGGTTCGAGATAAGACATTGGTATGTCTTTTTTCCATATAATATCCTTGTGAAGAGGCTATAGGTAGGATATAAATTCAATGTTTGAAGGCACAGTTGATTTGAACCAACAATCCCCTGTTCTAGGGACACCAGTGAGCTCAGCTATGGCTACCTCATCAACCACAAACTCCTCCTTTCCCACTGTTGCTGCTCTTCCATCATACAAGATAGCAAAGGCTTCAGACACCTGTTGGTGGAAATCTGCCATTTTTTCACAATATGCATAGACTCCAGTTTTCTTGGAGAACTTGGTCACCTGAGGGTGAGCCTCAAGGTACCAAAATCCATCCAATTCATCCCTTAGAACTAGCCCTACTTTCGACATTTAGTAATTGCTGACCTGTACCTGTGATTTAGGAAAATCTTCGTGCCAGGGAGATAAAGACTCTATGATTTAGGGTGACAGGGAGTATGACTTAGAGTTAAAAAAATTAGACAGGGTGACCTAGAGTTTTGATTGCATAGCTCAACCACTAACCGAATCTAAACAACAGACTGACTGAATGCAAGCCGAAAATTTTGAGTTTAGGTGAGATATAAAATCAAATTGAAATAATATGGAATTCAAACTACCTGATGAGTCGACTTGGCTTGATTTTTATGACAATTGGCTCGATAACCATCTACTGAACTCGAACTCCACTTGGCAATCACCACAAAAAATGGGATTATGGCCTCTGAGTATGCGTTTACTTGATGAAATCGCGGGCTCAAGACTATCACAATGACTCTCGGAATCGAATTGGTAATTAATGGAATCAAAACATAGATTAATCGGGGTCACAATGGATCTGTGTCCTCATGACTGGAGATAATGAGGGGCTATGTGACTAATCACTTTTGTTAGTCGAGAATCACACATGAGTTTCTGTGTCTCTCTCGAGCCTTAATTCTGAAATGACAAATGTTGTTAAAAGGACAACAGGGTATCAGTCTTTGGATAGATACAATAATAACATGCATATCTTACCACCTCCATGGACTTTCGACGGTTATGTCTTCATGATTACACCAATTGACAGCTAGCTCGTACTAAAGCACGGGCTTTTCATTTTTCCCATGGAAATATTTTCGGTGGTTAACTGGGCTTTTGCTTTTCCCCCTTAACTACCGAGAACGAAGACTTTCGGTGGTTAATGAGCTCTTTTCAGCTCGCCTAAACCACCGAAACCTGAGATTCTCTCTTTTTCTTGACAAAACCAAATCAAAAGTTCTTTCCAAGTTTATTTACAGAAAATAGACTCTCTAACATAAAGAAATTTAGAAATAAATTTCTTGGACCACAATCTATCACCTAAAAATTAAAATCTCCATCAATTTATTTGAGGAGATAACACTGGATCCTATTGGGGATGAACGCCTCCCTGTGAGGTTTCAAGAACCACAAAACCAATGCCTTTCCTGAAAAAAAAGAAAAATTAAAACTATCTTCTAGTGTTTCCATTGGGCATGGAGTTATTTTGTAAAAATAAAGATTAAAAGTAAAATTACAATGACCAGGCTTCACAACCTTAGACAAAATAGAGTTTCAAAAATCGCCCGTTGACTAGGCCACCGAACATTTCTTCACCTCCCAGACTTTTCTGAATGAATGAGTCAAAACATCTTTCACGGAGGGTGAAGGAACATATGCAATGACTTTTGAGTGTAGGATATAAATTCTGAAAGATTTTAAAGATTTTATGAGAGCATAGGCTTGTTTTTCAATAGGATCGTACCTTAGTTCAACATCTCTGAGTGTTTTGCTGAAGAAGGAAACTAGGTGATCCATACTGTCATCATCTTTTTGTAACAAGATTTTTGGCACTGTGTCATAAGAAGCGAAGGAAAAAATGTAGAAACTCTTGCTGTAATCCAGACTGATCAGAGTCGGGGATTCCATGATAGCCTGTTTGATATCCTGAAATGAATTCCTTGCATTGTCTGTCCATTTTATCTCAAACCCCTTTTTCAACATACATGTTATGTGTTTTACTACCTCGCCAAAATTTAGAACAAATCTTCTAACAAAATTAATTTTACCGAGCAACGATTGAATATCCTTTTTTGACCTTGGTAAGGATAGCCTCTGAATTGCTTCCACCCGAGCTGGATCAATTTTCATTCCTTCTGCTGAGACAATGTGGCCTAGGAGCTTGCCTTTCCTGAGAGAAAAATGGGACATTTTGGGATTCAATGAAATTCTGAACTGCCTACACTTCAGAAAAACTCTTTTTAAATGCTTTAGATGCTCTTCATGACCGTTGGAATAAACTATGATGTCATCAAGATAGATTAGGAAAAACTTATCCTTATCACCCATGAAAGCTATGTCCATGGCCCTTTGAAAAGTGGCCCCGACATTCATTAATCCAAATGGCATTTTGGCATACATGAAGGTACCCCAAGGATTAGTAAAAGTAGTCTTTTCTTGGTCATCAGGATGGACAAAAATCTGGTTATAGCTGGAAAAACCATCAGGAAAGACATAACAGTAGCCCCTGAAATTCTTTGCAGCAAATGTTCCATCTTAGGTAGGGGATATTTATCTTTCTTAGAGCATCTGTTTAGGTTTCTAAAGTTCACACATAACTTGACCTCACCATTTCTCTTTCTCACTATTACTAGATTTACAATCCATTTAGAGTATCTTAAAGGGATTATGATCTTAGCATCAAGAATCTTTTTTATTTCTCTTTCAATTACAGGAAAAAGAAGAGGACTGATAGATCTGAGATTTTGTTTGAAAGGGATGGTGTCCTTTTCAAGTGGGATCTTATGTTGAATGATCTCAGGGTCAAAAGTTTTTAGATCACTATATTTCCAAGCGAAAACATTAGAGAATTCTTTCAAAATGCTGCAATATTCAGACTTCTGATCAGCAGTCAATTTAGAGAACATATTTATGAATTTAGGATGAATTTCGCTTCATATGTTGTGCTCATGAACAACATGATCTTTTCCCTTCTTATCTGGATTGTAGTGGACATCGTTATGATCGAATATATTTTCAAGAGGTACCAAACCCCGAGGTATATAATTGTTAGGCAGTTGAACAATATTATGTTGACCCAATTTTTGTTTTAGCTTAGGCTTCTGGGATTCCTCTACATTTTTATTTTGCTAGTCGACATGCATATCCGAAAATTCATCTACCACATGGAGAAATCTATTAAGTTCATCATCATCTTCAAAAACTTTCCAGTATTTAATATTTCAGGCAAAGATGGTCTATATTTGACTTGGATTTCATAATTGAGCCTGGGAGGCATGGGAGGAATAAACAGGTTGGCTAGAACAGCAATGGAATCCACAAGATGATTCATATCTCTGGGTATATAAGAAATGTCAAAAATGGAAAAAGAATCTCTAATTTTCCATACCTCATCCTTGTAGGCTTTCAATCTGAGATGCTTTGCTTGGAAAGTATTGTTTACTTGTTGTATGATGATATATGCATCTCCAAACACCTTTAATCCTTTAATTCCCATCTCCTTGGTTGTGTTTAAGCCCAATATCAAAGCCTCATACTCTGCTATATTGTTAGTAGTTTTGAAATCAAGCTTAAAAGACAAATGCATAGCCTCCTCCAAAGGAGAAATTAAAACTACCCCTATACCTGTTGAATCTTTGGTATTGGCACTATCAAAATACATGGTCCAAACTGGAACACCCTTTTCATTAGTTTTATATTCAGTGGGCTTCATAAGATGCAAAGACTGAGAATCATATATTTGAAGAATACATGAGCCAAAGTCTGTTTCTACAGCATAAATAGGATGATTTACAAAATTGTTTGCATCACTGATGATGTAGGCAAGTTGATTCTCTATGTAAAGTCTTTTTAGCTCTCCTCCAAACACCAGGATCATAGCATACGAAATATCCATCTGCAAGGTACCCCCTAACCTTTTGCTCCATGGACGTGACAAGAGGAGTCTGAACTTGGGTGGGATATCAACAACCACGACATCCATTACCATGCTTCTCATTGGCAATTGGACAAGGTTTATAACAAGGTATTTTATGAGGCCAAGGCATCTGACTTTCCTAGAGTCAAAAGAGAAGAGATCATGATATGGTTTGGTGACCTCAAGCCCAAGATCATCCATCACTACTTTGGGCATAAGATTATGTGATGCTCCTGAATCAAGCAAGCAATTGTGAAGGATCTTATCATGAACATTTAGGGATATATAGAAAGGTGGACAAGAGTCATATTGATCTTCTATCATAGGCCCTATAGTTAGTGTTGGCTTGTCATCTTGTAAGTTTACAAAATCAACAGATGAAGAGGTCTTTGGTTCAAGAGAATTCAGGATGGGAGACTTAAAAATGTCATTCTTCATAAGTTTGGTCAATGGCATAGGTATTTTTACTTTCTGAATTTTTGATTCGAAATTGAAAGAGTATGATGATTTGTCAGAAGTTTTTACCTCATTAGAAGGAGCTCTGAGGATAGTTTGCCCCTTGACTTGGGGCTGAGATTGCTTCTGTTGTTGTTTTGCAGAAATAGGGGTCTTCTTTACAGGAGCAGCAGGCTGCTTGGCAATGACTTCTTTCTTCATCACAGGAGCAGCGGGCAATGGTTTAGGGGCAATATTTTTAGATATTAAATTATAACCTTGCTGATCATCTGTCTGATAGACAGATTCTTCAATGCTTGCTTCATGAATATCCTGATCCATCTGGGCTTCTTCATAATCTACTTGTGTCAAAAAGGAGGAATCATTTTCGTCACCAAAACAATTTATGTCATCTGCTTCTTCAACTTCATCATGAGATAGTTGTTGTTCCTCTTCTAGCATTGCATTTTGGAAAGGGGGTCTGATTTTTTGATGATCAGTTGCATTCTTGTCTCTCTGAAGGATATGGACTTGTTTATTATTACTTCTGTAAGGGAAAGCATTTGGATTTCTAGGGACAAAATCATTTGGCTCTTTTGTCCTTGCTAGTTGTTGATTATGAATCTTCAATTTTGACATTTCCGATGTCAAGTTGTCCAACATCTTGGCCATATTTTCCATTTTTCTATTAGAAGAAGAAGGGGGCTCAACATAAAACTTCTTTCTCTCAACTTTTCCTTTGAGTTTTTGAGATGCCATAATATTTGATTCGACTTCAAGAGTAGCATATTGCATTAAAGCAAGTGTGTCTGATCTTCTTTCTCTAAGAATTAAACAAAAGTATGGATCAAAAGAAGCAGAAAATGTGATCTTTGTTGATGCATCACTTGGCTTGATCTCTGCAGGGATCTTGCTGAACATTCTATTAAATCTTTTGATGAAGTCTGAGACCAACTCCCCATCTTCTCTTCTTAGGTTTCCTAATTCTGAAATGTAATATAGAAGATCTCTTGTTTCTCCCCAGTGTTTTAAGAACACCTCATCTAGTTGCTCAATACCTGTCACTGAATTTTCCGGTAGCTCTTTAAACCACTTCCGGGCTTGGCCATCCAAACTCTGCATAAAAAATCTGGTCCACACATCTTCTTCTAAAATGTTAATATTTTCAGCATAAGCATAAAAAGATTATATATGTTCTTCGGCAGTATAATCCCCAGCTCTGGTAAACTTTGGCATATATTTCTGATAATCTCCAATTGGCATGGTAGATAAGGGATTGGGAAAGACAAGTGGATCATACCTATTTGCTAAGATTTGTTCCATCTTGGTTAAAGGGACAACCATGGCAATCATGGGGGTTGATACAGAGGAAGAATTTTCAGGAGATTAAGATTGAGATGGGATAGCTGAGTTTAAATAAAATGATTGTCTCACATCACTTAAAGAAAAATTTTCAGAAATGGGTGGAAAATAAGAGGCCTTGTAAAATTGACCAAGCAATAAGGCTAAGATTTCTTCTCCCTTAGAGAATAGATCATGTAAAATATCTTCGAGAATGGGCAGATTAGTATGAGTATATAAAACACCCTCTATAGGCTTTGTGGGTGAGGAATTCAAAGAAGAAGAAGAAGAGGTTTCTTTTTGCTGAGGGGACCCTGTAATTACCTCTTTAAGGTTGGATGTAATATCATGCTAAAAAACAAAGTCTATAACATTAGAGGAAACTGAAGGCTCCTCAACCTTCAATCTTTCAGATACAATTTCAATTTCGTGAGAATTATGAGTTTCACCAGCAGGGGATTAAACTAGAGGCCTTTTAGATATGAAAAAAGAAGTGTCTGTTTGAATACCTAGATTTGATGTCTTTGCAGATCCGGAAGCTTGTGTTTGTAAAGCCTTTCCCCTACTGATGATCTTCTCAGGGTCTGGAACTGGTGCTACCAGTGGGCCTTCTTGGTTCGCCCTGGTGTGATCTCTTTTCAGAGCCACTTCATTTCAATGGAGTCACCAGATAGATGATTACAACCCAAATGATGTCCAGGCTTTTTCTATCATCAAAGATGGATCTATGTCGTCTCCTAAGGAAGCTGAGCTTCAATGCAAGATACCAGATATATAAAATATGCAGAACAGGAACGAAATGCTAGAAATAACAGAATAACAGTAAAATATCCAGCATAATCTTCACAATACACAGAAATGATATACGAAATAGCAACAGAAATAACACTTGAATAGAA
>ML778957.1:579352-592394 GCA_009831015.1 Picea engelmannii
ATCCTTCTAGAAGCGGAAGCTTCTATTAGGTCTTCTTACATCCGCCTAATTCTCTTTTATTGAAAGGTCTTATTAATATTGACCTTTATTACATCCGAATACATTAATCTACCCATGTGCGGGTTAGGACCTTAACATTCAATCTCTTCTCCCCGACAACGACGCCAATTTGTTATCACTCCAGGAAACTCTCCTAGGATGTAAGTCAAAGATGCCTGGTAACTTAATCCTTTTGGAAACTATTTTCTCAATAATAGGTGTGGGTTTGGATCAAGATGAATATCTTAACCTCTAGATTGTATTTTCAAGACAGTCTAACTATATTTATGCAATACAAGGCCTTCAAGAGATATTTATCAGAAAGATTTGTATAACAAATGGATAATAAAACCAATCGGTTAAACAAAACATACATAAACCATATATATGATGGGTCAACAAACTAGCCAAAGATGCTTATGATTCTTGCTTAACAATCAAAAGTAAGATGACAGTTACCATAGGATCATTAAACAGAGACAAAAGAAAATGAAAGAAGGCCTGATGATAACAAATGAAAGAAGCTTGCAGGCTGATATATTAAATAAAATGTCTTTCATACGAAATAGTAGAATATAGAACTCAAAATTGAACCATGTGTTCATGTTATATTTTCAGCTTTATAGATTTTACAACATAGTATCTAGATCCTGAATTAATGGATCAGATATGCCTAAAATAGAAAGTCAAAACTAACTTGCAAAAGATAAGGAATGATCCTCAAAATGAGGTCAATCCCACATTTCATGATCTTCAGATCTTGTAGAGTCCTTGTGCAGTGCAGAATAGCCTTCCAAGGCTGATTGATGACTCTTCCAAGAGATAAAATTCGAATTTGCTGAGATGTGCAAAAATCCTAATTTGTTGCCACCAAAATAGGTGCCAAAACCAACTTGGATACCCTTTTTAGTCCTTATACACCAAAAATGGATCTTGAATCTGACTATATAATTCAACATCTATCCATTATGAGTGTTTTCAAATTATTTGGATCAGTAAAACCTCGATCTGTGCAAAATTTAGCTTTCTCTGTCCAGTTACAGGTTTCAGTGGTTTACACAGAGGAATTTTGGGTGTATTAACTATTGAAAGCTCTGCTTTTGGTGGTTAATGAATAGTCGTCCTATTCGCCTAAACCAGCAAAAACTTAGCTTTTTCCAAAACTTCAAAATTTGCAAAAATGATTACCTTGATGCATTGTTCAGTGTTCAAGGCCTCTTTGATGATGTAGCTCTTCCTCGTGCAGATATACGAACTTTAACTTGCTGCGTGGAAGACTTTGGTATATCCACCATTGTTGTAGTTAATTCGGATAGAGTTTCCAACCCTGTTTGATCCTGTGTTGGAGGTTGAGACTCTTTTAACTTTAGCCTCAAAAGTCTAAGCTGCCTGTACAACTTCATGTTCTCTCTTATCACCACCCTGTTCCTGTCTTTGATTTTATCATGCTTTTCCTTGAGACTTTGGTTCATGTTAAAAAGTTTTGCATTTCTTTTACTCTAGTCTGTATTTGCCTGTTTAATAACTCTTTCTAAAACTTCCATCTCATAGATTTGTTTCAGAAGTTTATTGATTTTTTGAGCCTTGGATGCTTTAGGATTTATTGAAGAATCTTTTGCTAATGGTTGACTGTGTTCATCTGGAGGAGTTGGTGAGGGCAAGTTGGGATAATCGTTTTCAACTTGCTTAGCCTGTTCATCACCTTGTGTCTCTGCTAACTCTTGCTCTGGCTCTGAGTCACTGTATGGTAAGTTCAAAGGGTTATCTCCTTTAGAAAGGTCCTTGGTCTACTCACCCTCTTTACCAAACTGTAATTTCCTTTTGGTTCTTTTTCTTTTAGCAGAGGATGATTCTGTCGGCTCTCTTGGTGGTGAGATAGCCTTCCTTTTTCTTAAACTTCTCTTAGGGGCGATGGACTTCTTAGCAGCAGACTTCTTCCCCTTTTGATCCTGTTGAAAATTAGTTTGGAACTCATTCCAAAATAGGAAGTAATTCCAGTCCACTTGTTTCTTTTTCAAGGACTCTTTAATAATTAATGTAATCAACCCTTGGTGTGACAACCTACTAGCCACTTTCGTAGTCTTCACCTTGACTTGTCTGGCCATTTTTGTGAGATATTTGTGTAGGTAGAAAGGCAAATTGATGGGACACCTCCCTGTGAAATGGTTCAATAGCTTGAAGTGATAAAACATAACCCTGTTGTATCTACCTTCATAGGTGATATAGACAAAGATTTCCTTCAGGAGAGATTGCCACTTAGGTTCCAGATCAGGCATTGGTAGGTCTTTTTTCCATATAAGATCCTTGTGCAGAGGCTATAGGTAGGATCTAAATTCAATGTTTGAAGGCATATTTGATTTGAACCAGAAATCCCCTATTCTAGGGAGACTAGTGAACTCAGATATGGCTGCCTCATCAACCACAAGCTCCACCTTTCCCACTGTTGCTTCTCTTCCATCATACGAGATAACAAAGGTTTCAGACACCTTTTGGTGGAAATATTCTAGTTTTTTACAATATGCATAGACTCCAGTTTGCTTGAAGAACTCGGCCACCTCAGGGTGAGCCTCAAGGTACCAAACTCTATCCAATTCAGCCCTTAGAACTGGCCCTACTTTCGGCATTTAGTAATTGCTGACCTGTACCTGTGATTTAGGAAAATCTTTGTGCCAGGGAGACAAAGACTCTATGATTTAGGGTGACAGGGAGTATGACTTAGAGTAAAAGAAATGAGACAGGGTGACTCAGAGTTCTGATTTCATAGCTCAACCACTAACCGAATCTAAACAACAGACTGACTGAATACAATTCAAAAATTTCGAGTTTAGGAGAGATATAAAATCAAATTGAAACAGTATGGAATTCAAACTACCTGATGACTCGACTTGGCTTGATTGGTATGACAATTGGATCGATAACCATCTGCTGAACTCGAATTCCAGTTGGAAATCACCACAAAAAATGGGATTATGGCCTCTGAGTATGCGTTTACTTGATGAAATCACGAGCTCAAGACTATCACAATGACTCTCAGATTTGAATTGGTAATTAATGGAATCAAAACAAATATTAACCGGGGTCATAATGGATCTGTGTCCTCATGACTGGAGATAATGAGGGGCTATGTGACTAATCTCTTCTGTTAGTCGAGAATCACACATGAGTTTCTATGTCTCTGTCAAGCCTTAATTCTGAAATGACAAATGTAGTTAAAAGGACAACAGGGTATCAATCTTCGGATAGATACAATAATAACATTCATACCTTACCACCTCCATGGACTTTCAGTGGTTATGTATTCATGATTACGCCAATTGACAGCTAGCTCATGTGAAAGCACGATCTTTTCATTTTTCCCGTGGAAATCTTTTCGGTGGTTAACTGGGCTTTTGCTTTTCCCCCTTAACTACTGAGAACGAAGGATTTCGGTGGTTAATGAGAACTTTTCAGGCTCTCCTGAACCACCAAAACTTGAGATTCTCTCTTTTGCTTGAAAAAACCAAATCAAAAGTTCTTTCCAAGTGTATTTACAGAAAATAAACTCTCTAGCATACCTAAAGAAATTTAGAAATAAATTTTTTGGACCACAATCTATCACCTAAAAAGCAAAATCTCCATCAATTTATTTGAGGAGATAACATGTTCAACTCTAAGAGTGCACCAACAAGACCTAACTACTGGCCCTTTCGGCAACACCTGCGAAGAAGATGCAGTCTCACCCGAAGTAGCTATGGGGGGGTTGCAGGACAGAGATGCCTACAACCAAGGGGATATCAAGTGGATCCGATAAAAACTCAATACAACATTCATATATCAATTACCAATTCAGATCTACTCTGCATAACTATCTATCAGATATGACACAGTAATGCAATAATGGTCTACCAAATGACAAAGAACAGAGAAGCAATCACACACAACACAAAATCTACGTGGTTCACCCTCTCTCTAGGGCTATGTCCATAGAATTGTTCTTTATAATATATTAAGAGAAAGCATAGAGTTCTTGTCTGCACTCCTAACTAGCATATCTTCTTTCTTCTTCTCTCTATCTCTCCCCTTCCTGTGCACCTAGATGTAGGGTTGAGCTTCACACCTAGTTGAAGATCTAACAATCCCATAAGGCTCTACTCTCAACACTTGTCTTCTCACACAATAATCCTCACTCGATCACACAATAAAAAACATGCCAATAACAACAACAACAACAACCCATCCCAGGTCCTTTATACCTCTATATATACATTACAATCATTCACCGACAGACTTAGGCTAAAACCTAGGTTTCAAAACCCTATATACCAAAACCCCAGGTGTCTAAAACCCTAGATCAACTTCACCCATGTTTTTAGGGCTTCGCTAATCTGTCTTTCCTTCCTTCTCGTGCGGTTCTCCAAAGCATCCAATGGTGGATTTTTACTCTTACTGAGCTATCCACGATCCATCTTTCTTGATGATTTGTCATCTTCGATCTCCTCATCCAACAATTTTCTTCCTTTTACTTCGCTCCATCTTTTCTTCTCTTTTTCTTACTTCGACCCAGTAACAATCACTGTGTCTTCTGCGCAGTTCAAATTTTGTCTTTTCTGCCTTAACCTTCACTTACTTCCATCTCCAAGGGAAAATAGTAAGACATGAGGGAAGATCCCACAGATCTACTTTAGTGGGGTTTCTCCAAAGTTAGGTTGTCGTCTCCCTTTCATGCATAAGTGTTTTTCTCTTAAATGCAAGTGTGTTTTTCCTTCTTTTATGAAAACGTGTGTTTTTATTTATGATGAGATGACTTGTGTGAACCAATAACCTGGTTACAACAGGGTCCCAGTAACGCAAGGAGTTCAAGTTTGGTATGTTTTATTTTTTCAAATAGTTTTAATTTCCTAGTTTTAAAATTTAGATATTTGATGATAAATCATTTTTGGGGGTGTTGTAAGAACCCATGAGTACTAATCCGTGTTGCAAGACATGATCTACCAGCTAGATGAAGAAGGATTATTAAGAGTTTGTTGAACAGACAAAAAATGATACTTCAATGAATTTCCCAAACCTTGATAGCAATTGGAGACCTACCTACATATCGAGTACTGGAATAAATCCTCATTGTAATCAAAGACATATCTACATGTGAGGTAGACCAATTTTGGCTTGTAGTTAGAGACTTATCTATATCTCAAGAAGGAAGAAAAGAGAAAGAGCCTTATGAGCCACATCAAGTAGTAGATCTGGAATTTAGTGAACAACATCTAGAGGAGATCCAAGAGTCATGGACCATATCTAAGGAGCAACCACTTGAGCTAGAAATTGAAGAAATTATGGCATGTTTGTCTCCATACCCTTCGTATATTTTCGGGTGTGATGACCAAATTTCCAAGGAATTACATGACTGACATCCAAACAGTGTTACGAGGGAAAAAATCTCTATGGCCAGGGTAAACCACAACAGATAGGTATGACTGTAGAAATCTACTCAATTCCAACATATGCTATATAAGACAATGTGCAAGCGAGATAAGAAAGAAGCCTACCTCGTTCCAATGTTTGATGATGTTCCACTGTTCAACACTTTGACCCAAAGCTTTGTACCTGCAACAATTTCTCAACAAACAAGAAGAGAAAGTATATAGTGATAATATAAAGGGGTTAGCACATTAGATAGAATAATCCATTAATAAAGATTACAAATATGCCCATGGATAGTAATCATATATTTGCAAGATACCAATTGGACAGGAAAAGAGTATTTCTATTAATAAATGATCAACATAAGCGAAAAAATTACAGACTTCCATGTCGGCATGGTTTGAAACCAAGAAACCAAGTTCCTTCCAACTGGGCCTCCACCACTTCAATCCTCCACCAAAGGCAATCTCATAGGAAAGAGACAATGATATTCTCTCAATAATAGGGAAAGAGCTTGGGGGATGAACACCGTGTTCAGACTTGAGGGACAAAGGGATATAGACTCAATATGAAGTAATTTCTCCAGAGTAACTTTTCTCTCAAAGTTGAATTCTTTTTCCTTTTTTCCATAGCTCAGAATTGTGTTATTATAGCCTTAAAAATGCAACTGAAGGGACGAGCCAGAATGTTTCTAGTATATGGAAGGCCAAGGATCATAGATCTCCTATTGTGACATGGAAACCCGACTTCATTTTTGTATTTTCTGTCACAAATCCTGATGTATGCAGGATGTAGTGGAGCAGCCTGTGTATACGCATGTTGTATAGTAGATAGGGCACGTATGTGTGGAAAAATATGTATTTTTAGCTTTGGATTCATCAAAAAGGGATGAAAAGTCTACACAGGGAAATGGAAAAAGGCCCTCTATGCAATATAGCTATGGTGAGTCAAATATTTATCTAACATATGCCCCCTAATGTGTGAGATCAGAGGAGTATCTGCGATGACCGAAATACATTATAAATAACCCAGAAGTGGAGTGGTGTAAACCCAGCTAGAAAGACTAGTTGCTCATTACATTTTTCTTTGACTTTACATATATGGTTGTTGATAGAAGAAAATGCATATCCATGTGGAAAATATACCAAATATGTGTCTATGGCCATGAATAGGAAAATACAAATGCGGTTATATGCCAAAAGCTGTCATAATCACAAACAGGGCCCAGTAGAACTAGTCTCAAAACCAATTTGAAGATATCTGTATACAATGGAGTATAATATGATGTCCCATGATTACTGTAGTCAAATAGGTGATGGTCCAATGAAAAGGAAGAAACAACTTAGGAAAACTACGACCACATAGTGATGTCTTCAAGTCTTCTACACTATCTGCCAAGGGTGCAAGTCTACATCATGTAAATAAAGGAGTTGAGGTCAAACACAATGAGACATCATTTGATTACTGGTCATTGAGTTATACCGTTAACAAATGTGAGACAACCTACCAATAATGAAAGTAGGTATCAAGGAATTGAGTACATTCCTACAAGTGTGAATAAAGTAGTCAATGTCGAACACCTGGAAAATCCATTGATCAGGAGACATTGATGTATTCCCATCTGTCAATGGTGAGAGAACCTGCCACTAATGACTGCAAGTCTCAAGTTACTCATACAACTCTAGGTCCCATATCTAGAATAAATGAGCTAAAGTCGATGGAAAGAGACTCGCTGAAAGGAGAGCATTAAGGAATATCTCATCAGTCAGCACGAGGAACAAAGCAGGAGCTTCATAATTTGGTGGAGATCGGACAAAGAACATGTTCATGAACCAACGACCCTCTGCATATTTCACGTGTGCCAAATGCAAGCGGTGCACAAAAAAGACCCTCTGAATAACATCCAATGATGAAAACTGCTGTCAAAAGCGAGGAAACCACCAATAAGGCTAATGGAATCCATGACACTGCACGAATTCCAAAGTGTGAATAGATGTCTTGCCATCGAACACTAGGGAAAACACCCAGTCAATGAGCAATGATGAAATGTTGACTGTTGGGTTCAAGGTGACCTACCAATGATGAAAGTAGGGCCAGGGTGCATGATAAGACCATAGTATCATGTGATTTTGAGACAAATTGAGGGTATGGCTAACATGCAAAGTCAAGAGTTCTAAGGAATGGTCGACACAGCTTGATAGACTTCCTTTGAACAAGAGAATGAGACATATGGTGGAATCTGATAACATAGACTCAATGATGTGACTATTAGATGTAGGAGACATCAATAATGTTCTCTATAGGGACTGGAAGAGTAACCCGTCGGTAGAGAAAACTATGTAATGAGATCAGCTTCCTAAGGCCATGCTAAACCCAAAATTATGATGACACAAGGACTCAATAACTTTGTGCTTTGTTCAAAGGTGACATGACTGTTGCCAATTATAATATAGTACTCCCTTCCCACCCGTAGTTTTTTGGTTTTTCATAACAAATGAATGCCATGATACAGAGGAGGAAACGAGTGTCGCAAGTAAGAAAAACTAGTTCCAGCAGTGGAACATACCTATGCTTAATGCAAGGAATGCATGCAGGCGATGGACACTCGGGGTGATGTTCCCTCCAGGCTATAGGGTGTCAAATTGCGAAGTATATAAACAAGGCTCTACTTGGTTGAGGATGCAAAAATTGCTTAGGCAATGGTTTATAACGCAAAGCGAGAACCGACTAAAGGCTCAATACTACAATCAAGGGCATGAGATGCAATCACAACTTAACACCAAAAAATGTCCTTTTTTATGTGTTTTAGTCTACTTGGTGGGGAAAAGGGATAAACTTGTGCCAAATAGACATCCTTTCAAATCCAATTTATGAGTGTGAAAAATACAAGTTCACTCGACGATATTTTCTATTTTTGGTAACGAGTCGAAAAAGAGCTTAACTAAGACTCATGACCTTTAAAATCCAAATTAACGAGTGTGAAAGGGACAAATCACTCAGCAATATTTTTTCTTTTTGAACGAGTTGAAAAAGAGATTAACTAAGACTCATTAGGGATATTTTAGGCGGCTTGTCATGGTGGAGGCCAAGGCTCTCATGCGGACCTTCTGTGGAATGTCAGTATCTTGTGAAGAACCAACACAAGCTTGAGAAGACCCAAAGCTCTCCAAGTCGAGGAGGACAAAGTGCTAACAAAGGTTATCGTCTCTGTGTTATATCGGATAATGTCTCTTCCTGGAAAATACATAGGAGAAGGCATTGGATACCCCACAAGACCATCCCAATCAAAGGGAACCTCGTTAAGACTTGTAGGGAGAGAACTCAAGAAGAGTAAAAATATCTCTTGTTCAGAAGGTGAAGTAATAGAAATGCTAAGGACATGGCATAGAAGGTATAGAAAAAGAACCAGAAGAGCGGGATCGACCAAAAATTTCATTGGCGTGACTGCCTCCTTAGACTTGTCACTCTCCGAGGGAAGAGTGGGGTCGATCGAATATTGCATAAATACGACCACTTCCTCAACCATTGGTTGAATAGGATGTGAGACAACAAGGTCAAGAGGTGCATCACCCCAAAAAACAGGAGTGTTTTTGGTCGAAGATTGCATCGACACGAACGTTGGTTGAACAATATGTGAGACAACAAGGTCAAGAGACGCATCACCCCTGAACATAGGAGAGGTGTTGGTCGAATATTGCATTGAAATGACCACAAGTTGAAGGGGATGTGAGACAACAAGGTCAAAGGATGCATCAACCCCTAAAGGAAAAGGGATGTCATTCGAATATTTCATCAGAGTGATTGTTGTATCAACCAAAGAAGGAATAGAGTGTTGTGAAACCATAGATGCCTCAGAACCCGAAGGGCCCTTCGGTGAGCCCCATGCTACTAGTATCCTAGTAGTAATAGGACACAAATGAGTAAGGTGACCTCCTTCACAAATCTTGCAAAAGAATCTAGGCTTACACCTGAGACGTCTAGGCTTCTCAATCATATGAATTCCCCCAATGTGACTTGCAGTGGATGGTGAGATGCTCCCATTATGACTTGCATAGGCTAGTAGAAAATCTCCAACATGACTAGAAGATTTTGGTGATGGATCCCCAACATGAATAGAAGAGGTTGGTGATGGATGTTCATTGTGACTAGTAGTGACCAGAGATGTGTCCCCAACATGACTTACAATGGTTGGTTGCAGGTCATCAACATGAATCGCAGAGGTTGTCGACCAATATCCAACATGAATAGCAGAGGTTGGTGATATAATGCGAGTATGACATGCAGTGATTGGACTTGTGCCCCCAACATGACTTGTAGCGGATAGTTGCAGGTCTTCAACATGACTCGTAGAGGTTGTCGACCAATATCCAACATGACTCGCAGAGGTTGTCGACCAATATCCGACATGACTAGTAGAGGTTGGTGACATAACGCCAGTATGACACACAGTGACTGGAATTGTGGTAGTGGTGAATTGCGACATTTGAGACCAAGGTCCAAGGACATATTGGTTTTGAGGAATTGCACGCCATGAAGGATATTGGTTTACATCCTGTCCCTTCTCAACAGGATAATATCCTCCTCCATATTGATTCATAAAGGGAAGTATGGGCATCGACACTGAGGAAGCCACATGCGAAGAGAAAGAAACATGACAAGGGTTACTCTCGTGAGGATATATGTTTCCCTCAGATGAAGGAACTTCATGATGGAGGTTACCCATACTATAAAAATAATTCCCCACGAATGAAACACCAGAGGGCAGACGAAGGTCCACCATGGGAAAAGTGTTCGTAGGAACCGACATAGTGGAATAAGGATAAGTGGATGGAGTGTAACAAGTAGAATTATTTCTTAATTGGGCACTTACTTCTCGCATAGTGTATTAGTAGGAAGGAATATTCCAACCTCCTACCATAAGATGTGTTTGAAGGATATGACTCCCACCAAACGGAGAGGGATAAGAAGGAGGCAACATGCCCCCAGACCCAAAACTTGTATTTTCATAAGGAGGTGAGACAGAGGATGGCAAGTGCAATGACATATCAATAGGAGAATGACTAGAGACCCAAGGCGCGGACTGAGTACCATAGTTCTACATACCATTATAAAAAGAAGACGGATTTTCCCCCATGAACTTCATGGGGGGGTAGCAACAAATGAAGGAGCCAAAGGAATTCCACTATCCATGATAAAGAGAACTCAGTATAAACTCTTAAGACCAACTAGTAAGCAAAGATCATACCAAAAAGTCAAACAACCAATATGCATGCAAACGGGCTAAAGTGGTTGAGTGGCCTCCCTTGCTAAAGAAGGTATGTCTCATCCAAGAGGGACCTAAGACTCCCCTCTAAAGTTTGGAGGTAAAAAAATCAGTTATAGGGGCCCTCGTGGGCTTAACAACCAGTTGATTAGATCCCCCTAGAGAGGTAATCCTCCATAAAGGTTGTGTGTTTTTGGACCCCTATCTGACTTAGGGTACAAGCAGAATAACCCCTGTAAGTAACCTATGAGATAGCTAAGTCAAGCAACTAATAAACCATTGTATAACCGATGCACATGCAAGCAGTCATAAGTTTGGATCATTGTATGGGCAGGGTATCAAAGCTCGAAACCTTGAAAGAATCGGCTCCCATAGAGGTATGGGTACTAGCAAGATCCCCAAATATGAATAAATCCTCATAAATATCTCTAACACTAGGTGAGTATCCAGGGGTTATCCCTTCAACTAACTTTGCGCAACCTCGTGATTAACTCCGGTGTGAGCGGAGCCTCTTGATATTACCAATTATACAATGGAATTCTCAAATCCTTGTCTCAGACACATATGTTGATTTAACTTCCTTGGAGAAGTTTACTCACAAAATCCTATTCCAAGGCAATAAATCCTAGACTAGTTTGTACACCCTAAAAGTAAAATCGTGACTAATCAATTTTAGTTTAAAGCGTAAATTTTATTGGCCGTGATTACTCAAAAGGGTATGGAAGTGAAACTCATGATATTATGACTCTGCAAGAAACTAAATATGAATATAATGCAAAGTCAAATTTTAAGTTTTCAATGAACGATATGCGTATAAAAAAAGTGCAATTTTCAATTTCAACTCTGCAATTCAGAAGTAAAATGCAATTTTTCACTAAATGCACTAAGCTAATGACAAATATTCAGAGGAAAAAAATGTCAAGCAATGTAAAATGCCTATTTTTTTGTATTTTCAATATATTAAAGAGAAAATGCATGGATTGAAAAGAAACCTGATATATAAATTCTACTGTGTATAAACATAATGACTCGAGAAAAATACCAAGCAACCAAGCAACAACCCAAAGTTCAAGGACAAATCAAAAATTAAAAACGATGAGAAAGACTACACCCAAAAATTCAACTCCAAACATGTTTCCTGTCAACCCATAGAATCTCAACATGCACTACAGAGACCCAAGAAGGCTCAACAATCATCAAATCCCACCCAACAACCACCAAACCAAACAACCAAGAAAGGAAATAAGGTGTACGCAATTGTTCAGGGAAACATAGCGTATATACACAACTCGTAGTGAGACATCATGCATGTGTACGCGAATGTCAAGGCAATAGGGCACGTACAAGCTTGAAAACAAGGCCAGGTGTAACACACCCACTATCGTAATTTTTAAAAATTTTGGGTTAATCTCCCGTACAGGAGAAATCTCCACAAACCCGTATTAGTGAAATGCCAATCCCTGACTTTATACCATGATTCGGGGTTTCTTCTATCGTGGTTTTGACACCCGCGATGTCTTGACAACTACAAACACCGATCTCTGATGTGTTCCTAGCGTATTGGCCTTCCGGCTAAGTCCTGGTCAATACGACCACAACGTTCACAGGACCACAGTCTTAAATCCTGTCGGGGCTTGGCGCCTTTCAATGTCATGGCGCACAATTCCCCTGGACTCTCGACGCGTCTTTACGCTAACTAGCCCCCATGGTTATACCATGGTTCATGTGGACACTGACCATATGACTATAGCCGTATAACCTTCCATCGGGGTTTTGGCGTTTGCGATGACACAAAAGACATATACCCGGGACTTGCGATATCCCAATCCCCGATTCTCTCCTGTTGCTCGACACGTGTCCCTTAAATCAACGGCTTATTGTGGTATCGGGATTTTGCATATCGCGGTTTCGTAATGCAAGTGTTTCATGACCTTGAAATCCCCGATACACCGATTCCCGATTTGCCGAACTCCGACCTTCTAGGATCCTTTGCCACGTGTCTCTGCTATTTGAACAGCTCAGATCTTATCGGGAAATCGCGGATCGCGATTTCCTGTCGCACGATTTCCTTACCATCGAAAACTCCGACAGCGCCCGATCCTTTGCTACCTGTCCTCGTAGACGGACGGCCCGGATAGATTCTCGGGGTTTCGGGACTTATGATGTCCTAGTTCTCATCACCTTGAGAACTCTGATTTTCCGATCTGCGACTTTCGTCCGATTCCTGACACCTGTCCCTCAAATGGACGATTCAGGTCTCGTCGGAAAATCGCGTATCGCGATTCCTTTGTGCACAAGTTGCACGACTCCGGAAATTCCGATACCACGAACTCTGACTCTCCG
>ML778957.1:602486-631868 GCA_009831015.1 Picea engelmannii
GCAATAAATTCAAACTGTCATTTTACATTCATTGACCTCTTCCTGCAGGTCCATTTACATCACATATTCATGCTTATAAGTTTTTCCATAGTCCTTGGCCAGTTCAGTTATATTTACAATCTGGGGGAAACAGGGTGTTACACCAAGAAAGGGTAAAAAGGATGAAAAATCAGACCCAGAGTGAACAGAATCTGTTAAGAAGTGATACGACAAGAAACACAAAGAAAAAAGAGCAATGGAAGGAGAAAAAGTACTTCAACCCTTAGAAAGAAGATCTCTCCCCAGTATGGTCACCAATTCTGTTATGAGGGAAAAACTCTCTATGGCCAGGGTAAACCACAATAAACAAGTATGATTGTAGAAATCTACTCAATTCCAACATATGCTATATAGGCCAATGTGCAAGGGAGATAAGAAATAAGCCTACCTTGTTCCAATGTTTGATGATGTTCCACTATTGAGCACTTTGACCCAAAGCTTTGTACCTGCAACAAGTTCTCAACAAACAAGTAGAGAAAGTATATAGTGATAATATAAAGGGGTTAGCACATTAGATAGCATAATCCATTAATAAAGATTACAAATATGCCCATGGATAATAATCATATATTTGCATGATACCAATTGGACGAGAAAAGAGTATTTCTATTAATAAATGATCAGCAGAAGCGAAAACATTACAAACTTCTGTGTCAGCATGGTTCGAAACCAAGAAACCAAGTTCCTTCCAACTGATCCTCCACCACTTCAATCCTCCACCAAAGTAAATATCATAGGAAAGAGACAATGAGATTCTCTCAATAATAGGGAAAGAGATTGGGGGATGAACACTGTGTTCAAACTTGAGGGACAAAGGGATGCAGACTCAATATGAAGTAATTTCTCCAGAGTAACTTTGTTGTCAAAGTTGAATGCTTTCTCTTTTTTTCCATAGCTCGGAATTGTGTTCTTATAGCCTTAAAAATGCAACTGAAGGGCCGAGTAGGAACGTTTCCAGTATATGGAAGGCCAAGGATCAGAGATCTCCTGTCATGACATGGAAACCTGACTTCATTTTTGTATTTTCTGGCAAAAATACCAATGTACATGGGCTGTAGTAGAGCAGCCTACATATACACATGTTGTATAGTATATAGGGCGCGTATGTGTGGAAAAATATGTATTTTTATCTCTGGATTCATCAAAAAGGGATGACAAGTCTGCATAGGGAAATGGAAAAAGGCCCTCTGTGCAAGATAGCTATGGTGAGACAAATCTTTCTATAACAAAGAGATCCAAGAGAGAAAATATTACATCGAAGATTTGTTCCAAGTTGTGTCAGGACACAACACCCTTCCATGTTCTTGGCATCATATCCGGAAGAGAAGCTGGCCTCTCATATCCGGGCAGCCATTGAGGTATCTTTTCCATATTTGGATATGAGTTTTCTTATAAATTTGTTTTGCACATGGCTGCACTGGAAATGCTTCTATACTTGAAGAAAAACTCACTCTTTCTCAGTTAGAGTAGGATAGTAAACAAATAAATAAATGTTTCATATAAGTAAAATGTAACAGCTCTTTCGTATTTTTCATAAATGGGAATGTCAATAGTTGATAAAGTAATCAATTTAAGATATTTGTTCCTCTCGTAGATATATATATATATTTTTTAAGTTATGAGAATTTTGTTTAGAATCTTATGAGAATGTAATCTCTTCAATAAATATTCTCTGCATGTGTACATAATACTGCAAGGGTATTTTCAAAAGCAGAGAAGGCATCCTTGTCAGCGTGACCGTTGGTCTATTTTGGGTCCAAAAGTCAAACTCCATGTTTTCAACAGTAGAAGATTGTCTAGATAAGAATTATTCCTTCACTACAGAATTTGGCACCCAACTATAAACTTTGGTTCCATTTATTTATCATTTCCAATGAAATTTAAAAATTCATGTACCAACATGTTGTTTTTAGTTTTCAAGTGTGATACTTCAGCAAGATTATCAAAATTTGCAAATATCTTCTCTTAACAAAATTAGAAGATTTAAAAATTCTGATATACAATCATGCCACTGCAACATATTTTGTATAACAGGTTATTCCAGTACCTATCAAGAAATTTAGCACGCGCAGTCTGATCTTGTTTCAGTATTGTCCTTTTTTGGTACTATAGAATCTTGTTCTGATACTGTCATGTTTCGGTACTGCATAATCTTGTTTTGGTACTGTCCTGTTCTAGTACTGTAGAATCTTGTTTTGACATTGTCCTATTCCGGTACTATAGAATCATGTTCTAGTGCTGCAAAATCTTGTTCCAGTACTGTCCTGTTTCGGTATTGCAAAATCTTGCTCTGGTACTGTCCTGTTCCGGTACTATCTGTTCCAGTACTGCAGAAACATGTTCCAGTACGAGTTAATAATATGGTACTAATGCCAAAGTGATATGATCTTTGTCCTTTCACTAAATTGGAGGTATGAGAAAATTGTTTTCTGTTCTTTATATCAAGAATCATCTAAGTCTTGTACTAAATTGTTATTTTCTTTTATGTACTTATTCCTCCTACATTGTTACAATCACCCCTAAATGAATCATCCTTGCTATCCTTTAAGGAGGTATTTTCACTTTTAGCTCTATATGATAATGGGTGCACCTATCTTATTACATCATCATTATGAAAAAAGTGATTAATAATTGACATATCCATTGAAAAGTGGTGACACCATTATGTCTAATACTAATCTATTTGATTCAACAAGTTCTTATCCAAGTTTATCTTCACAAGTTTCTCTTGGGAGGTATTGATGAAAACCTCATGTGGTGGACCGCCCTTGCAAAACCTCAATGAACTTTCATGAGAACCTTAATAGAATTAACTAGAGGGACCTCTTAATCATTATCTGATATGTTCCATTATACATTGAATAACTTATATTTAAGGCTGATGTGGATGATGTCACCCTTGGGATAATTGCAAGCAATTAATTATGAGCCTAATCACTCTAAAACACTCTCATACCACATGCCTTCCTTATACTCTAAAGTTGTCAATGAACAATATACATCATTCTAAAATATTTTGAGTAGTATAATAAAATGAAGTATCATGAAGTACAAGTAAACATGTCGGGGTACTAAACAAGCCTGCTGGTAACAGGGCCATGTTTGTATGGTACTAAGGTAAACCCATCAGGGTACTGAACATGCCTGCTGGAAATAGGGATATGCCAGGTAAAGGGAGTTGAGAAACATAAATTGACACACCTAAAACTGAACAAAAACCCTTGGGTCTCATTCTGAAGCAATCATTATCAAATCAAGGTTAGGAGATGACATTTATATCTCTTGGATGATGTTCTTAATAACTTTAAAGTATCCAATTTAGGGTTCTATATTTAAAATAAATAGGTTTGCATTAAAGTGGGGCCCTCAATATATGTAATTCAGCCTACCTAAGCAAGAAGAGATTCATCTCTATAAACTTGGATAAGAGATGAGTTAATCATCATGGGATGTATTTTTTTATATGTTCCTCTCTTCAAATGGGATCTAAACTATGCTTATATCATTTTTATTTTAAAGGTAATATAGGCAGGGGGCCTATTAATCAAATTCATAATGAAAACTGTTGGCCACTATCCTATAATCATAATAGAGTCACATATATCCCTTTCTCCTAATTATTATCCACAACAGATTGGATAAGACTTAACGTCAAATCACTAATAGATCCAATCTATTACTCATGAATCCATGTTGCCATTGTAACTAATTTTCCATGGGTAAGAAGTGTGAAGTAGAGGCTAGGAGGTTTATATTGTATAACAGGTTACTTAAAAGAGAACTTAAGGAGCTGAAGAAGGGTGGAACTTCAGGGAATGCTTGATCGAGTGAGGAGTACCATCAATTTTGAAATTTTGAAGATCATTGTTGCATGAGGATATGCAATGGATAAGGGATGGGGGAATTTTTGGGTCTCATTTTTTATACCTCCAATTTCCTTATCTTGTCCCATGTCCTGACCAAATGTTCCCCATACATATGAACTATATGCCTATTTTCCTCAACAAACATGTCCTTTAGCCATTATTGTGTACATATGAGGTAACTTATTTTTAATCATGATTTATGAGATTTATTAATTATTTGGATTGAATATTTGATGTTTAATGCTCTATAATTACTTTGATTGATCCAAGAAGACCTTATGACACAACTCCTACTCATCTTGTACCCATTTCAATGTTAATCAAATACCTATTTTTGCGCTCGTCCGATACCAATGTTGTTCTCGTTCGATACCTATTTCGATGTTATTCCGAGGACATGGGTTTTGTACATAACGTTGTCGACTTGCAGACATGTGGGTTAGAATTAATCCATCTCACACATGTGGACCTCCAGCTCAGGGGGAATGATTCTGTAAAAAATAGTAAAAATCTCAAATTTCCAACTTGCACCTCCATTTTTCGTGCAGATGGTATCAGATATAGAGATTCTACAATATGGGTTTTGTCTAGAATATGGAAAATTGAATAACTAGTGGGCAGTTTTGCAAAATTCAAAACGGTTTAAGAGTTATGGGTGGCTCTTCAACTCAAATATGCCCAAATTGATGAAAAACCCATATTTTTGAGATTTGTGCCCAGAAATGTAAAACTCGAGATCTGAACTTTAGGATTTGATCTTAGCCACTCCCTAATGGATTTTATGTATAAATAATACCTCATAGGTCTGAGGAAGGGAAGAGGAATTGTTATGCTATAAGATTGATTCTTGAAAATTGTTGATTGTACCTCTATTTTCTAAAGTAATGATATAATTGCAGTTCATGGATTCTATGTGTGTGTTCAAATCTTGTCTTATGTAAGCTTCTTTCAATAGATACCTTGTTGATACGATAAGGGCCCACCGACCCAATCAAGGTAATCTTCTTTGTATTTAGTTTTAAATATAATTTTGGTTTTCTATGTGTGGATAGAGTAATTCTATGTTTGATCACATCATCTAACTTTATTCCTGTTATGTTTCAATGACACACTTGATAGCATACAATATAGATGTGTGGTAATTTTAAGTGAGTGATGTTATAAATAATAGGTGTGCTTGTTTAACCATAGACAATATAGCAATATTGTCACCCAACCATAGGCCAAAGCCACCCCCAAGCACCTTAACCTTAACAAAGAATAATTCCAGAAGAAAACCCTAGGCCTAATAACTAATAAATGTAGCGTACCTCTCTCTAGAGCTAGCACAGAAGGTAGAAATTCCAAACCATAACCAATAGAAATTACAAGCCTAAACTGAGAATACAGGTTGCAGTAGTTGCAGTTGTGGCTACTCTCCAGACTTGTGCACTTACTCAGTTTCTACAGTGCGCACTCTTACATTTATGCAGTTGCAGGTTGTGTGTGACAAATGAGATCTAGCATCCTATATTTATACTTCTCCTCCTTAGCTTTCTGGGCCGACTTCTCATTCTAGAGGATAAAAACTCAATATTAAATATTTCCTTTAGCCGACTTGTCTTCTAGGGTTATGTCCAATGCTTTAGGGTTTCTTCTTTATTCCCAGAATATTCTATTATTTCCAGGGTTACACCTGGAGGTTAATACCTCCTACAACTACCATAATATCAACATTCCCTACTAGCTAGGGATGTATTGAAAGAAATGGTCTTGAGCACAAACATACCATTCAATCGGTAGCATCATCATAGACATATAGTCTATCTCATTATTATATCACAAGAACCCTCATCATTATCAATATCATATGATAGCATCAAATGCATCATCTCTCAAAGTCATACTCCATCTGACCAATCAAGCATGATACTGAATAAGTCACTCACTCCATAGAGTGATACAAGAATCATTCTTCTAATCTAGACATATGTCCTAGAATAACAACTATTCCAACAGATGCTAGAAGCCACGCCATGGGCTACAAGGACTATTCTTCTCATCTAGACATACATCCTATAAGAATAAATGTCCTGGACAATTTTCTTCCTAGAGAATTTTTTTCCACTAACACACTGACTATTCATCTAGCTAATAATCATTTTCAACACTATTGATAGTCTACATGGCAATCAAAACAATGTCATTCAATAGAACACAAATGTGTCTATCCATAGTAGTACAAAACTAATATCTAGTGGTACACAACCACACCAAGTAGCACATGACTATTTAATCGGTGACACATAGTCAAAACTAATGGAATACATCCACTATAGTAGCATACATCTACTCTCCAGAGACATATAGTCTCCATAGAGATCATATCATCTAATATCAACCTACATAGAAACACTATCATGATATAAATTGAGTCATCTGGGCCATTCTTCCACTCACATCTATGATATCTGGAAGAGCATCTTCCCTTAGCAAGTAAAACATCAACCATGGGCTATATAGACTATTCTTCTTAAGAATAGAAGAATAATTGTCCCTGATTTCTGAGCCTAGACCATTCACCTAACTAGGCCATCCCTCCTGCACTGATCATAGTGCAACTTGGAGAGAATGAGTCTTCCCTTGGGAATGCATGTCCCTGATTGCTGAACCTGGACCATTCACCTAACTGGGCTATTCCTTCGGCACTAATAATAGTGAAACCTAGATAGAATGAGTTTTCCCTAGGGAATGACTGTCCAAACTATTTCTTAATGGAAATGAGTGTCCTGCACCAACCTCTAAAACATACCATTATTTGAAACTGTTCACATCTGTGAAATTCCAAAGAATGACTTCCCGACGAGGAAAACCATTCTACTTGACCACTACTCAGAATGACTGCCAAGAAGAATGATTGTCCTAGACCATTCCACCACATTGGCCACAAGGGGAATCATTGTTTATGGTACATCAACAATATATCAGACCATTTTCATTACGAAGATGACTGTCCGATATGGACCATTTTTTGAACTAGAAAATGCCTGTCCATCAAAAATTTCAAACCACTTTCCGAACTGGAAAGGAACTGCTCATCCTGGACCATTTTTCAAACTAAAAAATGATTTTCCATAGATCAATAACACATTACTGTTCCCTCCCAACCTGTGATTAATCTCTTCCTTTTTCAATAAGGAAGTCATCTCCATGAGCTCCATCTTGCAAAATTTTCATCTTGGATAGAGGCTTTACCAAAATATCTGCTATCTGCTCATATGTGGATATATATTGGAGAACCACTTCTATTTTCTAGACTTCATCACGAAGAATGTAATTCTTGATCTCAATGTACTTTGGTATGTTATGGGACATTGTTTTTCTCTGAAGGCTTCATGTAGCTTTGATCATTACAATATATATCATGGTTGAATTCAAAACTTTTGTTTCCTGCTAGCTCATGACATCGTGGCAAGACTCAAACTGAAACATATCCAAGTAGCAGTTCTTCTGTCATCATGAGAGTTTTCCATGGATTATAAATCCATCATCCCAAACTTCTGAGTAACTATTATGATACACTATCTCTGTCATAGAAAGTTTTCACCACGCTTCTGTTGTATATGAGATACTCTGCATCAAGTTGTTTGAATCCATACAAGGTATTCTTATATCTGCATACATGGGTCTGTTTCTGGTATACCTCAAAACCTTGAGATTGTTTTACATAAGCTTCTTCCTCAAATTCTCTATTGGGAGAACAATCTTTTACAACAAATTGATGCAAACTTTAATCCATGGATACTACAAGATATATAATAACTCAGATAGAGGTATATCTGGTTTACAATGTCAAGCTATTATCATAGTCTTCTCCTCCTTCTGGAAGAACTTCTAGTTTTGAATCTCACAATGCTTCGATTCACAACCCTTTTTCACAATTTCTTACATATACTTTTTTTCATCATAACTTCCATTTATTCTTCTTGATTTCTTCTAGTGGGTTCAAACCAAGCTGGTAGTCTTGTGATTCTCGGTATAATAACTGGTTGTTTTGGATTTTCTTTATTTCTTCGAATCTTCATGTTCTTCCTCATGTTTCACTTTAGCACTTGGGTCCATGGAGTCTTCTATAGATTCCATTCCCTGATTATTCCAACTTCTTCCTTTCATCATAGGATCATGGATGTAGATGGACAACCAATAATAATTTGAGGCTTCTTTTTGAAGAAGACTTCTTCTGAACACGTGATGCTTATCATGGTTGCTAATTTCAATGGGAACAAGGACATATACTTCATAATCCTCAACGGATCATATCATTTAGGATTAGATCCCTCCTAATCCTTGCTTCATACATGAATGCATGCTCTTATTTTGGAATTATGTAATCAAATCCCTCTGTCTAAGAGAGTCCATGCTTATGTATGCATCCTTATTTCCTTTTGCAAAGTGTCACAAGTCCTTTTCTAATTTCCTCTTGATTGTTGACTTCTTCTGTGTCTCTTCAGGTTTGATTATTATTTTGGCTTATCTGGAATTTGTTACTTATATAATAGCTTCCATAGGAATTGTTACCAATTATTGTCAACATAGTTCATATTTTTTATGTGTATTGTTTGACTTGTAGTCATCGTAACAACAATCCTTATCCTTTTATTCTTCCATATGTATTGTTTTCCTTGAACATATTTTCTTCTAAGAAATATATATACATGATATGCACTATGTAAACATGATATGCACTATGTAAACATGATATATACAAGAGATTTGAAGAATATTGTTACCTTGACTTAGAAGAAGAAGTCTGTTTTATCCTGCTTGACATTCTTTGAGGGTTCCCTTTCTTTGGAAAATGTTGCTTAGCTTTTTTCCTTCCTTTTCTTTAACTCGGGACATTGGTTCATGTAGTGACCATATTTTTGACAGTTGAAGAATTGTATTTTTGACATATCATTCTCTTGATTTGGTTTCTTCCTTTAGTCAAACTTCTTCTTATTCCTGAATTTCTTGAAATTTGTTGTGTATGCTTGATCGTCATATTTTCTTTGGAACTTCTCTTTTGCGCTAATTCTTGATTCTTATTGTGCACAACAAGTCCAAAGTGTCGGATCATGTTGTCATTGATGCCAATGGTTTGATTGATTGATGTCAAGTGATTTATTGATGCCAAAGGATTGATTGATTAATGATTGATGTCAAATGTAATATGTATTGTCCTTGATGATGTTAGATAGATGTCAAATATATGATGCATATGATGTCATGCATAGATGAATATGGATCAATGAGTTGTCATTGATACATGATGAAAATATGAATATGGTTCAATGTGGTTTCTTTGATATATGATGCATAGTTAGATTGATCATTATAGTCTTATCATGGTTGATAAGGTGCACAAATTGATGAACTCTAAAGTGGTCTCCTTATGGTGAAAGCCCTCACAGGAAGACACTTTACGGTTGATTTATCCTAGAAGAATGGTTGGAGGACCCATTCTTGAGCATGGAATAATAAGATGAAGATTAGTGAATTTGTCAATGAAACTATCCTAGATGGATAGTGCTTGTCATTCCATTTCTAGTGGTATGTGGAATGTCACATAACTCCTCAGAGTTAGAGAGTTATGGACATGCGAAGTTCAAGAACCCAGGTTTGGGTAATGGACCCATGTTTGTTTGATGGATAATGCTATGAGTTTTGATACATTTTCATGTAAGACTATTCTATATGGATAGTACATGTCATTCCATTTCTAGTGGTATGTGGAACGTCACATAACTCCTCACGGTTTGAGAGTTATGGCCTTACGAAGTTGGAGGACCCTCATATGTTGGCTTGAAGCCCCAAAAGGTCAAAGAAGTCAAATATCTTGCAAAGAATAAATTATTATTTAAATGATAAAGTAAATTGACAAAGTCAAGAATGATTATATAAATAATAAAGTGAAGTGACAAAATCAAATAAGATTATTTAAATGATAAAGTGAGGTGACAAAGTCAAGGAGGAATATTTAAATGATAAAGTAATGGAGAACTTTCAAATTATGGAAAGTGGTTAACTCTAAAAATGAGGAAAATAGGTTAAGTGACCTATAAATGGGTTAAGTGACCTAGAAATAGGTTAAGTGACCTATAAATGGGTTAAGTGATCTAGAAATGGGTTAAGTGACCTAGAAAATGGAGAGTATAAATAAGAGGCAAGGCTCTCTCATTTCAGATCACACTTGAGAATATTTAATATCTATAGGTGACTGAGGTAACCAAAGGATATATAAGACAAATTTCATAGGTAAGGTGAAGAAAATACGGTTGGAATTCAAGGGAGGATAAATTCTTTTGATGATGCTTTCTAAGGTATGTTATTTACAGGTCATCTCACCATTTTTGCAATAACTTTTTTTTCTATAATGATTCAGACAATTATATTGATATGAAATTAAGGAAACATATCCAAGTATACATGGTAAACAATTCATCTTGTGTATTGTTGTATTTTTGGAGATACACTCCATGGAAAATAGGGTTTATTGCTAGTCCTGAAACTAGTCTAAAATAGGTGTTTCGGGTAAAAACGTCATAAAATATTCATAATAGATCCACATTTAGTAAGATGAAATGTGTTGGTTAGAGTACAGTCTATAGTATGTTGTGTAATAGTTTCAGATCGATTCAACAAATATTTTGTGCGGTGAATACTCTACAAGGTCACTCTCTAGAATAAGCCAGAATTCAACAAGGTATGCCATTTTTTCTATAACTCCTTTTATGAGAGGTTCCAAGTAGTGAAACCTAGAGGAATTCCATAAAACACACTAAAGAACGTATCCGTTTCATATTTTTATTCATTATAGGTACATAGTTCTGATTATTTCAAGTTAGGGTTGTTGACTAATCCAAAACTAGTCATGGTTGAGACAAACAATTGATGAGTTGACACATACATGAGGTGTATAGTTGATGATGTTGGTACATATTGATCAGTCATTGTTTATGAGTAGTTGAAACATGATTGGTATATACTTGGTACATGTTTGGATGCACTTTTTTATGGTAGAGATTGATTACAGGTTGTTTGGTACAGGTTGGTGCATGGTTGATGCACTTGTTTATGGTATAGATTGATATATGTTGAGGATTGTTGCCTCATCTTAGTTGGTGCTGAGGGTGTAAGATGAGTATTTCATTATAGAGCTAGTGCTCTTGTAGAGTTGTACTCTGTTCAATTGTTGCTGAAAAATCTCAACTATTGTAGTCTGTAATAAAAGGAAAATTGTACATACATCTTGTGTTCTGTGTGTTCCTTGTGGCGATTACTTGTTGATGATATATTGCTGATATGTTTTAACATCTAGCTGTTTTTAAATGACAAGAATGAATAATGATTTAATGGTGATTGTTAACTAAAGAGTTTTATGTAAGAGGGAAGTTTTGGGGAAAATATCCCTACACTGTTCACCCCCCCATCTCAGTGTAGTCGTTGTGTCCAACAATTGGTATAAGAGAGGGCCTTCACTATAAGCCTTAACAAGCTTGGAAGAGATCCATGGACACACAAATGGATGATGAAGTTCCAATCCTTGATGAGGAAAAATATTCTACTTGGAGAATAGAGATAAGAGTACATTTGAAGGAAATGGGAGTAGGTATTTGGAAGGCAGCCATTGGTGGATCAATTTTCATGAATAACAAGTCAAAGTTTGTATCTCAAAGGGAAGGAAAGAAGAATGATGCATTGGCTCTCAAAACCATTCTTAGTGGACTCTCAATCCCAATAAAAGAGAGGATGGGAAAATGCACTTCCACCAAGGATCTATGGCTAAATCTAGAGAAGACATATCAAAGCAAGAAAGAATATATTGAAGACCAATCCATCAAGATCATCTAAGGTAAAAAATCTCCAAAAATTCTTGATTTCATTATTTCTAAATGTAATCTTGAAACCATTTCAAATGAAGACAAAGAATCAAGTGATGATATCACAAAGGAAAATCTTGAGGACATTTCAAATGAAGGAAAATAATCATGTGGTGATGTTGGAAAAAAGGAATATCTTGAAGATATTTCAAATGAAGGTAAAGAATTATCAAAAACCCTTGATTACAATATTTCAAAATATGATGATGTTGAATTTTTCTCTACAAGTGAAGAAGAAAATCTAGAGATAGTTTATGTAGAGTTTGATGGTAGTTATCCCATGGGGAGAATAGAAGAAAATCTATTAGAACTTCAAAAGAAGTTTGAAGATGGTTTATATGAATATAGAAATGACCATTATTATATAGACTATAGCTATCTTTTGGATAACACTAAAAAGTTTCTTAAGAAGATTCAAAGGCACATCTTGAAGTTAAGGGAAATGCTCAAGGAACAAGAAGAGAGTAATAAGACTCAATTAGAAGAAAATGAAGAAGAGATCACAAGACTAAGGAATGAAAAGGATGATAAGAAGGTAGACGATGAGATTAGAAAAAGTCTTGAAACTATTGTCCATCTCAAGACCCAAACTGAAGAAGCCAAAAGGATAGAGGAACTATTGAGGAATCAAATAAATGAAAAGGAAGAGTCATGTCATAAGCTAGAAGCTGAAGTTATTGATCTTAGAAATAAAGTAGAGAAGTCAAATAAATTCTTGAATAGCTCAAAAATCTTGAATGAGATCTTGGAAAGCCAAATATCACCAAATGATAAATCAGGTCTTGGATACAATAAAGAAGATACACATGTTGAACCAAGCACCTCAAATAAGCATGAGGTAAGTCCATAAAAGGATGAAGACAATGTTGCAAATCAACCATCTACACAAGGCAAATAAAATTTCAAAAGAACAAAGCAAGGAAGACATCAAGAAGCTATCTTTGGGACAACAAAGAAAAGGTATGAAAGTATTTTTCATGGGAATTGTTATTCATGTAGTGAATATGGTCACAAATATTTTGAATGTAGAGCTTATGAAAGGAGATATAATGGAAGATTTTATAACACTATAAGGTGTTGGAGATGTGATCAAGTAGGACACATTGTTGTTCACTATAACACCATGAGATGCTACAACTATAGTGGATTTGGCCACAAATCCCAGGATTGCTAGAACACAAGAAAACATTCCATAATGAGGACTTCACATAGCATGGATAGAAGAAGGAATGAATTAAGGAAGGGATACATCTTTGAAAATATGGATGCTCAGAGCTCAAGTTCTGAGAAGCAGGGACACCTTCAAAAGTGGGTGAAGAAGACTGAGCAGCCAGAACATAATGGAAGACTTAAGGGAATCTCTATTAAGTCATCTATTGAAGCATACGTGGGTGACAGTGGTATCAGTCACGTACATATGCAAGCTAACCGTGAATAGGTTGCGTACATATGCGATTTGTTGTGCAACAGGCCGCTTATATGTGGTAAAGCCTTGGGAAAAATGAAATGCACTTGGGTTGCAGCTTGATGTGATGGTATAACTCTGTGTTGCAGGGTCTGACATGGTTTGTTGCAGGTTCTGACACTATTTGCTACAAGTTTTCATGATCCTATATTGATTTATGCAAAGTGATGATAAAAATTAATGAAAGATCATCTTGGATGCATGGCACTAACCCATGAATGTGAATTGAGGTATTTTCTATTAACGAACAATGTTGGTTATTGAAGTGAAGTTATGGAACCTTGGTTATATGATGATGATGCTAGCTAGAGATTTCATTGATATATTGAAGCATACTATTAGTACATTGGTAGAGGCACCTACTAGAAGTTTTGATTGGCACATATTTTATGGTGGAATTGGAATACATGTATGAGCATTCATCTTGTTGTGGTATTCGCGCATGGTTGGCATACTTGCTTGGTACAAGTAGTCATACATGTTGATGTACATGTTTGGTATATGTTTGGATGATGGGTACTTGGCTAAAAATACATCATTGGTATTACTTGATTAGCATATATTTTGGTACATGAGGCACTTGATGATTGGGGCACTTGGTTCATGGTAGAGACATATCATGAGTGATATGACACTTTATTGGCATGTTGGTAGATGCATATGGTTGTCATATTGGTGGATGAACATGGTTGGCATATAGGTATATGCACATGTTGACATGTTGATAGAGGCATATGGTTGATACATTCCATGGATGATATCTTTTGGTACATTGTATGATGTTGATCTACATGGGTGTTGTGCATGGTGGGCACATTTTGGTACATGATGTACTTGGTTGATATTTTTTTGATGATTCTCTATTTTATTTTTGACATATCTTTTTTTTCATGATGTATGGTATGGCACAATTTTGATGCATGGACAGGTCCAATGATCATCAATGAAAGAGAAGTTGATCTATGATCCGGTTGAGCAATAGCAATTGCATGTTGATCATATTTCAAAGGAGATAGGGGGAGACATACCCATAGGGGGGGTCGTTCTTCTTCCCATGATTCTAGGAGGAGATATTTATCAGATGCATACCTAGAAAATATCCCTATATTTGAAGAAAGACCACAGAGGCATAATTCCAGGGGGATCGATGGTCACAGGGGGAGTATGAGCGATGTATCTTCAGCATTACATTAGAGTGATATCCCTTGTTCAAAAAGGGAGATATTATTTAGAGGAATATCAAAGGCATTTAGAGAGGGGGAGCAACCCCAAGGAGATTTCAAGAAAGGGGATCATCCCCAAGAGGAGAATGACCCTTTTCCATTGATGTCAAAGGGGGAGAGATAGTCACATTGATGTGATTGATGGGGGGATATAGTCATATTGATATGATTTATGACTATTTATGTAGATCATTCCTTTTCTACATGTTGACATCAATGATTGGTGTTGACATCAATGTTGGTATTTCCATCAATGCCAAAGGGGGAGATTTTTGGATCATGTTGTCATTGATGCCAATGGTTTGATTGATTGATGCCATTGATTGATTGATGCCAAAGGATTGATTTATTGATGATTGATGTCAAATGTAATATGTATTGTCCTTGATCATATTATATAGATGTCAAGTATATGATGCATATGATGCCGTGTATAGATGAAGATGTATCAATGAGATGTCATTGATACATGATACAAATATGAAGATGGTTCAATGTGGTTTCTTTGATATATGATGCATAGTTAGATTGATCATTATAGTGTTATCATGGTTGATAAGGTGAAAAAATGGATGAACTCCAAAATGGTCCCCTTATGGTGAAAGCCCTCATAGGAAGATGCTTTATGATTGAGTTATCCTAGAAGAATGGTTGGAGGAACCATGCTTGAGTGTGGAATAATAATATGAAGATTAGTGAATTTGTCAGTGTAACTATCCTATATGGATAGTTCTTGTCATTCCATTTCTAGTGGTATGTGGAATGCCACATAACTCCTCACGGTTAGAGAGTTATGGCCATGAGAAGTTGGAGAACCCAGGTTTGGGTAATGGACCCAAGTTTGTTTGATGGATAATGGTATGAGTTTTGATATATTTGTAGGTAAGACTATTCTATATGGACAATAAATGTCATGCCATTTCTGGTGGTATGTGGAACGTCACATAACTCCTCATGGTTTGAGAGTTATGGCCTTACGAAGTTGGAGGACCCTCATATGTTGGCTTGAAGCTCCAAAGGTAAAAGAAGTCAAAGAGATTGCAAAGAAGAAATTATTATTTAAATGATAAAGTAAAGTGAAAACGTCAAGAAAGATTATTTAAATAATAAAGTGAAGTGACAAAATCAAAGAAGATTATTTAAATGATAAAGTGAGGTGACAAAGTCAAGGAGGAATATTTAAATGATAAAGTAATGGAGAAATTTCTAATTATGGAAAGAGGTTAACCTTAAAAGTGAAGAAAATAGGTTAAGTGACCTATAAATGGGTTAATTGACCTAGAAATAGGTTAAGTGACCTATAAATGGGTTAAGTGACCTAGAAATAGGTTAAGTGACCTAGAAATGGGTTAAGTGACCTAGAAGATGGAGAGTATAAATAAGAGGCAAGGCTCTCTCATTTCAGACCACACTTGAACATATTGAATATATATAGGTGACTGAGGTAACTAAAGGATATCTAAGATGAATTTCAGAGGGAAGGTGAAGAAAAGAGGGCCGGAATTCAAGGGAGGATAAATTCTTTTGATGATGCTTTCTAAGGTATTTTATTTAAAGGTCATCTCACCATTTTTGCAATAACTTTTTTTTTGTAATGATTCAGACAGTGATATTGATACGAAATTGAGGAAACATATCCAAGTATCTTTGGTAAAAAATTTAGCCTATGGGTTGTTGTATTTTTGGAGATACACTCTATGGAAAATAGGGTTTGTGGCTAGTCCCGAAACTAGTCTAAAATAGGTGTTTCAGGTAACAACGACATGATTTCTTCATAACAGATCCAAATTCAGTAGGACCAAATTATTTGGTTAGAGTAGTCGGTAGTATTATTTTTAATAGTTTCATATGGATTCAACAAATATTACGTGCGGGGCACTCTCTACAAGGTCGCTCTCTAGAACAAGCTAGGATTCAACAAGGTATGCTATTTTTGCTATAACTCCTTTTCTGAGAGGTTCCAAGTAGTGAAACCTGGAGGAATTGCATTAAAAACACCGAAGAACATTGTATATCAGTTTCAAATATTTATTCATTACAGGTACATAGTTATGATTATTTCAAGTTAGGGTTGTTGACTAATCCAAAACTAGTCATGGTTGAGACAAGCAATTGATGCGTTGGCAGATACATGAGGTGTATAGTTGATGATGTTGGTACATATTGTTGAGTCATTGTTGATGAGTAGTTGACACATGACTGGTATATACTTGGTACATTGTTGGATGCACTTGTTTATGGTACAAGTTGATTACAGGTTGTTTGGTATAGGTTGGCTCATGGTTGATGCACTTGTTTATGGTACAGATTGATATATGTTCAGGATTTTTGCCTCATCTCAGTTGGTGTTGAGGGTGTAATATGAGTCTTGCATTATAGAGAGGGTTATATTGTAGAGTTGTACTCTATTCAGTTGTTGCTGAAAAACCCCAAGGATTGTAGTCCATAATAAAAATAAAATTGTACATACATCTTGTGTTCTTTGTGTTCCTTATGGTGATGACTTGTTGATGATATATTGCTGATATATGTTGTTGATATGTGTTCACATCTAACTGGTTTTAAATGACAACAATAAGTAATGAGTTAATGGTGATTGTTAACTAAGGCTTTTTGTGTAAGAGGGAAGTTTTGGGAAAAAGAGCCCTACACTATTCAACACCCCCTCTCAGTGTAGTCGGTATGTCCAACACAAAGTTCTTCAAATGCGGGATACTCCTTTCTTGTGTTCATACTTGTGGAAAATGCATCCCATGTCTGGGGAAGGCCATTGAGTACTATATTTACCGATTCCTTTTCTAAAATGATTTCTCCAATAGCTTGTAGTTGATATCTTAACTCAGATATTCTCACAAGGTATGATGTTATGCTATCATCATCATTCATTTTCATGTCACAAAGCGCATTCTTCAGAATCATTACTTGTCCAATGTTTTTGACTGAGAAGAGGTTAGTTAGGGCATCATACATCTTCTTAGATGAGACAAGATGAGATATGTGGGGTATAAAGTGGTCTCTTACATAGTCCACTATGATACTCATGGAATTGATTTCATTGTCTTTGAACTTCTCCGTAACTTCAATGTTCTGAGGTTCCTTCTCTTTTCCTTTTTCAAACTGTGGTTCCACGAAATTTCCTTTAATGATATCCAACACTCTATTCTTGGCAAGGATGAGATCAATACTTGTCTTCCATGCTTTGAATTCAGAATCCCCTTCTAACTTGTTTTTTGACTTCATATAGTAAGTCATGTCTGCTTTGACTTGGTCAACCTTTGACTTTGACCAAAAAACCAAACTTGACATCTTAGCTTGCTGAGAGTACCAGGAGGTGTGCTAGGCTAGGGTGCACTAGGATATCCAAAAATTAGGTCAATCTCTTCACTTAAGGTGCCTCAACAAGAGGGTTAGGGTTTCATTGCTGCAATGAAAACTGACTGCAACGAAAACTGTAACTGAGGAAAATCCTCCCAATCTATCTTCCAGTGGTTAGACTATTCGAAGATAGTGTGGGACCATAACTTGTTAGAAATAATAGGTGTGATCATTTAACCATAGACAATATAGCAATATTTTCACCCAACCATATGTTGGGTATGTGTTATATTCTTTGCACGAGTAGTAGTGTCATGTATTTAGGTGGTTTTTTGGCACATGGTTTTTGCCGATGGTTTTCTATTTTTAGTTAAGGAATTAGGGTTTTGGACTAATACAGGTCATTGGGTTAGGGTTTTGGATGTCGTTGGATCCTATATGTATATTGTATTGTAAACAATGTAACACTATGAATGAATATAGAATATGTTGGTTTTCGCGGTTTGGGTTTTCAAGGGAAAAATCTCTGTGTAATGTTTGTATTTGCCATCGTATATTTTATGTTCTTTTCTGAATATCTGTTTGCAGTAGATATTGTACAAGGTTAGGATTTACATTTGGTATCAGAGATTTATTGGCTTCAGGGGGACGCCTTTGTGGTCAAGGGTTTGTCTCGGGACTGTGATAAGCCTTGTTACAGTGGGATATCCGCGGTATTGTTTTTTCAGTTGAAAAGAAATGGAAAGAAATTCGAAGATGGAGATCGAAAAGTTTAATGGGAAAATATTTGAGCTATGGAAGATCAAGATGGAAGATCTTTTGGTGGACAGAGATTAGTGGATCGCGGTAGATCCAGGTACTGTACCTATAGGAACTTCTGCAGATGACTGGAAAAAAATGGATCAGAAGGAAAAGAGCACAATATGACTGTGTCTCTCTGATTCAGTATTACTGAGTGTGTTAGAGGAAGATATAGCCAAGGATTTATGGGAAAATTTGGGGAAGTTGTATCAGTCTAAGTCCCTGTTAAATAAACTATTCCTGAGAAAGAATTTGTATAACTTGAGGATGAGAGATGGAGACTCGGTGGCTGAGCATTTGAATGCATTCCATACTGTGGTAAGTCAGTTAGTATATGTTGAGATTAAAATTTCAAATCAATATAAATGTATCAGTTTGTTTTGTTCTTTACCAGACTCGTGGGATAGTCTAGTTGTGGCCATAGGTAGTAATACAACTTCTTTGAAGTTTGAGGAAGTGGTTTCATCCTTGTTGTCGAAAGATATGAGACAGAAGAATATGGAAGGACATAGCACAAATGCATTATTTGCAAGAGGACATTCCCAGGAAAGAAATATATCTAATTTCTCAAGTGGGAGATCTAAGTCTAAGGGTAGATCTAAATCTCTTAGAAAGTTTGTAAGGGTATGTTGGAGGTGTGGAAAAGAAGGGAACTACAAGAAGCAGTGTAGATCCAAAGTTGAGAGAAAGAAGGGATCTGAAGGAGGGGATGTGTACTTGGCCTCTTCAAGCACACATAGAGATCATGAGGCATGGTTGATTGACTCTGGTGCATCCTTTCATATGACTCCCCACAGGGAGTGGTTCTGCAAATATGAAAAGTATGATGGAAGTAATGTTTTCTTAGGTAATGATTCGACAACCAGAATCATAGGAAGAGGAAGGATAAAGTTGAGGCTCATATATGGAAGGATTAGAAAACTGCCTAGTGTTCTGCACATCCCAGGTATGGCAAAAAATTTGATTTCTGTAAGCAAAATGGAAGATGCAGGGGTAAAAACAATTTTTGAAAAGGGAACTTGCAAGATGGTTCGAGGAGAAATGGTGTTGCTGAAGGGAGTTTGGTTTGGAACTCTATATAAGCTACTAGGAAGCACTATTAGTGATGGGTTTAATAGCTCCATTGTTCCTGATATTGGAGTTGAAGAAGAAAGAACTCCTATAGTCTCTAGAGAAAAGGTTATGTTGTGGCATCAAAGACTGGGGCATATCGGAGAGAAGGGTCTTCGAATACTACACGGTAAAGGTATGGTTGAAGGTATGTCTAACTGCTCTATGGATTTTGATTTTTGTGAACATTGTCTATATGGGAAGCAAAATCGAGTAAGATTCCCCTTTGGTGCAACGAGGGCAGAAGGAATTTTACAACTAGTTCACAGTGATGTTTTTGGACCTGTGTCAGTCCCATCATTGGGAAAATATGTGTATTATGTCTCATTTATAGATGAATTCTCGAGGAAAACTTGGATATATTTCCTCAGGAAGAAATCTGAATTCTTTGACAGGTTTAAAGAGTTTAAGGATCTTCTTGAGAATCAAACAGAGAAAAGAATTAAGGTGTTGAGGACAGATAATGGCGGAGAGTTATGCAGGAATGAATTTGAATAATTCCATAAGAAGTGAAATATAGAAAGGAATAATAATACTCCATATACACCTTCGCAGAATGGATTTGAAGAAAGGATGAACAGGATGCTGATGGAAAAAGAAAGGTGCATGCTCAGTGGTGCTAGGTTAGGGAAAGAATTCTGGGTAGAGGCAGTGGGTATTGCATGTTATCTGGTCAACAGATCATCCTCATCATCATATGGATTGGTAAGGAACCTTCTCCCACACATCTTAAGGTATTTGGCCGGGATGCATATGTTCATGTTCTAAAGGAAAATAGGAGTAAGTTGGATAAGAAGGATGAAAAATGTATCTTTATTGGATATAAATATGGTCTCAAAGGTTATAAGCTTTGGAAACCATAAACTAAGAAGGTAGTGTATAGCCGAGATGTGGTATTTAGAGAAATGAAGGATGTTGTTAAACAGGAAGTCCTACCAAGTAAGGAAGAACCAAAGAAGATAGATTTTGATTTAAAGGATGATGAATCAGATTCTACATAAGAACATGAATCAGAAGAAGAAGATCCTCATACTCCAGTATTGAGGAGATTAGATCAAGAAAAAAGGCTACTGGAAAGTTGTGGTCCATCTGATTTTCATTCAAATTTTTCTTTGTCTATTACTGATGATGATCCTAGAACTGTTAGGGAGGCAGTGGATTCAGAGACTGAAAATCTCTGGAAAAGGGCCATGGAAGAAGAAATGGCATCTTTGGATAAGAATGAGGCTTGGGATCTAGTGGAGTTGCCAACTAGAAGAAATCCCATTGGCAACAAATGGGTATTTAAAAAGAAGCTGAATGCAGAAGGAAAATTGGAGAAATACAAAGCTCAGTTAGTAGCAAAGGGTTATTCCCAGGTTGAGGGAATTGATTTTGGTGAGATTTTTTCTCCTGTTGCCAAGTTAACCTCTATAAGATTTCTATTATCTGTTTCTACTGCATTTGATTTTGAAGTAGAACAGTTGGATGTGAAGTAAGAATTCTTGCATGGGGATCTGGAAGAAGAAATATTTATGAAGCAACCAGAAGGTTATGCTATGAAAGGAAAGTAGGAGCTAGTATGCAAGCTGAAAAAGTCCTTGTATGGTTTAAAACAATCACCAAGGATGTGGTATCAAAAATTTGATACTTATATGCTGGGACTTGGCTTCACAAGAAGCAAAGAGGATCACTGTGTCTATTCTAAATTAATTGGTGATCATTTGATTTTATTGGTCTTGTATGTGGATGACATGTTTCTAATAGGAAACAACAAGGAGATTATCTAGGATGTGAAAACTCAGTTGTCCTCTAAATTCGACATGAACGATCTTGTTGCTTCAAATTTAATTTTGGGAATGGAAATTAAAAGAGATCAAAAAAAGAGGAAACTCTGGTTAAATTAGAGAAAATATGTCAAGACAATATTGCAAAGGTTTAATATGCAGGAATGTAAACCGGTCAAGGTTCCTATTCCCTTTGGTGTAAAGTTATTTGTGGATCAGTGTACCAAGACACATGAAGAAGAGGAGGACACGTCTCATGTTCCATATGGGAGTGCAGTTGGTAGTTTGATGTATGCAATGGTCTGTACTAGACCAGACATTACACATGCAGTGGGAGTTTTGAGAATGTATATGTCAAAACCAAGGAAGGAGAATTGAACAACAGTAAAAAGGGTTTTCAGGTATTTGTGTGGCACTGCTAGCTATGGATTGTGCTATGAAGGAAGACTAGGATTGGACAGAGTGGTCGATATACATGGATTTGTGGATGCAGAATGGGCCAGAGATTTTGATCGTAGGAGATCTACAAGAAGGTATGTGTTTTACTTGTTTGGAGGAGAAATAAGTTGGATGAGCAAAAGACAGGATGTAGTGGCACTTTCAACTACAGAATCTGAATACATGGAAGCCACTCATGCAAGTAAGGAAGTAATATGGTTACAAATATTGTTTTCAGGTATTGGGTTGGTACAATAAGCTGTGAGGATAGAGTGTGACAGTCAGAGTGCAATTTTTCTGGCGAAGAACCCTACTTATCATTCAAAGACAAAGCACATTGATGTTCAATATCACTTTGTGAGAGACATGACTGAAGAAAAGAAAGTATCATTGATGAAGGTGGAAACTTTGAAGAATGTTGCAGACTCATTAACAAAATCTGTGAGCACTGAGAAGTTCTCTTGGTGTAGAGGATCCATGGGCATTGTTTCCCTGGATTTTTGGCTATGTAACCCTGTAACCCCCTGTATGCAAAGAAAACAACAAGTGGGAGAATGTTGGGTATGTGTTATATTATTTTCACGAGTAGTAGTGTCCAAGGGTCTTGGGAAACACCCTTAGAATTTTTTTTATACCTCAGGAAACATGACACCTACCTTGGGAAACGTTTCATGTATTTAGGTGGTTTTTTGGCACATGGTTTTTGCCGATGGTTTTCTATTTCCGGTTAAGAAATTAGGGTTTTGGACTAATGCAGGTCATTGGGTTAGGGTTTTGGATGTCGCTAGCTCCTATATGTATATTGTATTGTAAACAATGTAACACTATGAATGAATATAGAATATGCTTGTTTTCCTGGTTTGAGTTTCCAGGGGAAAAATCTCTGTGTAATGTTTGTATTTTCCACTGTATATTTTTTGTTCTTTTCTGAATATCTATTCGCAGTAGATATTGTACAAGGTTAGGATTTACACCATAGGCCAAAGACACCCCTGAGCACCTTAACCTTGACAGAGAATAATTTTGGAAGAAAACACTAGGACTAATAGCCAATAAATGTAGAATATTTCTCTCTAGAGCTAGCACACAAGGAAGAAAGTAAAAACCATAACCAATAAAATTCCAAGCCTAAACCGAGAATACAGGTTGTAGTAGTTGCAGCTACAACTACTCTCTAGACTTGCACACTTACTCACTTTCTGCAGTGCACACTCTTACATTTATGCAGTTGCGAGTTGTCTGTGCCAAATGAGATCTAGTGTCCTATATTTATATTTCTCCTCCTTAGCTGTCTGGGTCGACTTCTCATTCTGGAGGCTAAAAACTCAATATTAAATATTTCTTTTAGGTGACTTGTCTTCTAGAGTCATGTCCAATTCTTTAGGGTTTCTTCTTGCTTCCTAGAATATTCTATTCTTGTTAGGGTTACACGTGGAAGTTAATACCTCCCGCAACTACCATAATATCAACAAGTGAGAGCTTTATGTGCAATATAATATTTCTGAGTGAAACTTTTTTTGAGTAGTTACTTGTTATTTTTGTGTTTATGAAGGCAACTGCTTGTTAGACCATATGATTGAGTGTTCATTTCTATTTTTCAAATCTAGGAAAAAGTTGTATCTCCATATTTCACCATACATGAGCCTTTAATGTATTATTCCACCACACTTAGAGTTTTCTTCCAGAATTTATTAGACTGCGTATTGCAAACTCAAGAACAATCAAGACCTCCATCTCTCACCCTACATGCACCTATAATGCAATGTTTTACTCTTCCTAGTATTTCTTCCAGGATTGATTGAGTTTTCTTTTAAATATGTAGAGTGTTAATTTTTTCTATTTTAGTTGCTTTAGGTGATAGAATCAAAGTTCATCTTTCCCTTTCATGAGCCAACAATGAACAGATCCATCACTTGAGAAAGAACTTTAGATCATGTGTTTGTTTATGCGATTTTGATTTCTAATTTTTGAAATGTGTGGAAAGTGTTATTTGAAAAGTGTGAAAATAGAGTATTTGGTTTTAGTGTTTTTCTTATATAGACTATACTCATCAGACATAGTTAAACCATCTATTGTCGACACATATAGTGTAAAAACTCTGTTGATTACGAATTCTGGTCAATAATTTATCTTTGGTAATATATTATGCATATAATTGCACCAACAAAAATCCTTTGTGAGAAAATGATGTCCATATGCCCACACAGATGGGAACAAATGCACCTGTAAAAAAGTGAAAAAATCATAGTGTCATGTGTCTAATAACCCAACCAATAAAACATAAAATATAGATGTTACAATTGAAAGGTGCATTATGAATTGAAAAATGTACATAAAGATATTATTACCGAGTTGTTGCACCCAATTCCTATGTTTAGTGCATCCTCTTCATCATGTAGATAACGATTGGATGCACTGTATTTCTCTTTGACTTGGTCAAGAACCCAATCATTGGGGTATATCATTGGCATATTTTCTTTTAAAAGATTAGGATAAGTCATGCTTCTACCATTCAACCATGTGAATTCTTTCTTGTCACTGTCCCATTTCCTCCTCTTCTGTTCATACAATATGATCCATGGTTGTGTTGCCTCCGAATTCTAAAGAATTAATTTATTGATGGAATCAATTTCTGAGTTTGATTATGTATATATTCATGAAATGAAACTGATATATAGTATGTTTGAGATAAAAATATACATTATTAATTTCAGTGTGAATAGTTACTGTGTATAAATTTGACAAACGATAAGTCACTTGCTCTTTATCGAGCGTCTTTTTCCATTCATTTGGAGAAGCTCCCCTTCTCTTTTTTCTTCATCACTTTCATCGTCCAAAATCACCACACCTTGTGTGTTGTCAATATGCTTGATGTACTCACTAGCATAATAGAAAGACTCATATGATATGTACCCATCTGCCATAGACCCCTAAGGTTTTTCACTTTTTCAAATGTAAATCCTTTTGATATATTCATGTACCTCTCTAAGAAGAACATCCAACGACAGGACACCACTCCGACTAATTCAACCTCATATACTAGGTGAATTAGAATATGAACCTACAAGTCCATGAAACTCGTTTCCGGTCCCTTTTCAAACATACAAATAAGCTCAATTATCTCTTGATGCCACCCTGGAATACTAGCCATATGAATATCCTTTGATGTGATCCAACGTACAAATGTAGATAATTTATATATGGCATGTTGTAGGTCCTGGGGGAAGTCACGGTTCATAGAACCATGCACGAGCAGAGGATAATGTCACTACAAAGTAAACACATAAACATTAATTGTTTTTTATCCCATGGCATAAAAATTAAAACAAATAATAAAATCATGTTTTTGACATACATACTCTTAGAAGGTTCAAATGGTCATGTGATTTCAACCCCGACAAATGGTATTCCATAGTGAAGTTGCATCGTAGTGAAGACCCATATAAAGAAGGCACCTTCACACCTAATATAACTTCCTTTTCCAAAGAAAGATCATTTTTCTTCAAAATCCATGGGACATCACCTTCTTTGAAATACCAAGAGGAACCAACCTCTCCTCTACTTTCTTGTCCTCGCCAATGTTTCTTTTTAGTTTTTTAAGAAATAATATCTCTCCTAACAACCAATGTTTCACTTTATTTTGATGATATGTGCCTCCATAAAGAATATGAAACATTTTTAAATATATGCATGGGATATAATAAGTGGGAAATGTTAAGATGCTCCCAATATGGGAGATCATAAAAGATAGATTTCCTTTTCATCCCAATGGGAATTTGTTCAGCATAGGTGTCAAATAATTTTGGATCATCGAAGATAGGCTCCCCATTTGAATCGAAAATTTATGTAATCTCCTTCTCCTTCTCTATATCATATGCTCTAATCCATTCTGTTGGTGCCATTATTGTTGGCCTTTGGGTTCTCTCTAGTTTACCATTGAAAGTGGATGTTTCTCTTCTGTAAGGGTTTTGTTCTCGGAGGAATACCTTGGAGCCGTCATACACCGACTTTCATAGGTGGTTGGACCACCTAGCCTTTAAAGAAGGTCCAAAAAATTTGCATCCATGATACCCTTTTGTTACAAGACCTGTGAAATTATTAATGTATATAGAGAACGTTAGCATTCAAGATCAGAACAGTCGCAATAAATTAAATATTCCAAAAAATATTGTTATGTATATAAAAAAATCATTAAAACTGTAATTTTCCATAGAAAACTCTTAAGCCTAGATAATCACGTGTGGTGTAATCACATATGACATACAACATAAAACTCCTCTCCATTGCAATGGGTATTAATATATCGTATACATGTATCGTTTCCCATAATTTCTTCAATTCATCTACCAATGGTTGTAGGTAGACATCCATATTCTTCACTTGTCTTCTACCAGGGACTATAAGAGCCAACATAAGATGTTCATTCTTCACAGAAAACCATGGAGAGATATTGTTTTTGATCACTACTATAGGCCAAACAAAATAGTTGTTTTTTTGGAGGGAATATGGGTTGATGACATCCATGGATATGTTGAGTCGTAGACTTTGTACTTCATCCTTGAATTTTCTGGGCCATGTATCTTGTATATGATTCATGGATATTGAATCTATTGAGATTCATATAACTCCCGACTCACTTCTGTGCGAGGCATGCCATCCCTGCAACATAGCTAATTCTTTGCAACGAAAGAGCCTTTGAATCCTTAGGATTATAGGCATGTGCCTCTATTGGACACGAAGTTTTGGGATATAATTTTGGTAAAAATCCGAAGTATAGAAGAAGTGCACAAAAAAGGTGCACAGGAGAAGAAGGAGGAATAGAGAGTGCACGAATGAGGTGCAGGCAAGAGGACAAGGAGTAGCGGAGGTGCATCCAGAAGTACAATGCACAATAACCAAGAATAAAGAAAGAATAAAGTATGGATTAAAGTAGGAGAAGAAAGAGGGTGAAGAGGAAGGATGACAACTCGACATGATAAATAAGGAAGGATGCACAAAATAAGGAAAGAACAATTATTCAATGTGAAAAAACAACATGCAAAAAAAAGAAGAAGTGAAAGCAGCCGAAAAACCGGTTAATTGGATTTGTCATGCAATGTAATAAGGTTTTGGGAGGAACCAAGTAGGGTTTTAAGCCCTATATTGTATGTATAAATATCTAATGGGTTGAGAGAATAGGGGTTCTCTAGTTTTTTTTATTTGGGGTTCCTCCATGGGATATTATCGGGAATTATTGTGGAGTCTGTTACAAACTACCGAGAGTTCTTGTCTGTTATGAGGTTGATAGGATAGGCTAAGAAGGGAGATAATCAATGTCTGAATGTGAGAGATGATGTGGAGAAACAAAATCTTGTACTACAAAGCGGCTAGGATAGGAGGGAAGAAACATAACCATGATATATCTTTGTAAGTGCAGTGTGCAAGCCAAAAGAAATTGACAAAAGAATAATAAAGAAGCCAGACGTTGTGGACGTAGCCCAGAGTTGGGTGAACCACATTACATATTTTGTTACATGTCTGTTATGCGAATGTTCATGGATTTTTTTTTATGCTTATTAGATTAGATTTGTGTTATGCATAATCATTGCACAATAATCATGATTGTTATAGTAATGGGTTATGTTGTAAACTGGAATCTAATGATAGTATGAATCTGAAATCACTAAGTAGTTAATAAGGAACGAGGACCTAATTATGTGCAAAAAAATAATAAGGAAGAATGAACAAAATGATCACCTCCCATTCCCTCACTACTACAAAAACCTAGTTCTTTTAGTCCCAATAGATACCTCGGGTGAGACTTCATCTGCACAAGAAGGTGATGCCGAAAGGGTCTAGTAGGTTTTGTTGGTCATAGATAACGTGAATCTAGGGTCTTAAAAATTGCGTGCAGTGCCAACAAATGGTTCCATTGTCGAGAACCAAATTCTATGATTAATGGAATTTTATGGAGGTCGACTAAGAAAGAGATCTCATAATGGTTGGAAAGGAAGGAATGATAGTTTTCTCCACAAGAGAACATAAATCCTTGGATGAGTGAAAAACAATGGATGCAAAGGTATGTGTATACAAAACTACATGAAATTTTCTTTGGTGAGTTTCCAATTATTTTGACGGAGTGGCTAGAATGATTAGTGGAGAATAATGGAAGGTACAAAACTGTAGTGCTGAGGAATTGGAATCCTTAGTTGGTAAGACAACTGAATTCTGTAAGTAACCCAACTACTCATGTAGTTGATTTCTGGTTGGACAACATACTAAGAGGATATATTATAGGATTTGCAATAGATTGTACCCAATCATAAATTGTTGTAGAAAGGGACTTTTTCAAAGGTCCATGCAGAAAGTTCATGAAATCGTTGGTTACGTAGATAAAGATGTTGTTGTGTGACAAGTGCGTGATGAAAATGCAATCTGAATGCTAAAGGGGTTTGCGCATATAGGGGAATCGGGGGGATGACAAGAGGATAGTCTGAGAATGAGAGAGGAAGCGATGAAAACGGAAGGAAGGGACTAAGTGTAACACACCCACCCTTAAAGGAGCTTCTATAGTGTAAATCCTCTAAATTTTTGTTTTATTTTTGTTCTCCTGTGCGAACAATCACCAGGCACAAGCCTCCTCCACGTGACCACTACCCATGACCACAAGCCTAACTAAAAGGTGCTTCATGGCTTCTTTCATTGGGTATTCACATACGAGATAACCTTGACTCACCTTGTTATAAAAAATAGGACCGTGGAGAAATAAAATAAAAAAAATGCGGAAATAAAACATAGAAGATACACAATACAAGAGAGACACAAATTTACGTGGTTCACCCAGTGTGGGCTACGTCCACTAGAGAAATTGCCAGGTCCTTTCTTTATTATTATCCAGCATAATGAAGGGATACAACCTACAGCAAAACATGTTGTAACTTCCTCTTCTTTCTCTCACAGTCTCCTCTCTCAGAATACAATACTCGCCAACATACATAGCTGCAATAAATTGCCCTCATAAAAGAGGGTTTCCTTCTAGGGAAAAAACACCCTAACATAATCTCTATCGTTAGATCTGCGAGCTTATAATGAACGTTCCAGCTTTACAATGAAATTACAATATACTTTTACAAGGCAATTTTTGCTTCGGGGGCTTCGCCCCCGAACCCCTGCTGGGGGCCCGCTTGCCCCCAGCCGAGGGGATAGCCCCCCCGGACCCCGCAGAGGGGGTACCCACCCTATGCACTCCCCCGCATGGAAGAGTGTACATACTTATGGGGTGTAAATAATTCATGGGGTATAAACATGGCTAAAAGTAAAAAGACCTCTAAATTAGGAAGATAATCAGGCTCCACAACCAACAATCTCCCACTTGGAGACTAATCTCAACAACTCCATCGTTGTTGTATATGCTGGACTCTGAACCTTCTTGGACCTGGAAAATTTCTCATCTTCATCTTCATTCTTGAAGACCAACTG
>ML778957.1:647919-669204 GCA_009831015.1 Picea engelmannii
TTTCCTTTAAAAAATTGAAAGATGATGAGCAGATTGAAAGTTTAACAATTGAAAGTATTGGAGCAACAATAGATGTTGAAGGCAGCCCACATCTTCCAGACTTGCAGAAAAAGACAGATTGCAGCAAACATTTGCAGGAAGGGTAGCAAAATGGTTCAGATCAGAAATTCAGTTCGTATCTTCCTCAAGCAGAGACCAAGCGGTTTTTATTCATCATTGAGTTTTGTGAAAGAGTTATTTTTGAGGAGAGCCGTGAGAGGTGCTGCAATCTTTCCATAGTTCTTAACGAACTTGCGATAATACCCTGTGAGGCCCAAAAATCCATGCAATATTTTGAGATTCTTTGGGTGCGGCCAATCTTGCATAGCTTCAATCTTTTTTGGGTCCACCCTGACGCCATCCTTTCCCACCAGATGACCCAATTATTCTACTTTGGATGCACCAAAAGCACATTTGGACTGTTTAAGGAAAAGCTGGTGTTGAGAGAGTAGGCTGAGAACTTGATCCACATGAGTAAGATGGTATGTCCATGTCTTGCTATATGTGAGGATATCATCAAAGAAAACTAAGACAAAATGACGGAGAAAAGGGTGGAAGACATGGTTCATGAGGCTCTAAAAGGTGGAGGGGGCATTACAAAAACCAAAGGGCATGACCAAAAACTCATAGTGGCCCTCATGAGTGCGAAAGGCCATCTTGGGAATGTCAGACTCTTTCATATGTATCTGGTGATAGCCCGAGTGAAGATCAATTTTGGTGAAGAATTGGGCGCCACTCAATTCATCCAGGAGGTCATCAATGACAGGAATGGGAAATTTGTCTTTGATGGTTAGTTTGTTGAGAGCATGGAAGTCAGGACACATTCTCCAAGAACCTTCTTTCTTCAGTACCATGATGACCAGAGAGGAGTAAGGGATCGTACTAGGATGGATGAATCCAGCAGTAAGGAGTTCCTAGACCATTTTTTCAATTTCATTCTTTTGTGTAAAGGGGTGGCGATATGGACGAATATTTGGGGGAAGGCTTCCTGGGACAAGGGGAATGGAGTGATCATGGACACCGTGGGAAGGAGGGAGTCCTTGGGGAGTGGAAAATACTATTTGATGTTTAGAAAGGAGGGCTTGGAGGTCTTGGGGAATGGGTGGGATCTCGGTGGCTTGTATGGCCTGGAGTTGGGCTATGACACCTAAATGACCTTTTTTGAGAAATTTTTCCATGCGATGAGAACTAATGATTTCAGGAGAACCCGCAGTGATGCCTTGAAATTTGTGTTTATGGCCTCCTTGGTCAAATTGCATGGTTAAGTTATGAAAATCCATGAGAATGGGACCCAAGGTTCTTAGCCATTCAACACCCAACACAATGTCGCAACCGCCCATGTCAATAGAAAACATATGTCATTTGAGGTTGTAGTCACCTATTTGGAGATGCACATTTTCACAGCGCCCGCCACATTTCATAGAACCACCATTGGCATTCATGATTTGGAAATTATTGACAGCATGGATGTAGCAATGGGTTTCTTGGGCAATGCGGCGATGAATAAAATTGTGGGTGCTTCCACTATCAACCAAGATGATAACCTTTTGGTGCTTGATGTAACCGATTAGCTTGAGGGTTTGGGGGGCAGAGAAGCCGGTGAGAGAATTGAGGGAGATGATTGGTTCCACTTCGGGAGGGTCGGAGGGAGGGTTTATTTCAGAAATTTCTGGTGACTCGGGCATAGGGGAGTTGTCAACATCTTCTTCCTGAATATCCTCAGAGATGGCCATAAAGAGCTTTTGTTCCTTACATTTTTGGCCTGGGAAATATTTTTCATCATAATTATAACATAGGCCTTTGAGTTGGCGTTCAACCATTTCATCCTTGGTCAATTTTTGGATTTTTAATGGGGCGGAGGGAGTGGTGGGGTTTACTGGTTTAGGGCACGGGATAAAGGAAGGCTTACGGTTTTGAGAGGAAACAATTTGTTGTTCTTCTTTATCTTTCTTGGTAGCCTCCACCCAAGTCGTAGGTCGATCCATGAGGACATGTGCCCGAATCTCCTCCTTGAGGCCACTGATAAAACACTCTCGAAAGAAAGCATCAGTCATGCCCTTTGCTCGAAAGGCCAAATGCTCAAATGCAGCTATGAAGTCTTCGAATGTGCCTGATTGCTTCAATTTTGTCAAATGGCCCAAATGGTTGGTGTCAATGTCAAAGTGTTCATAAATCTCAGCAACAAATTGGGTCCAAGCAATATACCCTTGACGGGAAGTTTTTCTCCATTGCCACCATTGCCAACGTTCTTGATCTAGATGGAGAACACCATACCATAGTTTGGCCAAGTCATCTGTAATGTTGTAGAGAGAGAAATAATGTTTCATTTATGTGACCCAACCAGTGGGGTCCGATCCATCAAATTTGGTTACATCCACCCACGGAAGGCGTATGTCCCTTTGAAAGTGATGGGGTTGAAAGGAATGGGAAGAAGTTTCACCTTCAGTCTTTTTATGTGCCTCAGGAAAAGAGTCATCAGTAGAGAGCTTGAGTTTGGTGGAGAGTGATGCAAAGATAGATTCCAGCTGGGTGGTCAGTTTGTGTTTGACTTCCGCAATTGCGGACTGCACGGCTACATTTATGGATGCATTCATGGAGGCATCACAGGAAGCAATAGTAACACTGAGTTGTTGCACTTCTTTTTGGGTCTCAAGTAAACCAGATTGCAGGGTGTTGAAGCAAGACTCTAGTTCTTGGTTACGGGTATGGGCCATGATGATGGGTGAACTGAAAAGGGAGCGGACAGGGTCAAAAATTTTTGCAGAAAAATGATATGGATGAAAGTGATAAGGGAGAAGAGATGAATCTAATGGAATAGATATCAAATAATGATGAAAAAATTTCTAGACTTTTTTTTTTTTTTAATAGCTGCGGGGTTATGCTTTGGTCTGAAGAATGCTGCAGTGCAGAAATCCCCAAATTCTGAACTAGAGAGTATTTACTTAGCAACCCGAACACAGATGCGTGTCAATAGATCTCACCGGCTTAATTTGTTTATGTTACTATTTATTTTCCCCAAGGGTTAGGTATTCAAGGGTTCTACAAACAAGGGTTTGCTTTGTGCTATAGCTCTCTGATATACATGCAGGGTCCAATAGTAGTACTCGACCCAATATCTCAGGGCACTAACTAAGGAGGATAGACCGTACCCTTAGCCATACTACCCGACTACCTAGGTACTAGAGAGTATCTTCCCGAGTGCTATTCTCGGTAACACTATAGCAATCCGGCGGCCGATAGGTTTATCTAAAGAGGGCTTCAGGAAATCTAGGCCAACTCGTACACAGGTGTTGTCTGATGCGCTACCACTCGAAGGGGTACCAACAGGGGTTACAAGGGTGGCCAACAGATGTGCGCTTAAGAACCACTTGTATTTCCTGTGTGTATGAATCCCTCAACTGCGGGTTTATGCGCGTAACGACAGATCTTTGTGGCTTAAAGACGCCAGAATGCGTCTCTACCCTGCAAAAAAATACCCACAATTTCTTCCAAGGAAAGTGCTCTGATACCACTTGCAAGATACCAGATATGTAAAATATATAGAACAAAAATGAAATGCTAGAAATGATAGAATAACAATAAAATATCCAGCAGAATCTTCACAATACACAAAAATGATATACGAAATAGCAACAGAAATAACACTTTGATTCAGATAACAATGTTCACAGGCCTCTTCGAGGGGGCAACCTCCAGTCGAGCAGTGCTCTATTACAATAATCTCCAAGCTAGGGTTTTCATACCCTCGACCCTTATTTATACGAAATGTGTCTATTAAGAGAATCATCTAGAGGAAGATCCTTCTAGAAGCGGAAGATTCTATTAGGTCTTCTTACATCCGCCTTATTCTATTTTATTGAAAGGTCTTATTAATATTGACCTTTATTACATCCGAATACATTGATCTACCTATGTGCGGGTTAGGAACTTAACATTCTTCCTGGCCGATGTTGGTAATTTGGTGATGAAATCCATGGAGATGGTCTCCCATTTCCATTATGGGATTGGTAGAGGTTGTAATAATCCTGCTAGGTGTCGGTGTTCTTCTTTAACTTGCTGGCATTCTAGACATTTAGATAAATACTCAGCTATGTTTTTCTTCAATCCAAGCCAATACAATTGTTCCCTGGTGGCCATGACCATCTTTTGATATCCCAGATGGTCAGAGTATGGTCTCTTGTGCAATTCGTCCATTATGAAACTCTTCAAGTCCTCACAACGTGGAATATATATTCTATTTGGGTAAGTCAACAAACCTCCATCTATCATTTGGTAGCCTTCAGAATTTATCCCTGCGGGTTCTTGCTCCAGGTATGAGGTCACAGTCTAGAAGAATGCGTCTGTTTCTTATGCATTCCTGACTCTTTCCCTGACTTTCATCTCGCAGGTTCTCACCGCTTCCAGGTGAATTGTTTTCATACTTATTCTAAGGGCATCAACCACCTTATTTTCCTTTCCTTTGATATGTTTGATTTTGAAATCAAACTCGCTAAGGAGGGCCATCCACCTAGCTTTCCCAGCATTAAGTTTTGGTTGGTCAAATAGGTGCCACAGTCCACAATGGTCTATCATAAGTATAAATTTCCTACCCAGGAGGTAATGCCTCCACATTTTCAAAGAGTGCACTATGGCGGCCAACTCTAGATCATGGGTCACATAGTTGACTTCATGTTCATTTAATTTTCAAGATTCATAGAAAACTACTCTTCCTTATTGCATAAGGACTCCTTCAAGTCCTTCCTTGAAAGAATTTGTGCACATAAGGAAGTCATTATCAGGATCAATGATCTTCAGCACGGGCACATGGGTCAGAAGGTTTTTTGGTGACTGAAACCTTTCTTCACATTCCGATGTCCAAATGAATTTAAGCCCCTTCCTCTAGAGGGCGGTGATTGGACAACCAATCTTGGAAAACCCTTTTATAAACCTCCTATAGTATCGTTTTAAACCCATAAAGGATATGACATCCGAAACATAATTTGGGGTAGGCCATTCCATGATGGATCTGATCTTGTCAGGGTCCACTGCTACCCCTTCTTCAGATATGACATGGCCCAAGTAATGTATTTTCTTCTAGAAAAAGTCACACTTTCTAAATTTGGCGTAGTGTTAATGCTCTCTTAGCACATGAAGTACTAGTCTAAGATGTTCCTCATGTTCCTCTCTATTCTTGGAGTAAATTAAGATATCATCAATAAAAACCAATACAAACTTGTCTAGGAATTTGTTGAGTACATTGTTCATCAAGCACATAAAGGTGGTAGGGGAATTGGTTAATCCAAATGGTACTACCACAAATTCGTAGTGACCATATCTTGTCCTGAAGGTGGTTTGTGGATGTCTTCATCCTTGATTCAGACTTGATGGTATCCAGATCTCAACTCAATATTTGAGAAAATGGTATCACCCCTCAATTGATTGAACAAGTCATCCATTCTGGGTAAGGGATATTTGTTCTTTATGGTTACCTTATTGAGTTGTCTATAATCTATGCACATTCAGAATGTACCATATTTATTCTTCACAAACATGGCTGGTGCTCCCCATGGAGACACGTTAGGCCGGATGTAGCCTTTTTCCATCATTTCCTTTAGTTGTAGTTTGAGTTCAACTAGCTCGGCTTTACTCATCCTATAGGGGGTCCTAGATACTGGTACCACTCCAGGTGCAAGTTCTATTGAGAAGTCAATGTCCCTTCTCAGAGGTAGACCCGATACCTCTTCTGGAAACACATCTCTATACTCTCTTAGTATGGGGTGGTATTCTAGGCTTGGTCTATCATCCTCAACAGATTCCAACACATGTATTGCATATAGAGGACATCCCTTTCTGCAGTATTTTTTCATTTGAAGGGTCGATATTCATCTCATTGAAATGAAATTTTGAATTCCTTGGAGGGTTATCTTTATCCCTTCTTCATTTACACATTCTAAGGTTTTGTGGTAACAATCCATCTTAGTTTTATATACAACTAGCTAGTCCATACCAATCAGCGGGTCATACGATCCTAGAGGAAGAATGTTAAGGTTAGCTTGGGTGGGCAATCCATGCACAGTGAATTGACAAGATGGTACGACCTCTGCTATTTTTATTTTGGTGCCAGTGGTTAACTATGCCAACCATGTCTTAGTATGTTTATGTGGCTATAATCTACACTTATCAACAGCTTGAGGGGCCACATAACTCAAATTTGAACCAGGGTCAATTAAAATAGATACTAGATGGTTGGCAATCGTACCTTCCATCTCCACCACTGAATCTTGGTGGTAGGCTTGTTTATTATCCACGAATGCATAAATTCGTGGCATACTCCTGGCCATGTCTTTGAAGGTGGTAGCTTCTTGGAAGTTGTAAATTATCCTACTATTCTGTTGTCTATGCAGACAGTCCCTCAGTAGATGTTCTTCTCCACAACCCCAACATTTCAAGGGTTCTTTATGTGGGTCATCAATCTTTCCTAGGGTTTATCCAAAAGGTTTATTTCCATTATGGGAGGGAAATTTTGCTGGCGTACACTTCAGGTAGGAAATCTCATCCTTGAATCCTTCTTATAGTTTTTAAATTTTGGGGGGTTAAACCCCTTTTTCTGGAACCCCGAACTATTCTTATGCTTCCAACCTTCATGAGGTTTTTTCTGAAGCCAAAGTTTTTCATAACAATATATTTCCTTTCGGATAGTGTCTTCTAGGGTCTTTTTCTTATCAATCTCAATTTTGTTCTGATAGTCCTTAGGTATCCCACTAATAAATCACTCCACATTGTCCTTTTCCACTTTTATGTAGGGTACATACCTCAACAGCTCAAGGAATATGCTGACATATTCCTCTATGGTGAGTTGCCCCAGCTTGAGTTCATAAAACTCTTTAGTCTTCTCGTGAAATACTTTTTCTACATATACTTCTTCCTGAAGTATCTCTCAAACTGTTCCCAATATAGGTCCTCTTCATGAACCCGTTTCACATTCTTAAGGTCTTCCCACCAAATGGAAGCCTTTCCATTCAAGTTGAAAGTGGCTACTTGGGCCTTCAAGTTTTCTGAGAAGTCATGGACTCTGAAATATTTTTTTAGTCCAAGTAGTCAGGCCTTCACCTCCTCTCCTTTATTAATCTCATCGTCGAAAGAGGGTGGTTTGGCCTTCCTAAATTCTTCAAGATTATGAATTTTGGAATGATTTTGTTTCTTATGTTTTCTTTGAGAATGTGAACTAATTCTACTACTAGAAAATCCCTCTGAGTCACCAGTTTCCTTTCCAGATGATTCATCCAACGCTTTTCCCTTGTCTCTAGGTTGGACCTTTCTCGACGTACTCCTCCCAGTGCGGCCACTTAAAGGGCCATGTTTTCGTATCTCAGGTGGACTTCGACTCCTCTTTTTCTGTCGTCGGTCCACATGACTGGTGTTAGGTCCATACTGTAGTTGTATTTGTATGTCGAATAAACTCTACAACAAGACTGCACTAATTTCTATTTTCTACTCTTTCTCTTTTATCAATCTCTCATTATCGTCCTTGCAGCTCTGTAATTTGTCCATGAGACTCCTCACAGTATCAACCAGATTTGGAGGGGTCTCTACTGCCCACCTCTCTTTAGAATCTTCGTCTCTATTATGGGAGCCATCCCCCACTTTGTGACGTGTCACCATTCTATATGATTGCGGTTTCCCGCGGTTGATCGACTGCTTGAGTGCAAACAAAACACTTGTTGTTAGACAACACTATATTAGTTCATAATCAACACATAATTCACATTTCTTAAATACATACACACACAACTGTAAGTTGTCATTATTTTATATAATAAGGGCTTAACCAAAATTTTTAGGAAGGGAGTAAGGTAGGATATTTCCCTTTAATCCCCTTAATGTGGTCTTTACTTAACTCATCCATGATCCCAAATAGGCCAAGTGTTGTAACCATGCTCTGATACCAATTTGTAACACACCCACCCTTAAAGGAGCTTCTATAGTGTAAAGCCTCTAAATTTTCATTTTATTTTTGTTCTCCTGCATGAACAAGAACTAGGCGTAAGCCTCCTCCACATCACCACTACCCATGACCACAATCCTAACTAAAATGTGCTTCGTGACTTTTTTCATTGGGTATTCACATACGAGCCAACCTTGACTCACCCGACTCTCGAACTCCTGAACTACGAGCCTAGCCCAATGCTAGCTCTGTTCCTTGACCTCCATTCATGTGACCCCTCATTATGACTTGGGGCCCAAACTTCAAGCGCTTTGGGACTTTGCATACCGCGAAGGTGGAAACTAGTCCATATCCTTTCCTCGAAATCCCAAAATCTGAACTCCCGATGTCAGATCAATGGTCCACAATATCTTGTGACTCAACGACTTAGATTAAATCTTCGCAAATGGGGATTTTGTGTTTCACAAAGTTGGAGGGCCACTCCCCTTCCTTCTCCCAATATCTGATATCTCCTTGGACAATCAATGGTCCATGTTACTCCCTTTGATCGATGACTGTGATCAAATCATGAACTCAGATTTTGTGAGTTATCATGACTCATATCTTTGACTTCCCGAGTTGCGAGTTAGTGAAATATTGATCTCTCACCACATGTCCCTTCTCGACGAATGGATAGGATTGTTGTGGCTCCTACCTCCTTGGTTATTCACCTCTTCTCCTTGCAAATATTCTGAGGTCTGAATCCTCGAAATCTTGTATTTGTTGCCACATGTCCTCTAAAGATGGATGGTTCCGATTAACTTCGGAACTTCGGGACTTTGAAAAATTCCACTCTCCTATGCACTTTCAAAGGGTTAGATCTTGTGCACTTTCCTTTGGATCTCATGGCTATGGTCCTCATCACATATATCCAACGAACAAGATCTGTTCTCTCCCTATGTGCAAACTCTGAACTCCCAGATACAATGGTCGAGGTAGGTCCTGAAGAATCCATAGATCAATGGTCCACATTACTTCATGACTTAGGGTTTCATAGGATTTGGTCACACCAACCCATGATCTTCCTAATATGCAAACTCAAAACTGATGGATCTGAGGGGCTATATGGGTTAACTCCCGTGTTCTTTCCCATAGATAACGGCCATGACAGGCCTTGGCTCCTTCCAGACGAATCTCGTCTGTATGTCCTTCGGACAAGGAAAACCTTTCCCTTTCAGTATTTTCCTATCACTATTTTCTTGAGTTATCACCCCAAACGAGTTAGGGATTGGGGTCTAGAAATTCACACGGTAAGGGATTCATGGGAAAGTATTATCTTCAGATGGGTGGTTTTAGGTCTACACAATATTTCCTATCTCGACCATTTTACGACTTATGTCCGGGAAGCCCTCCAGAGTGAAGTTGGGCATACATTTTATCAGTGGGAAGTGTGAGTTCCCAAGAAGATGGAAGCATACACATAACATAGCCATTTCAAACAGAGATGTTCATACATGCATATAAATATATAGATGTGTAAAAACCAAGAAATCATTCATCACTCTAACTCAACAATTAAGGTCAAGAAAAGACTTATCAGAATCAAAAAATGTGAAGGGACTACTGGAAGGGGTGCTCGTTTCCACCCAACCTTAGGCTCAGTCACTCCAAATGGATTTACCACTATCCACCCCCGAGCTAGACCATGATAGTCTACAACACAACCTTTTCTTCTCACTCAGCCACAATAGGGACAAAGGTTACTCTCCTCTTCCCACAGGATCCTGACAATGGTTTACACGATACCAAGCAAGGAGGACTAGCCTCATTTGTCATCTTGTATCATAAAATTCTCTTCCATTTCCTATGTCCAAAACTCTTATTTTTTCCATTCTTCCTTGAATCCCCGAGATTCACTTCCCATCTCTGTGCTCTTTCCCTCCCCCTACCACATCTTCCCTTCTCGCCTCATTTAGCAGGGTCGTGTGTGGCCCAAATGCCCAGTCAATGGTCATGTATGGAAGCCTTACGGATGATTTCTTACACACCCCATCCCTCATTAAATCTTGAGGAGGTATTCCCACTCACTATCATGAATGTAATTCATTTCTTGGTCAGAGGACGGTTTTGGTCCTGAGTGATTAAATTCAGTAAGCACTAGTTTGGGTGAAGGTTAACACAACCATTCCTGGTCCCCTTCACCCTCTCTTCATATAACATTCATGGTATTTCTAATTAAACATCCCCTTCCATTACTCATGCAACACTTTTCCATTTTCTTAGTAAATAATTAGGTTCACATTCGTTTACCTTTCAAACAAAGTTCCATCGAATCAATATTCACACATATAAAGTTTTCCATAGTCTTTTGGCCATTTATAGTTATATTTACAAACTAGGGGAAGCAGGGTATCACACTAAGGATGTAGAGAGTTGAAGAATTTATACCAGAGGTAGAAGAAAATTTTCGGTAACTACACAGAGGAAGGAGGTACAAGAGTTGAAACATTGGGGATGGGAAAGGAGAGCCACACAATGAGCCAGAGGGGAGATAACCTTACACAATAGTCCATTTGTGGAGATACCAAACATAAGAGGAGAGGAAGCGGAGTTCTAGTCTAGTACAGTAATACAAGAACCATTAATTCCTACTCAGAATGAGTCCTATGTTGAATCCAGGACCCCATGTGCATCACTACATTCAGAGATAACAATTGAAGCCTTATCAAAAGCACTTATAGTTAGCCAGGGAAGAAAAAGTAGTAGCAGTCAGAGCAATGGAAGTAGTGTGCAGAGTTAGAGTCAACCAATATCATTGAGAAGTAGGAGTACACCAAACAACATAGCAGGGGTAGACAACACCCTTATATTTCTTGAGTTATAGGGATTTGGGTCAGAGGACCCAAAACAACATATGTTTGTCTGCGAGACAATTTGGGCCACAAAGAATGTCCAGGATGAGGCTGTGAATATTGTGCAATTAGAGACAACATTTAGAGTTTGTGCATTAGTCTAGTACATGAAGTTGCAGAGTACCACATCGATGGGGCAAGCTAGGACTTTGGCAGAGATAAGGCAAGCGTTGTTGAAAGCGTTCAAGAAGCCAAAGTCAGAGTTGACTTACATTACAGAAGTGAAGGAGATTAAACATGTGCAAACAAAGTTGGTATGGGATTTTGATCAAAGGTTTAAGGATCTAATGAGTAGACTAACTCTCCATATTCCTGATCAACAACATAAAAAATGGTTTATTGCAAGGAATATACCACACATTTGTAGGCCATTGATACAACAAAAGGTTGTGTCGCAGCTCGAGGTGCTAGAAATTGCAATGAAATCGAAATCATCCCCAATATGAGACAATGGAGGGATGGCGCAGGTTCATATGCAGTTGGTTGCATTGATGATTCAACTAGAAAAACTTACAAAAGAAAAGGAGAAATGAGAGCAAGTATGGGGTACCAAGTGTAGGAATGAAGGCCAACAAAAGGACAAATTCCCAACATTCATTCAATATTTTTCAAATGGAGCACCAAATCCATTACCGAGAAGGGGGTATTGCAAGATATGTAAGAAATGGGGCCATCACCCAACTAAATTTATATTACTAAAAAAGTATCATAATACACCAAGACACTTGTTTTGCAATTTTTTCAAGTCTTTAGGGCTTGAAGAGAAGAATTTCCATGCGTTCGACTTGATGAGGGAGCACACATAAGATATTTATAGGATTCAGGAGGAGAATGTTGTATAAGAAAGGGGTGGTCTGCAATATAATAATCAAAGAGCATTTAATCCAGGGAACAAAGGAAAATTTGGTATAGGTCGAGGAAGAGGATCGATAATATGTTATAATTGTAATCAATCAGGACGCTTGGCCCGAGAATGATCGAATCCGTGTACAACGTGCACATACTACATATCACGGGATGATGTGACATAATATTTTCCACAACTAGTTGTGAAATTGCAGGTGAGTGGTAACCAGAACCATAATCCAAATCAGAATGTGCAGAAGATATCAACTGAAAAATGCAATGAAGGACCAAGAGTATAAGTTTCTATGTGCAGAGGAGATAGAACAGGGGCTGATATGATGAATTGAGGGAAACAGACAAAGAAATGGGTAAGGAAGTTAGCAGGTCCCTTGCCAACCTTTGATCCTCAACAAGAAAAGGAGACACATAAGAGAGAAAGGAAATAAGTACTTGGACAGGATTGGGGAGAATCAACATCATCTGCGCCTTATGTAGAATATTGCAATGTGCCAGAGAAACCAACTAGAAAGGTAAGCACACTAACAAAATTCTTAAGGAGTTGTGTAGATATAATGAAAGATAAAACTTCCCTGAGTACACTATATGACATGATTGATCACTATACACGAGGAAGGGAAAATCATATCGCACAAAGGATGGTAAATCGGGTACTATGCAAGAAGAGAACCAATGGAGAATTCAAATTTAGTGTGCATATTGGGGAGTCATCTCTGACTTGGGATCCAATGTGAATGTTTTATGTAAGAATAAATGGGAGATGATTAGAAAACCTAAACAAGTATGGTCTCATGTTTATTTAAGGCTCACGAATCAACACAAAATAGTCCTTATTGGTCATTTCATAGGAGTACTTGTGAACATAGATGGGGTATGTAGCATGGAATACTTTGAAGTGATTGAGATCATGGGCGAAAGTAAACCATATCCAACATTGATGTGACTGGAATGAGATTTTGATAACTAGACAATAATTAACTTGAATAGGACAGAGTTGACATTTGAGGTTGGAGAATTCAAAGTTACTGCACCCTTGGATCCGTTAGAAAGAAAGAGATACATAGACCCAACCAGAGAAAATGACAATGAAAACTTATATAACATGACCACACGGATGGATGATTATGTCAAACCGACTGTGAATGGTGCGCTAAGTCAGAGAAGTATCAGTTCATGTGCATCAGACTCATAATAAGGTCTATAGCATTGGCAGTAGAGGATGCATGAAGTGTCAACTATACGATGTCCATGCATAACCCAATCCCTGCATTGGATTGGATTAGAGCTATGTGATCCACTAAGGTACGATCGATTAACCGATATAAGTTTGTTTGTAAATTCATTTGAGTTTCAGGTACTTGAAAAGAAAAGGATTTTAACACTAGATGTTGTCCTAAAAGTGACTCCATCCATATTGGTCATAGTGTAGAAGATTCATTCAAATAAGGTTTTGTACTGAGTTAGAAAAAATTGTGCAGAAGTATACAAGAGAGAGTGATCCAACATGTCATGTTGAACAATGCAAGGATTTATGGAGTTCAGTACCGGAAAAAAATGGATGCACATATTTATACACACAGTGGACACAATTCCAAAAAATTGGTATTTGGAATTGGAAATGTGCAGGGAGACAACACGATGGGAAGAGTTGGTCCATAGGTTCAAAGTCACATTTACAGTCGAACATGAATCTCCATCAATATATATAGTGCTACAAGATATTCAAACTAAGATCTTCTCAAAACAAGGGCCGATGGAGGTGGTAACATTGTGCAGTGCACACAGAACCGATATCATTGTCCATGAGTTATTGGAATGCTACAATGTGGCTAAGGAAGAATAGGATGAGGAAGATCCCAGGAATGTAAAAGCACCTGAAAAAGAAGGAGAATGAGTAGTATAAGGGCCAGATCTTGAGTCTGGCGCATAGAAACAACCTATATAGACACATAAGGTAAGCATTTGGATGGTACATAATCCCAAGTTTGTACAGATAGGAGATTATTGGAGTGATGAGACAGTAGAGAAGATCATAGACTTACTACGAGAATATCTAGACCTATTCCCGAAGAAATTTTCAGATACGAAGGGGATAGTTGGAGGATTAGGTGTGATGAAGATTCCACTGAAACTGAGAGATAAGATAGTGAAACAATGTCCTTATAGGTTAAATATAAAGTACAAAGAGAAGGTGAAAGATGAAATAGACAGGATGTTGGAAGTAGAAATTATTGATCTGGTAGAATAATTCTAGTGGATCAATCTGATGGTTGTACAGGACAAGAAGATAGGAGGAATCAAGATCTACATGGATTTGAGGAAGATGAATGACACATGTTTACATAACCCATTCCCAACACCATTAAGAGATGAGGTACTGGAGAATGTATGAGGACAAGAAACATATTCTTTCACAAATGGATTCTCAGGATACCATCAGACAAAAATTGTGTAGGAGGATCGAAACAAGACTACTTTTGTGATAGAGTGAGGGAGTTATTAGTATACAGTAATTCCCTTTGGATTGAATAATTCCCTGACGATATTTTCTAGATTTCTTCTAGCAACGTTCAAGGAATTTATTCATAAATTCTTGGAAGTATACTTAGACGATTGGATTGTGTTCAGTCTACTGAAGGATCACATAGAATTACTCAGGATTATGTTGGATAGGTGTAGACAATGTCATATTTCGCTAAATATTGAGAAGTGTATTTTTTGCGCACCATTTGGAATTTGTTTGGGACACGTTGTTTGCGAATAAAGATTATTCGTAAATCCAACCAATATTGTAGTAATTCTAGATTTAGAACCACCTACATCAGTCAAAAAACTGAGAGAAACTATGGGTCATAAATGCTATTAAAGTAAGTTTATCAAGGGCTACGCGTAGATCACAACACCAATGGAAAATTTGTTGAAGAATGAAACAAAGTTTCAATGGAACGAGGACTATCAGAAGGGGTTGGACACCTTAAAGTAAAAACTTGTGACAACATCGATTTTGATCTTTCCATATTGGAACAAAGCGTTCCATGTACATGTAGATGCATCGTTCATATCATTGGGAACAATACTATCTCAACCAAGGGAGGGAGACTGTTGGCACATGGGCAGACCCAAGGTTGAACACTTCAACAATGCACCAAAAAAACCCTAACTATTGGCCCTTTCGGCAACACCTGCGAAGCAGATGAAGTCTCACTTGAGGTAGAGGTATGGGGGGTTGCAAGACTCAGGTGTATACAACCAAGCTGGGACACAGATATGTGATTACAACACTTAACATAGCACTTATCCAATCAATATGAATTATTTCATAAGTCCCATTCACATCGAAGATTAAACCCTAATTACAGATCAGTGAAATAGCAACCAAGATCAAGTACATATAATCATTTAACACATAACATTAGCTCAGATCTAGCATTCAAATATCATAAATCACTAAGAATTCATAGATCTATCTATCATACATCAATATCAGTGTACTAAGCAAATAAACACATAAACAACACGAGCAATATTGCAGAAAGAACATCAGAACATAAGATATACATGGTTCACCCCAGTGTGGGGATACATCCACCAACTTCTTCTTCTCTTCTTTATTAATATTCAATCTTTCTACATTCTCCACCACCACTAGATCCTCCTTCCCAAAATCAGGTGAGGCACAGAGCCAACTCCTTATTAACACAAGGCCTTACACAACTTGTGCACAAAGCCTCTAACAATTCCTTGAACTAAGCCAAAACAACTCAATATAACACTCAACTAGCACTTTTACATATTCTTGCATGAAGACAACTTAGACAACCTTCAATATAAGTCCTCTCTACTTATTTATACATTACAAAAGGGCCTAAACATGGGTAAACCCATGGGACGACATCCCATACCCATTACTTAAACCCTAAAAAGCCTAAAAATACCGCAAAATAAGTGAGATCCCGTGATCTCAGCTCCACTTGGGCGCTCCATCCTCGACCAGCCTATCGAAGTCCCAAAAATGATCAAACATGACCAATGTTTCCTCAAAAATTGGTCAAGGGTCAACAGGCCCCCAACACTCACCTGTGACTCATCCCGAGTCACTCAGATCTAGGAAGGGCTTCTTCAAAGGCCTCGAGCTTAGCTCGAGTTGCCTCAACTTGTTTCTTCGCTAGAGCCTCTTGCTCAATGAACTCATGAATGACTTACGCAGTGACAGGCCCTTCCAAGCATTATTCAACTATCACAACCAGTTGGTCCAGCTACGAGACTTGTCCTTCAAATTCTTCAAAAATCATGTCATATTCATCCTACACCGACTGGAGTCTCTGTGTCACTTCCATAACCTTTCTATGGATGGAAGTAACCTGCTGCTGGACTTTACATGACTCCTGTGACCTCTTCATCTTCTCAACGACAGTAAGAAAATTCATCTATGCTTGTACAGTGGATGCCTATTGCTTCACCTCCAGTTTCCTTAGCTTTGGATCTTCTGCAAGGCTCTTGTAGGTCTACAAACTTCGATCACTTAGTTTCTTACACTCTTAGGTGAGTGCCCTAATTTTTTCTACTGCATTCCTGGTAGCTTCTTCCCTCTGATCATGCACTTCTTGCAGAGTGCTCGACATTGCTCAGATTTATAACTCCATTACGCTTGCTTGGAGTTGTTGAATGGCCTCAGTGAGCTTCCCCACTTGTATCTCAGTTGAATCTTCTTCCTCCTGTGCCAAGCCCAACATAGAGAGAATTGGTTTATTCATTGCCTCCTTGATCACAATCTACTCTGCGAGCATTTGGTCCTTTTCTTCTTGTATCTTCACAATTTTTTGCTCGAACTTCGTTGAATTTCATTTTTCTCCTTTTGCGCAACTCGAAGTTGCTCTATGACCTCCTCCTTTTATTAATTTAAGTCTCTATGGCCTTCTCATTTTCTTCTTGGGCTCAACGGAGTCGAGCCTCAGTTGCATCTGCTAGATTTTGTAATTGGGTGGGCTCATCCCCCAATTCTGCAATTTTTGTTGAAGACGGTGCAGTAGGCACTGTGTGACTCGAATGGAAATCTTGTTGGATGTCTTTGAGTTCTTCTTTATTCTGTCATAAAAAATTTCTTTCTTTGCTTCATGTCCTTGCAGGATATCCTCTAAAGCATATTCTACATCTATGATGATGAGCTCGATATCGTCCACTGTGAGAACATTCTGCGACTTAGGCTTATTGTCTTAGGTCTTCTTCCCTGCTTAGGGTTTCTGCAGAGAAACCTTCCTTTTCTTTGATGTCTCAGCCTCTGTAAGGGGATCCTTTGGTGGTGTCACTTCGCATTTTTATTTCTTGTCTCCTTCTTCCCCTCCTTCCTCTTGGTTTACTTCATCTACTCCTCCTGCAAGTGATTCAGATGCAATTTCCTCCGATGCACTATCCTTCTCATCACTTTCTATGTCCTGCACTTCCTTCTTTTTATTCTTTTTCCTCACACTAGCCTGCCCCTCGTACTCAGTCCGGGTGACCAAAGGACTTTTGATGACGTTAGGGTCAGAGAGTTCAACATCTTTGACCGGTACAAGGAATTCTGCTAGCCATTCCTTAGTGATCTCTTCTATGTCTTCATCAGTCAATTTATAGTAAGACTACATCTTATCCTTACTTTCATCTCGTCACACAGTGATGTAGATGAATTGTCGATATGCATGGAACTTCATGAATGGTCTATATTGATGGAGTGTATTTGGTGTCATTCAGGGGAATGATTCAATGGAATGCTTCAACTATAGGTAGTAAGTATGGAAGAAAACATTCAACTACCACTGCTTCGCCATATCATTCGTGTACCACAAGGTGGATAACCTTGCGGCTAATGGCTCTGATGGATCGACTTATGGGATGGCTTCTCCTTTTGGAATTTTCCAAGAGACAAATGCGATCAGTACCAATATCCAACTAAAGTGAAACTCATACCCTTGATATTACGCTTCGCAACAGTCCTTTTCCAGCTCGTTGATGAGGTAACTTGCCCAGTTCATCTGCATGCCTTCTATGCACTTTCCTGCGAGTTCCACTACGAACCCTGTGACTTATGTCGACCGGTTCTTTATGACAATGTAACGATCCCCTCGACCAACCTGAGGTCGATTTATGCCACTCCAGAGAAACCACTCATGCTCTGACGCCACTCGGTAACATTCCCAACCATCATGCCAGAACATGCTACTCTAGGGAACATCTTTCGTTCCCATACTGCGGAACATACAGTAGCATACCCAATAGTCAACTAAGCAATGCCACCTAAATTTACTTTTTAGACTGCATGTGACTAAAACATATACATATATCACGCTCACAGAATCTTTACATCTAACATAAAAAACAATTACTTTCTGTAACATATGACTTTTATATTAAGATAACAATAATTACCAATATGCATCATTTACAAGAAATTACCCATATGCACACAAGCAATCATAGTCACATATATGATAAAAGCGTAACATGGACATGTAAATAAAAAAACCACATATCCATATTTCATACAATTGGTACTTATATTAGAAATACTGTCACCAATTGCTTCCAGACCGTCCACGAACCTCCTAGTCATAGATTGCACTGTTCATCACTCTCAACAGTGAATCACCCCCGAGCTGGGACTAAATTCCACCTAGGGTAAAGGGACTCCTATCCAAGCTAAGGTTCATGGACAACAGGAAAGACTCCGTCTCAGGTGCTCACTCAACTAACATCCTACAACCTCTCATTCCCCACATGCCTGTCCCACCCAAGGAAGTGTTCCCCTTCTCTTCTCAACAGTCGCTCGACTGCCCCACTTCCATTCCAGGGCTTCAACAACAGGTTGGAATGAAAGTCTCAGAGCACTGTAGCTGTAGTTTATCACCTAGGGTTATCAATCCCCATCAATTCTCTTGCTTAGAGAACTTCTCACGAGCCTGAAAACCCACTTCTTCAATCCCGCTCCAAGCTAACCAGGTACACCAACCAAAAGGGATGGGGAAAAAGGTTTTGGAAAGGTGGAATGGCTATCTCAAGGATAATGGAATGTATGAGTGTAATGGTCATGGAGTCATTGACTGGATAACTAAGTGTGTTTTGGGATCACTGTGAACTCTTTGTCAAAACGATGGTCAACTTGCTGGTTTTCCCTTCTCCCCCCTCTTCTTCGTAAGTTATCTCCGTGAGAGAAAAAACCACACCCTAAGATAAGTTTCCCTACGATATGAATGCATGTACCCAAATTGACACTTGTCATATCAGAAGTTATTTTTGTCCACTTGTCCCCAACTTTAGAACATAGGATAAAATTATCCATACTTTATGTTTTGGGAAATATTAATATAATGTTTTCTTGACTTTTGGCCCTCCCTTTCCATAACTGGTGAAGTTCAGTCCCCCATCTATTTATCATGGTCATTTTGCGTGTGGTGATGTATTTTATATTAATCATGAGTTCATGTACAAAGTAGACACATTGACCCTTTAACATCTAGGAGCATTGGCCTAATTCCAAGACATAAGCATTACGGCTTATAATACTGGCTCACCAGCCTATAATGCATATTATATACATAAAGGTTCACTGACCTTAATACTGTGTGCACTTAGTTACAGCGCATTGTATCCTCTGTCTCTAAGGTTCTGTACACCTTAGTTACTGCATGCGGTATTAAAAAATGTGCACATTACATCCCTTTACTACGCAGTATATGCGTGCACCATGCCATGAAAGGCGTATTACAAAATGATGTCTAAACAACTCACCAGCTTAATATACTTGTATTATATTTACATTTGGGTTCAGTCGAGGGATATTACAATCCCCTCCCTTTATTTATGCACTGTCCTCAGTGCATCATGTACTCATATACAACAAAATTCTCAAAATTCTTCAAAAAGATGCAGGTATTATGCCCGCATTGCATCCTCATGCTCCCAAGTAGCGTCTTCAGGTTCGTATTAGGTCCATTGGACCTTTACAAGACCTATGGATTGATTCCGGAGTTGTTTCATTTTTCGATCCAGGATGTGCACTGGATGCACTTGGAAAGAACCTTCTTGCTCCACCTAGATAACATCCCAATCAATAACATTATTAGCATTGGGTATATATTTATATAGAAATGATACATGGAAGACATTATGAATAGACATATATGTAGGCAATGCAATTGTATAAGCAACTAGACCAATCCTCTCTAGGATTTCAAATGGTCCACAAAATATGGTTGCTAACTTGGCGTAGCTTCCCAGCTTCAGAGAGCTTCTGTTATCTTTCACTTTCAGGAAAACATGATCACCCACTTTGAATTCTTTGTGGGTTCTGTTTTTATCTCCATAACATTTATGTCTGTCTTGGCAGCTTTCAAATTCTACTTAATTTTTAACATTTGGTCCTCCATCTCCTTGAGAAATTCTAGCCCAACTATTGTTCTATTAGCGGGGTTATCCCAGCTTACTGGAGTATTGCACCTTCTACCATAAAGTGCTTCAAATGGGCTTATTTTCAATGATGCTTGATACCCATTTTTATAGGCAAATTCTACCAAATGTAGGTGGTCTTCCCATTTTGATGGTTTATCCATCACATACATTCTCAACATATCTTCTATCACTCTATTTACCCTCTCTGTCTGTCCATCAATCTCAGAATGGTAAGTTGTACTAAAGTTCAAATTCGTTTCGAATCCTTTGAACAATCCTTTCCAGAAATTCGAGGTGAATTTAGGGTCTCTGTCAGATACAATCGTTTTAGGAATTCCGTGCAATCGTGCCACTTCCTTCATGAAAATATCAACAACATCTGCTGCTTTGTGAGTATTTTTTAGTGGAATAAAATGGGCAACTTTTGTAAGCTTGTCCACTACTACCATAATCGAATCATGTAGCTTGCCTGTTCTGGGAAATCCTGTAATAAAATCCATTGTCACCACTTCCCACTTCCATTCAGGAATGGGCAAAGGTTGCAACAATCCTGCTGGGTGCCTATGCTATGTTTTAACTTTTTGGCATTCCATACACCTAGCAATGTATTCTACAATTTCTCTCTTCATACCTGGCCAAAAGTATTGGCTCTTGAACACTGTTACAGTTTTCTAATATCCGGGTGTTGGGACCACATATTGTACCTTTTTGCCCATACTTTTTGCCATCATTATACCCTTCATCACCTGTATCTAGATTCATATTATCACTTCATCCGATCACTCCAAGGTATACAACGTCCTTTCTCATCACTATATGTTTAATTTGTTTTGCATAATACTTTACATTACTTTTTGACCTAACCATTGATTAGAAGTGCATAAGTGTCCATATTTGCAGAATAGTATTCAAGGCCGATGCTGAAACACAGAACTATCCGAAGGCGCTGTTGAACTGATGCTGAAACACGGAAGCTGCTACACAGTCCATGCTGAACACAGAGCTGCTACACAGTCCGAGGATGCATATGCCGAAACACGAAGCAGCTACATGGTTCAAGGATGCAGAGGCTGAAACACGGAGCTATCACTCAGTTCAGAATACAGATGCTGAGACACAGTGGAGACCACCACGATGCTGAGA
>ML778957.1:676833-689937 GCA_009831015.1 Picea engelmannii
CGTGGCACCTCCTCGTGAACTCGGAACACCCCCCCGTTCTTTACCACTTACCACTCTCCCCCTCTCCGAGTAGACTGCTTACCACCCTCACTTACCATCGTCTCTCCTTTCGCCATTTATCCCCCACTTTGTCTCTCTCCTCTGTCTATCACATCTCTCACCCCCTTTCCTCCTTCTATTAGCACACACCTATCCTCCACTCACCCCTACATCATATCCATTTTCACTTCCGCCTATCATCTCCCGCCATGTGTGCCTCCTCTCACCTCCACCTAGGCAGATTTTCCCCCACTGCGCCTACCACTATAGTCCCTCCTTGACTTCCACATCACATTCTCGTGCCACCTCGTCATTGTGCCAATACAACTCAACACCAACGTCTTGTAATTTACACCTTTCCCTATTATCTTCCCTTTTCCAAGTCTGTACACATGGCCACCCCTCGACTCATCTCGACATTGAGCATGCCAATCTCCCATGCCTGGTCACAATCCATTCACCTCTTCGTGCCAATTTCTCCATCCATCACGTCAACCTCCACGCCTGCCCGCTAATCTCACCATGAAATCCCAAAGTAGATCCAGATGGCAGAGTGCGAAGACCTCCACGTCTTAGAGGTGTAGAGTTGATTGAGGCCTTCCCCAATCCCAATGAATTAGTTATTGAAGTAGTTGGTGGTGGTTGGACATCGTTTCCACCATAAATGGAAATCCCAGGAAAGGAATGTCAGCTAGTCAACTAATTTGCAGGCCTATTCTGGAACAGGATTGTGTCTGACTGAAGTTCTCAACTAACCAGAGACTGTATGCATAGTCCTCTAGGAAGCATGCAGATGTAATGCCTTCAATGTAATGACTCGATCTTGCTGCTACATTTTTTCTCTGAGTATATAGGAGTCGTTCTCATATTTTGTTAGTGTTGATGGTTGAGAAAGGCTCCCAATTGTAATGTTTTAGCAAAGCCTCTGGTTCTCTAGTAATGATATGTATTTGAGACTCCTTGTTTAATGTAAGTCAGCTCCCTTTCATAACTCTGTAACAACTGTGTTAAAATAGTTAGGCATAGAAGATCCAGTCGAGGGTAGTTACGTTTTGTGATGTAGGTTTGATCACAGTGACATCACTGCCAGTTCTAATCAATTATTTGTGTTGTTTTCCTTCCAATGTTGAATGATCCAATCAGGCAATTGTTATCGAATTGTGATGTATGCATGATTTCATTTCATAATAATTTCATTCAGTTCCTTGAAGCTCTAAGCCAAGAAGATCTTGTCTTCTGAGTTTTTCTCTCCTTAGCTGCTGGAAGACAAGATGTCCATAACAAACCACTTCATGCTCTTCAACTTCTTCCGCCTACTCACCATTATACTGCAAATTACTGACTGAATTTAGATCAAGACCTCACTTGCCTATGCATACCTAACCATTTTTCTGAGTTAGAGTGATATAGTCCTAAGTCTGCGTCCATTATACCTCCTTAAATTTAACCATTGCGACATACAAACTAATGGTTATTGGGCTTACCTCTGCAAAAATCCAGAGGTGACTTCCAGTGCTAACACGCTGGGCCAAGTTATGATCTGACATCTTCCCTGGGTAGAAATGGTGAGGGTCTGGTCCCTGCATGCTTATTCCTGTGATTAAGTGGATCAGCGCTGGATCCAGAGTGATGCCCATATATAACCAATGTAACATCTAGGATAGCACGACAAGAGGCGTTTATCACAAGTGTTAACATTCTGATGTCGACCGAAGTGGGGAATCTTCATCATGTTCAAGATCATGGATCGTGCAAGCGCCTTAATCCATGACTGGGGAACTATCTTGGGCTTCTCCCCAGTCATCTTCATGAAATACCTATGCGGCATGAGCATCGCATAGTTATTCTAGTCTTCGAGGTTGAAGTCATTGATCTTGAGAGTTGGGATCATTCCCAATTGGGGTCCAACTATGCATATCCCCTTCGGGAGGTATGCAATGATCAACGTGTATTTGAAATCACGCGGGACACTATCATGGTTAACTACACCAGTGAAAGGCGGGATGTAGTCTGGCAAGACCAATGGGATTTGCTTCATTTTAGCTAGATCATCGTAGTGTTTTCTTCATTTCTTAGCAGCACGGAAAAAACTTCATCAAGTCGATGGGGATTCTTGCAATCCACCAGTCAACAATGCATGTATTCCTACACACATGAATTTCTCAGCCATGAGGTCTATCAAAATCGCCTCCACAAACTTCTCTAGCACACTATGCTCGCCTGACATTCACACTTGTAATCAAGGAGATCGGGTAGGTGAACAAAAAGAAAAGGTAATCAAATGGAAAATGAGGTCTAGATAGCCCAACGCGGTATGCAATCGATTCTCTATTAGCTTAGATATCTTGGTTTGCAAAAAGTGGTCCTAGCGTAGCATCCAATGGGTTAAATATGAAACTTCGTAACAGATTCCTCCAACGGGAAGGAATGCCTCAATAAATATGAATTGGGCCATTATGGCGTGGTCCCAATGGTCCAACAACTGTCCTTTCATCAATAAATGAACTTCTATCAATTTTGGAGCATGATTCTAATGGTCGGGGTGCCTCCAACGGTGATATAGCTTTGTTGTGACGAAGTCCCATTCTGTGTTGTTCTGCTATTCCGGCAAGGTTCAGGTTCTGCAAGCCTACCTTCTGGGAGGTATTCTCTGGAACTTCCTGCAGTTTTTCTAACTTTTCTTTCTTCTTACTGACCTTTCTTGCCTTCTTTCCTATGATTTGAGTTTCTATATTCCTCTTTCCATTCTTATTCTTATCTTCTCTTAGCGTAGTAACTTCGTGTTGTTTATGTTCTTTCAAAGGGTCCGAGGGTAATACCTTTTCTCTTACTATTTTTGGGGTGGATGAACTTCTTTCCTGCATGGACAGGTTCTTTAAGCCTTATTTTGTTCTTTCAAATCCGACAACTAATTCTCTGGCCCTCTGTTGCTTTAAATTATCCTCCTTTTCTTGTATTAGTTGCTCTGTTTTTCTAGCTATGAAGTCCCTTAATTATTTCTTTTTTTGTTCTATAGCTTCATCCTCTTCTTTCCTTCTGATCTGGTCCTTCTCAATCCAAGTCTTTCCTACTAAAAGGGGGAAAGGGGTGTTGTTCTCAACAAAATTAATGACTTCAAATTCTTCTTCGGTCGATGTTTCATGAGTAATCATAGGTACATTAGTAACTCTTCCACATAGGGTTATCATATTTCCTTTAAAAAATCCTATCCTTCCCAATGAAGGTATCATATTAGGCTTTCCCAAAATTTCCCAAGTGATTTTTGGCATGATATTCACCTATGTTTCCTCATCCAAGACAGAGTCTATGTCGAAGTCTCCTATCCTTGTTTCTATGCCTTGTTTCTCTTTTAATATCTTTGGTAAACTGATGTCTTTGTGATCATTCAGTGTTTCTTTCAGTTGTAATAACATAGTCTCTGACTCTTTCTGGTTCTCAAACATATCCTTAGTCCCTTGACCTTCGTCATAGTTTTCTAGTCTCATGTTCATCTTTTTGAATTTGGAAATTATTCTAGGTCAATCCTCAAGTTCATGACCAATAGCTTTACAACAGAGACAAATAGGAGCTATACCAGGGCATTCCTTAGCGACATGTCTCGATCTTCTGCAATTATAACATAGTGCCAATCTTCTCTTTCTTTTAAATGTTCCCTAACCTTTCCTGTACTCCACACTGGGATCACAGTGATGGACTTGCAATCTGCAAAAATTCTTTCTAGGTTCCAGCATCCACTTGTTAGTCCAAAAATTCTTTCTATGCATAGGAATAACATATCTTTCTCTATTTCTATCAAATCTATTCAAATCGACTTTTTCTTCTAACTGTGCCCTAGCTTTGAGAATAGTAAAAAATATATCAAACATATCTAGATTCATACTTTCGAAGAAAAAATTTCCACTTATCTTACCTTTATCAGAGCACAAATCTATAATATCTTACCTCTTTTCTTCAGATCCGGTTCCTTTCTTAGCACAGAGCTTCGCAAGTCAAGTAGAATATTGCACACTGCAACAACAGATCTACACACAAAGCTTTTTCTTTTCTCCAGTTCCCAACAATCACAGTTTCAAGTCCCGGCAACAGAACCATTTGTTGGCATAGGGGAAGACCCAGGGTTCAATGCTTCAACAATGCACCAACAAAACCCTAACTACCGGCCCTTTCGGCAACACCTGTGAAGCAAATGAAGTCTCACTCGAGGTAGAGGAAGGGGAGTTGGAGGACTCATGTGTCTACAACCTAGCTGAGACACATATATGTTATTACAACACTCAACATAGAACTTATATAATCAATATGCATTAGTTCAGAAGTCCTGTTCACATCGAAGATTAAACCCTAATTGCATATTAGTGCAGTAGCAACTAAGATCAAGTACATCTAATCATTTATCACATAACATTGGCTCAGATATAGAATTTAAATATCATAAATCACTAAGAATCCATAGATCTATCTATCATACATCAATATCAATGCACTAAGAAGATAAACACATAAACAACATGAGAAATATTGCACAAATCACATCAGAACACAGGATATACATGGTTCACCCTAGTGTGGGGCTATGTCCACCAACTTATTCTTCTTTTCTTTATTAATATTCAATATTTCTACATTCTTCAGCTCCTGTGCACAAATCCATAGATCACAACTTCACAGAGGATAAAATATCCATGTGCTTCCCTCCAGATCCTCCTTCCCAAAATCAAGTTAGGCACAGAGCCAACTCCTTATTAGCACAGGGCCTTATACATTATGTGCACAAAGCCTCTTACAATTCCTTTTACTAAGCCAAAATAACTCAATACAACACTTAGCTAGCACTTTTACATATTCTTACGCAAAGCCAACTTAGACAGCCTTTGTTCTAAGCCCTCTCTACTTATTTATACATTACAGAAAGGCCTAAACATGGGTAAACTCATGGGCCGACATCCCATACCCATTACATAAACCCTAAAAATCCCTTAAAATACGTGAGATCCCATGATCTCAACTCTGCCTGGGCGCTCCATCTTGGACCAGCCTGTCGAAGTCCCAAAAATGGTCAAACACGACCAATGTTTCCTCAAAACTTGGTCAAGGGTCGACAGAGACATAGATCACCCAATTTCTTTTGCAAGTAGGAATATGTCCATAGTAGAGAAGAATTATACTAGCATGGAACAAGAAAGATTGAAAATGGTCTATAAACTAGAGAAGTTCAAGAATTATTTATTGGGTTCTCACTTTAAGATGTATGCATACCATTTTGCATTAAAATACTTAGTAAACAAGCTAGTGTTGGGGGGGAGAATATGCGTATGGATACTATTGTTCCTAGAATACAATTTTGAGGTTGTAGTAAGACTGGGGAAGTTGAATCTAGGACCAGATCATCTATCGTGCATACTATCAGGAGAATATGTAGGAAATTTAGATGACCACTTCCCAGATGCACATCTATTTGTAGTAAAAATGGTGGATGATTAATTCTCGGACATCTTACAATTTCCAAGTACAGGCATGGATCCATTAGACATGATGGTTTCATAGAAGAAACAATCAATAGTGAAAGCAACAGATTATGAGTTGATTGTAGGGAATTTATACAAGTTGGGTGCAGATAGAATATTGAGACGTTGTGTGTTAGAACATGAAGGACCAATGATACTCAAAGAAGCACATGATGGGATTGCAAGAGGAAATTATGCATGGAGAGAAAATGGAAAAAATATTTTGTGGATGAGGCTTTGGTTGCCTACACTTCAAAAAGATGCAAAGGAATATTGTCATTCATGTGATGTATGTCAAAGAGTGGGAAAAAACATCTAGGAGGGATGAAAGTCCTTTAAATCCACAAGTTACATTGCAAGCATTTGATAAATGGGCCATATACTTTGTAGGGCCAATCAATACAAAAGAAAGAATATTAGGGGAAGGTACATCATCATTGGGATAAATTAGTTGAAACGATGGGCAGAAGCAACTCTAGTTAGAGATTGAACCGCAGAGAATGTTGTGAGGTTTTTGGTTGAGAATAGAGTCACAAGGTTTGGATGTCCACACATATTACTCAGTGATCAAGGTACACACTTTCTGAATAATACAATTGCAACATTGACTGAGTAATTCCAAATTCGTCATCAAAAGAGTACCCCATATCTTCCTCAAGACAATGGAATAGTCGAGGCTTTCAATAAAATATTGGAGAATGCTTTAACCAAAATTTTCAACGTAGGACGAGACGATTAGGACTTAAAATTTCCTATAGTGTTATGGACGTACATGAATACAAGTAAAAATTTGACAGGTCAGACACCTTTTAGGTTGTTCTATGGGAAGGAAGCAGTAATTCCAATGAAGTTTATTCTACCTAGCCTGTGCATTGCAGCAATCACTAAGATATAGGAATCCAGAGCAATAGAGGAGAGATTGGAAAACTTAGTATAGCTTGAGGAAGATCGGTTTGTCGTAGGTTTCCATAAACAAGTTCAGAAGTGTAGACAGAAGGCTTAGCATGATCGACACATCAAAAAGAAAAAGTTCCAAGTGGGATATTTGGTATTGATCTATGTGCTAGCGGGGAAAATCCCCCTATATTGGGTCAAGGTACAGGAAGAGCTTTGACTTCCCTTAAAAGAAATTTCTATTCCTAAGCTACCTCAAAACTATCTAAATTGAATGACAAGAGAGAGAGAAGAAGTTCATTGGGTGCACCTTTGGTCCTTATGTTTGGTGTAGACCGCTTTCTCCTTTGGAGTTTCCTAGATTGCGGGTCTCCTACCAAAGGTGACCTGCAAAAGCTTAGCAAAAACAATGCTACAACACATACAATCTCTACTTATCACTTTCAATGTTCATATATAGACATAAATACATAAATCAATAAAATCATATAGACATAATGTTTTGGGACAAGAATGAACTATTTTATTCAATATTCTGATCACAAAGATTACAATATTTGTCGGCAATCACTCCACGAACTAGGTCTGGGCATCAATCCCACGTTTACCTCTCACAACTAACTTATCACTTGGGAAAGGGGAAAGTGTTGTATAAGGAGAAAGGACTAGAGGGGAATGCTGAGGCAAAATATCAGAAAGGGATGCAGAACTTGGGCTAATAAGGGGAAGGGATTTTGGCAGAGTTTTCTTATTCTCTTGCTTGTCTATTCAAATGAGACCCCAAGACCTATTTTTATATAAGAAAAATATAGTTATTTGGTTTGTGGATGGGATACAAGGGGTAAAATGGTTAGGAAACCTACTATAGCCTGTAAACTCCACTGAATTCCTTACAATTTTATATTTTTTGCAATTTTTGTAGGTAAACATGGGATAACTAGTATGCATCTCGCGTATGTACGTGGGATAACTAGCATGCAACATGCATGTGTACGCAGACTACTAGTTCAGAAAGATGCGTACATGTTCCAAAAAATGGTTTTTTAAGAAGAAGCCTCAACAATATTTTGGAAAATTATGCAAGTGGAAAGGCCAATGTCTTGTATGCACAGGTAGGGAATGTTTGGTCTATAACCTATGCCCCCTAATGTGTGAGGTCAGAAGAGAAACTGATGGCCGAAATACATTACGATATATTTACCAATGGGAAGGCAGAGAGTCGAGTGAGCCTGAGACGAATGTTCAGGAGTGTGCCATATGCAAAACAATGATAATCTCTCTAAGGCGGGAATACCCATGCTTGGGATGAACTAATCATGGTTTCCAATCAGGTACACTTTAGATCCATGTAGCCACGAGCAATACACAATGGATCTACATCTCAAAATCATTTGATGATATTTAAGTACAATATAATATGCATCCTCAAGAAGCATCAATGCCTATGGCTAGATATGAGGAGCTTCATAACTTGAGCAACAACTTCAAGATATTCAAAACTTAGGTAGGATTACAATAAGAGTGTAAAACTCACTACCCTGAGGTATTCGACATGTCGTTAGGGAAATAATGGAGGATATCAATCATCAGGTATAGAACTTCATAGATTTTGAATCCGATCTTGACTGGACTCTGGGGATGGTTGACTCATTAAAGTCAAGAGACAAACTACAGAATGGATGAATAAGGTTGGATAAAACTTCCCTTGGAAAAAAGAACGAAAAATGATGAGACTCATACAACGTAATATTGACATAATTCTGTGATATAGGAGGCACCAAAAACTCTCCATGTGTTTGGAAGAGTAACCAAATAGAGGAGGATACAAATCTATGCAGTGAGAACAACTTCCTAAGGTCATACTAGATCCCAATGCTTGAATAACAAACATAAGGATGTTCTTTGTCTAAGGGTTACTATATTGCTTCCGAAAAATGAGAATGTATATCTCATCTCCTCTTTTTGGAATATTTGATTTTTTTGTCTTTTTCAAAGTTTTAACAAGATTGAAAAAGAATAAAATAATGCTACGTTACAAAGGAGGAACGGGTGTCATGGACAAGAAAACTAGTTCCAAGTGCATGGAACATATTGATTCTAAATGCAAGGAGACATGTGTAGGATAAGGACATTCAGGAAAATTCATCCATGGGTCAAGGTGTCAAATCGCAAGGGAAAAAAGTGCTACAAGGCTTGCATTTAAGGAATTCTTTTGAAGGTTCAATTAATAGCAACATGAAGCTGACATTAGGCTAAAGACACAAGGATGAGACATGCAATGCGATGAAGTATGACACAATAAGAATCCCTCCATGTGAAGTTTTATGAGCCCAAAGAAGGTAAAATCGATGGTTTTTCATGTTTAGAGAGTCTGAAAAACACTAAAAGAAGAGTCCAGAGTATTCCTTTTTCATAACTAGTCCAATCAGTTTGAAAAAGGGTTAAAATTGTACCGAAATTACGTCTCTTCAAAACCATTTTAATGAGTGTGATTGAGACAAGATCACTCGAATATATTTTCAATTTTAAGGAGCATGAAAAGAGATTAACTATGGACTCACAAACTTTTTCTAAGTTTAGTCTCCTTAGCTCGAAAAAGTATAAATCATACCTTAGGAGAACTCTCCCGGTGAGACAAGTCTCTCAAGGCGTACCTTTTTCCTGGATAATCTATTGGCCGAAAAAAGGGTTAAACTTATACCGAATATATGTTCTTTCTGGACAAATTAGTGAGTGTGAAAGGAACAAGGTCACTCAACAATATTTTCATATTTAAGGAGTCTGAAAAGAGATTAACTATGGACTCTGAGGGGGTTCCTTTTTCGTAAGTATTCTCCAAGGCCCGAAAAAGAGGTAAACCAAAACCAAGGAGAATGTCCCTTTTTCGAAAATTTGGTCCCTCGGGCCCAAAAAAGGGTTAAACTTACACCTGAGAATACTCTCCAAGCGAACCGAAGCTCCTAGGGCATACCTTTATTCATAAATTAACTGTTTGGACCAAAAAGGGGATAAACTACTACTAGATAAATGTGCCTTCAAATTTGATTTTGAAGAGCGTGAAGGGAAACAATATCACTCAACAATCTTTTCAATTTTAGAGAGTCTGAAAAGGGCTTAAAGAAGACTCCAGGGGGATTATTTTCTTAAGTAATCCAGATGATACCAAAAATAATAAATAATCTCTTGTTATATGTTTCTCTGAAAGTTTAAGCGAGCCTGAAAGACAACAAACCATTCTCTTAGGGAGTTCCTCGAGTATAAGCCAGAAAAAATATGAAGAAGAATAATGAGGCTTCAACATAAAGTCATGACAGGACTAAACGAGACTCCCGTGCCTATGAAATACTTTGGTATGGGAGCCAAAAGGAAAAAAAGGTTCTAACTAGGATGCCCATGGAAGGAAGGATCTACCACATAAAGTACGACACACTTATCAGCAAGGAAAGTTAGTGTCACAATTCAGTGGGGTCGATCCTAAGGCCAAATGAACCAAAAAATGGATAATGCAAAATTCAAGTAGGGAAAAATATAACCTATATGCCAGTTTCTAGGTCAATACCTTTCAAAACAAATCGATACAATGAAAAAATGTCAATGAAAAATGTCTCCAAGATCCTACATATAAGGTCAATAACACTCATCCAGAAGTTAATAAATCCAATATAGATAGAAACTTCGGAAAAAAAAGAGGTGCTACTTGTTAGCACTTGGTAAATTTCCTAGAGGTTGAAAACAGAAGAAATCTACAAAGGTAACTTTATCCAACCACTTTTGAAGCTGAGATCTAGCCCTTCCAACTTCAGAGAGGGATCTCTCTATATGATTTAGCTATGTTTCCAATTTTAGATATTAGGCTAGATAAAGAAATAGGTCGGTTTTTTTGTTAAAGTGTTTTTTTGAATTGGTTGAGACAGTCTACACATCCATTGGGCTATGGGGTCTGTGTTTAATAAAATATGAAATACAAACCAGAAACGCAAAGGGAAAACTTTCACAGGGTGAGATAATATAATCATTGGATATTTTAGTAGCTTAAATGATGACTAGCATAAAGATGGGAAAGATAATTTCAACAAATAAGTAGTTAAGAATTCCTTTATTGAAAATACCAGAAGAAAAACACTAAAATATTTTGAGTCAGAAACAGGGTATACGAGATAAATCCTGCAACATTCGTTACTCTTAAAGATTAGAATTAGAAAACAAGATGATTACAAAGAAAGAATAACATTCAACTTAGAGAGAAAACATCACCAGTGAATACACGCAAGAATCTTGTAAAAGTGCCTCCTTTTTATTAATGGAAGATCTCTTCAAAAATATTACAGTCTGATAGCGTCAGGGTGTGAAGATCAACAAACCCCAATACTTCGAAAGATAAAGTATTTATAAATCAAATTACAAAACGTTCCTGTTATAAATGACCAAGACGTGCTAAATCTATTTTTAGCCTAACTAATTTAACAACTTTCCTAAATCTAGGAACTGCTTGATGACTTGGTGTAACTGCACGCTAATTTCTGGGTAGACCGTTTATGAAGCCTTTGCACGACCTCATCTGACTGGACAGCTAACTGGACCTAGACAACCCATCTGTTAATCGATTAGATCACAGAGCTCTTCCCATCTGAGATGACTGGGCATGTTGACTTTGAGCAGTCTTCGATACACTTCATCCATTTCTATATACTTGGCAAATGTAAGATTGGTGAGGAATATGTATTGAATCTTGTGTTGGATACTAATGTCCCACTGAAGGGCATCCAGGAATTCCTTGCCGGTGATGCTCCCTTGTATGCCTGCAAACTTTGAACTGTCCTTAGCCACTTCGGCTAATCTCTTCTTGTAGTTTGGGAGCATCATCAATTTATCATTGATCACTTTTAGACCAGGAAGACCTTTCTTCTAGAGAGATTCAATCTTACTGAAGAATCTTTGTACCCCTAGGTCCATGGCCTAAACCTTTTCTTCCAACTGAAGCATTAATCCTCTCTTGGTCAAAACTCTTTTGACCTCAAGGATGGTCTATGTTCTGTCTTCAATCTTCAGCTCTTCGAGCTCTTCCCTGGTCTTAGAATTGAGGAATTTGATGATCTCGTTCGCTTGTGTTGTCATATCCCTCAATTCCACTCTGATCTTCTCGATGGCCTGTTTGCTTCTCAACACCAACTCATTTTTCTCGAACATGATCTGGATCATTGGCCATATTTCATTCATGGACTTAGTGATGTATGTCCATACATTCTCTTTAACCTCGGCCAAAGTCTTTCCTGCCACTGTCTGCTTCCAGAGCTGTTGTAATTCCTGCTTGAGCTGCTATGTCACCTGATTTTCCTTGGAGAGGCTATTCTGGAAGGAATTTTTGAGTTCCTGAAGGTTCTCAACTTCCTTTTTAAGCTTGCTGATCTCTGTCTGCTGCAAGTTCATCTTTTCCATGGATTTAGCCAGGTCGGTTGCGGATGGGACTGTTGTCACTGATGTTGTGCTCACTCCTGAAATCAGAATGGCACTCAATGGAATGACTTCAATTGGCTTCTACTTCTCTTTCTCTTTTAACAATTTCTCCATCTTAGCTTCCATTTATTTAAGTTGTGCATTCTGATCCATGAGCAGCTTTAGCATTTCATCCTTCTCGCCTTCTTTCTCTACTATCTCCTTTGCCTGCGAATCCTTTGTAGGAGGGAGATTCAATTGTTTCCTCAAGGATGCTATATCAAAATTATTCTTCTTTATCATTTCCCTTTCTTCTTTCACGTTTGAATGCCTTGAAGCTGTACTCTGTGGAGTTGTGCTTCAGCAAGGAGGTCCATGCTGTGACTGCCTGAGGTTACCATCTGCATCCATCTTCTGGATGGAAAATGAAAAATTATCCTCTTGGAAGAAGATGAACAAGTATGCTAGTATCGATGAATATATAAACATGTTGTCAGTGCCGAAATTCATGAATTGTTCATGAATATTGTCTGCCAAGAATGTGTTGAAATCCAACTAGGTGGTGGGTTTTCGTCGGTAGAGAAGATGGATAGAAAACCCACTATCCACTAGTTCATCTACCCACTGGTCAAAATAGTATCCTAACAAAGCACAAAGGGAAGAAATGACCTGGTTTCCCTTAGTGGAGAACATGGACGACTGGTAAGGGGGATTTGTGGAAGGGAATTGAGCGGATGCGGGAAGGAAAAGCTCAAATATTTGAGCTCTTTGAGGAAAAACCATTTTCTGATACAACTCTGTAAGGATTTCTAGGTTGAAAGGAGATGCATAGTCAGCTCAGGGGATTTTCATCATCTGGTCTATGGACTTGGGCGTGATGAGGAAAAGGATTTCTCCGGACGAGGAGATGATGAATCTTTGTTCGGGAATATAGTGGGCTTGATACTTAAGCGCGAACTCGGGAAAATGGTGGATCTGGGGAAAGAGGTAAAGAGGTAAATTGGACTACCTGAGTCCAATTTCATCACTCTAGTCCAGGAAAAATTCCCTGAGCCATGACTGGAGGTCTAAGAAATCAAAATCGCATTTGGTGTCTGCGATTAATCGGTCTTTGTCGACCAGTGGGATCTTGTCCAGGTCGATAGGAGGTGGGAGAAACGGATTCTCTTCTCCTTCTATTTGTTTGGATTTTGGCGCCATCTCTGTAATAGTACCTGCAATAAACACAATGTTA
>ML778957.1:690663-727535 GCA_009831015.1 Picea engelmannii
GTGCCTCTAACTAGCCTAATATCTTAATTCGAACAAAGCTAAATTATATAGAGAGATCCCTCTCTGAAGCTGGAAGGGATAGATCCCAGCTTTAAAAGTGGTTGGTTAAGGTTACCTTTGTGTATTTCCTCTTTTCAACCTCTAGGAAATTTACAGAGTGATAACACTTCCTATGACAATTAACCTAGATTAAACTGTTGGGTTAAGAATTTACTCTACCCTGGGGCTATCTGACCAAGATTAGATAGTCTGGCCAGATTTATTCACTAATCTAACCTAGATACTTTGGCTAAGATTAAAATGTTTAGCCAAATTCATTCACTACCCTAACAACATCAAATTTAAAAAGGACTTGTCCATGCTTGAAAGGTATGGACCAAGTTACTATTATTTTCATGGGGATTTTATTGCAATTATTTTATGCCCTCTTTTTCTTTCTTTCTTTTTCTTTTTTCTTTTCTTTTCTTTTTTATTTTCTAATTAGTTGCAGAATGAAAAATCATTTGTCAACAAAAACACTAGATACAGATAATATCCCAGTCACCAGTTGATCCTATAACTTATAGGGTGATAACAACGGCTCCACCTGGGGATGGTACTTGCCCTGTGAAGTGCCAAGAATCCTGGTTCCTGTCATTCTGAAAATTTCTGCCTAGTAGCCTTTGTTGGTTTTATTCTTAAATTTGGAAAAATAGTGGTCAACATCTTAGGGCCTTCTCTTCGGGCTTCAACTAATCTGACTAATGTTCTTCACTTAGAAAATGCAAGTGAAAAAATAAAAATAAAAATGGTATCTACAATGGAGAGTGAAAACTTGAATCTCTATTGAGGTGGCACATAATGTTTCATCATTCTGCCATTCACAGGTCCTCCTGGCAGATCTGTGCCATCGACATTGTTTAGCAAGAAAGCATTGTTTCCCCTAAAAGCTTGGATCATGTATGGTCCTGTCCACAGACTGTCAAATTTACCATGCTTTCCCTTGTCCTTGTTTCTGGCATCCCATCTCAGCACCAAATCTCCTAGCTCAAAATCATCTTCCTTGGTTCGTTTGTCAAAGATATTCTTGATGTTTTCTTGGATTACCTGAGTCTTGTTGAAAACATCCTCCCTAGACTGTTGCAAATGGATCATCTGGTTGATCCTTCTCTGTGAGTCATTTGGCTCAGCTTGTACATCTTGAAGCAACTTCATGAAAGGGACTCCTAAAGAAGTGGGGAAAAATGCCTCTTTGCCATAGACCAGTTGGTATGGTGACATGCCAATTGACCTTTTGGTGGTCAGTTTGTCAGTCCATAACGTAAACACCAACTTGTTGTGCCATGATTTCTTGTTTTCCTACAATGTTTTCTTGATGATATTTACCAAGGTTTTGTTTGAATATTTCGCCAGCCCATTCCCCTGAGGGTAATAGGCTGTGGAATGCCCCAAACCAATGTGATACTGGTTGCAGAAATCTATGAGCTTCTTCGACCGAAAAGCAGTTTCATTATTAGTTATAATCTTTCTAGGACATCCAAAGCGAGAAAAAATATTATTTTCAAGGAATTTGATAACAACAGAGTTAGTGGCTTGCATGCTTGGTACTGCTTTGATCCATTTGGTAAAATAATAGGTGGCAGTGAGAATCCACCTATGTTGGCCTGAAGACGGGGGGTGTATTTCTCCAATGAAGTCGAGTCCCCATTGTTGCAAAGGGGTCTCAACTGAGATCAGTTTCAGAGGTAGAGGGAGGAGTTTCCTTTTGCCTTCAAACAATTGACATTGATGACATGCAGTTACCTTTTGATGCACATCGGTGAACAGGGTGGGCCAATAGAATCCAGCTCTGAGTATTTTTTTGGCTATGACCTTCCAGTTCAGATGGCCACCACATTCTCCTGCATGAAACTCTTGCAACACTTTATCAGCTTCATCTTTCAATAAACAATTTAAAAAAATGCCTCTAGGATCTTTCCAATACAAATTGCCTTCTAGAATACAGAATTTTAAGGCTTTCAACTTTAAAAATCTAGCTTTAGTCTTAGTCAAACTAGGGGGAGCTTGTAGGTTTTGCAAAACGAATATAAGGTCTGCGTACCATGGAGAGTTGAGAAATACCTCTCTCACGCTTGGATTCGCCATCTCGCCCTGTTCATCTGCCACATCTAAAAAATTAATGTCAAGAGCATGGAAGTTCAATTCAACCATTAATTTTGCTAGGCCTTGACCCTTAATTAGTTTTGTAGGATTAATCTATATATCGTATTCTAAAATAACAACAATCCATTTTCCTCTTCTTCCATCAAGGTTTTCCTGTGTCAAAATGTCTTTTACTACCGCGTTCAGAACATATGCTATGGTGTGGGAATGAAGAATGTAGACTCTAAAGTCTTTTATGGCTTTTACCAAAGCAAAAGCTTGTTTCTCCATTATCTTGTAATTTAGAGCAACGTCTCTTAATGCTTTGCTAAAGAAAGTTATGGGTTGTTCATACCCTTCGCTGTTTTTTTGCAGTAACATCGCTGCTATTGTATGTTTGAAAGCGAAAGGAAAGAGATAGAAATCCTTAGTAAAATCAGGACTGATCAAAACAGGGGCTTTTGTGAGTGCTTGTTTGACTTGTTCGAAAGACTGTCTGGACTCGGAGTCCCATTTTATTTTTACATCTATTTTTATCATATTTGTAATGTTTCTAAGGAGTTCTGCCAGATTGGGAATGAATCTTCGTAGAAATTTTATTATCCTGATAAAAGACTGTAGTTCCTTGAGGTTCCTTGGGTGTTCTAATTTTTGTATGGCCTCAATTCTACTGAGGTCTACTTTGATTCTATCTTTGGAGATGATGTGTCCTAGCAGTTTGCCTTCCTCTAACTCGAAAAGGATTTTCTTAGGATTTAAAGAAATCCCAAACCTTCTACATTTCTCCAAGACTCATCTGAGGTGTCGTAGGTGTTCGTCATCAGATCGAGAAAACACAATTACATCATCTAAATAGACGACAATAAACTTACCCGATTCTTCCATGAAGGCGATATCCATCACCCTCTGGAATGTGGCTCCTGCGTTCATCGGACCAAAAGGCATTTTCACATACATGAAAGTGCCCCATGGGGTGGTGAAAGCGGTTTTGTCTTGGTCATCCGGGTGAACTAGGACCTGATTATAACCCGAGAAACCGTCCAGTAGAGAAATTCGACTGGACCCGACCACCCTTTGCAGGATGTGGTCCATTTTCGGCAAGGGGTAATTATCCTTCAGGGAGACTTTATTCAGATTTCGGAAATCTATGTAGAGTCTGATTTCCCTGGTTTTTTTACGTGTAGGGACCAAATTAGAGACCCATTTGGAAAAACGCAACGGAACTATGATTTTAGCATCGTACTTTTTTTTGATTTCCTTTTCTATCAGAGGGATCAACTTAGGATTTATCCTCCTAAGTTTCTGCCTAAACGGTTTTTGGTCTTCTTTTATTGGAATCCTGTGTTGTATGATGCTGGTATCATAAGCATTCAAATATTCATAGCCCCAGGCAAAAACATCTGAATATTCTTTGAACAACTCAATGTATTTGAGTTTTTTCTCTGGGGGTAATGATTTAGACAGTTTGACTATCCTAGGTTTCTCTTCAGTCCCTATATTACAATCTTCTACCTCTTGTCCATGGGCTTCGATTTTCGGTTTTTTGGCTACGTCGTTAAAATCAAACAAATCCTCTAAAGGTACTAGACCTCTAGGAAAAACATTGCTTTTCAAATGTAAAACATCAGCATCCATTTCATCATCGCTTAATTCTCCTGAATCTACGCTATTTACACTATCAATTTCAAAATTAGAACTATTTACATTTTCATATTCATTCTCTAAATCTATATTTGTACATTCAAAATCATTTTTACACTGCAGAAAGTCTTTGATTTGATCATCATTACCAAACACTTGCCAGTACCTGATATTGTCGAGAATGGTTGGTCTGCATTTCACCTCAATAGTGTATGGATGAGTTGAGCGGAAAGGAATCTTACAGGTGGTTGCTAACGTAGCCAATTCATCTGCCAGAATATTTTGTCCCCTCGGCATTACCTGCAAGTCAACTTCAGTGAAACATCTAAGGGCATCTAGAACAACATTCCTATAAGATCTAAGACATGGGTGTTTCGCAGCGTACTCACCTTTGATTTGCTTGATGATCAATTCAGAATCACCTCTTACCATAATCTGTTTAGCACCAACTCTTTTCAAAAGCTTCAGACCGAGCATCAAAGCTTCATACTCGGCAACATTGTTAGTGCATTGGAAATTTAATTTGTAAGAATGGTTTTCTGAATACCTGTTTCTGTGATTATGCAGCCAGAATCCTACTCCAGCTCCTTCTTTGCTCACTGCTCCATCAAAATCCATGCTCCAGAAATCAGCAGGTAACTCTTCAGTTATCACGTTCTTCATCCTTGCTACCTCAATGATTTCTTGGCCTTCATCCTGATTGGATGTATCTTCTGCCAGCCGAGTGTCTTACTCTCCCGTGTCACCGTCGTTGTACAAGATAAAATAATCCAAGTCAGAATGTGCAGAGTAAAGAGGATAGTTGTGCGGCTTTTCTTGGCTACTGACCATGTACTTCATCAATGTTTCTCTGTATATCCTTCTTTTTTGCCCAAAAATTGGGATAGTGGCATAAGACATATCTAGCTGCAGGGTACCTCTCAACTTAGCCCCCAAAGACCGGGAAAGCAAAATTCCATACTTCGGAGGGATGTCTGCGACTACCACGTCCATGACCATGCTCTTTGTAGGAATCTGAACCAGGGTGATACATAGGTCCTTAATCAAACCAATACATCTAACTTTACTGGAGTCAAACGAGTGTAAATCCTTATAAGGTCTGGTGACCTCCAGTCCCAGTTTCTCCATTACTGCTTTGGGCATCAGATTGTGGGAAGCACCCAAATCCAGCATAGCGTTATGCAATATCAGGTCATGTATGTTTAGACTGATGAAAAAAGGAGCGACCTCACCAGTATCATCTCGACCATCTACTTCAGGTCCGAACAGAAGTTCGGGTTGATCGTATGTAAGGTTCATAGTATCTGAATGATTCGTTGATCCAATGGTTAAGGCATTCATGCCTATGACAGGTTCAATGGTCAGTTCTTTAATCACCTGTGAACGATAAACGTCTTTGTTCATCAATTCAGAAAGTGGGATGGGAATTTTTACTTTGGCCAATTCCCCCTCAAGGATGAAAGGTGTGGAAGCTATGCCCTAGCTCATCAATTCTAGTTTGTCCATCATATTCTTCTATTTCGAAGTACTCGGTGGATTAATAGGTGAAAACTCAGGCTGAGACGACCTTTTTAGAATAGTAAGGTTTTTCTTCACGGAAGCTTCGACAGTGCTCTTTCCAGGAATCTTCTCGGCAGCTGGCTCAGAGGCCTTCTTGGTTTCGACTACTTTCTTTGTTTCAACCGTCTTTTTTGGGGAACTAACTTCTGTCTTTTTACTCCGCAGATTATACTATCGGTGTACCTCCAAAATGGAATTTTCGAATGCCTGTTGTTCTGCATCTTCAACTTCTTCACTTACTTTTGTTTGATTGAGAATAAAAATTTCTTTCTCTTCTTGGGTAAGGAAAATAGCTTCGTTGTCGTGAATTCCCATGAGATTTATGTGAGTATCCTCCAGTTCTTCGATTACTTCCTCCCCTTCGTCAGCATAATTTTCTTGTAGGGGGGGTTTGATCTGTTGATCTGGACCCCTCTGCTCTCTTTCATCCCTAGGATCTCTCTGTCTGATTTGAGGAGGGTTTCCCCTAAAGTTAGGGTTCCGAACCTGGGGAGCTGGTGGATTTTCTCTCGGAGGATTTATGTCAGACACAGTAAGTCTTTTCATCATTCTTTCCACTGCTCTGGCCAAAGAATCCAATTTGGAATTTGAGGTCGACATGGAAGGTTCTTCTTTAATTGTGACTCTCCTCTCTGACCTCTGACATGCCCTTTTTGCTAACAAATTGGCCTCCACACTTATAACACTTTTCTGCATGTCTTCCAGGGTGGTAGAATTTCTCTCCCTTAGTTGGTATGACATGTCAACGTCAAAACCATCGGGGAATTTTATCAATGCCAAACCCTGCGGAGGTTTGATTTTAGCTGGGATTGCGTTGTACAGGTTATTGAAACAAGTGCAGTAATCTTGCACTGCCTCACCTTGATTTCTTCTAATATTTTCATATTCCAACAAGATTTGCAGAGGGTTTTTCTTTACCTCCCATCTGTCTAGAAAACTCCTTTGGAATGCGGTAAGGTCAAGGACTGAAGCGACACGCAACCCTTTGTACCATTTTTTAGCATCCCCTATCAAACTTTGGGCAAACAATCTCATTTGAACGTCATCTTCATCTACTTCATGCAGATCATAATAATCATTCATTTTATCTACATGTTGTTGTGCGCTCAAAGGCCCTGTTGCATCGAACTATGGAAGTCTTGTATGATATTCTTGGGGCATGGAATGTAGAGGCGCAACCAACACCAAGGGAGCATATCAAGCTGCCATGATGGGTGGAGGAGGTTGAATGAAAACCTGGATGATCGACGAGGTAGCGACTGAAGACGAGGACGAGGAGGGACTAGATAGCATGGAGGGAGTGATTTGCAATTTCGCAGTGGGAGACATAACTTCATGGGTTCACGGTTGTAAAGCGGTTGAGTCGAAAATTATTCCAATCACAAAACTATCAGACCGTGTCCTAACTAGGCTTTGATGTGGAAAGGTATCAAGGTCAGGGTTTTGAAAGGTAACAGGTTCCCCTGAAAAGGAAAGGGACTTATGCAAGGAAGTATGACTCACTGAGACTTCAGCTATGGTCATTTTCCTGAGCAACTGTTCGGGGTTATCTTTCACTATTGCAGGTTCTGGGTCTGGATGAGATTGAGTATAAACTCTCTTGGGGGCCAGAATTCTTTTTGGTTTTTTATATATATAGTTTTTAATTTTGTGAGTCCGAAAATAATATATACAAATTTTAATCAACCTCTAAACATTACTTTCTTCTCAAATTTGCAATATTCCAGGAACAAACTTTCTTTTTAGAGAAAAGAAAACGTGAAATTATCAATTTTTAGTTCGTTCCCCAGTGGATTCGCCACTATGTTAGCACTTGGTAAATTTCCTAGAGGTTGAAAATAGAAGAAATCTACAAAGGTAACTTTATCCAACCACTTTTGAAGCTGGGATCTAGCCCTTCCAACTTCAGAGAGGGATCTCTCTATATGATTTAGCTATGTTTCCAATTTTAGATATTAGGCTAGATAAAGAAATAGGTCGGTTTTGTTGTTAAAGTGTTTTTTTGAATTGGTTGAGACAGTATACACATCCATTGGGCTATGGGGTCTGTGTTTAATAAAATATGAAATACAAACCAGAAATGCAAAGGGAAAACTTTCACAGGGCGCGATAATATAATCACTGGATCTTTTAGTATCTTAAATGATGATTAGCAGAAAAATGGGAAAGATAATTTCAACAAAGAAGCAGTTAAGAATTCCTTTATTGAAAATACCAGAAGAAAAACACTAAAATCTTTCTAGTCAGAAATAGGGTATACGAGATAAATCCTGCAACATTCGTTACTCTTAAATATTAGAATTAGAAAACAAGATGATTACAAAGAAAGAATAACATTCAACTTAGAGAGAAAACATCACCAGTGAATACACGCAAGAATCCTGTAAAAGTGCCTCCTTTTTATTAATGGAAGATCTCTCAAAAAATATTACAGTCTGATAGCGTCAGGGTGTGAAGATCAACAACCCCCAATACTTCGAAAGATGAAGTATTTATAAATCAAATTACAAAACGTTCCTGTCATAAATGACCAGGACGTGCTAAATCTATTTTTAGCCTAACTAATTTAACAACTTTCCTAAATCTAGGAACTGCTTGATGACTTGGTGTAACTGCATGCCGATTTCTGGGTAGACCATTTATGAAGCCTTTGCACGACCTCATCTGACTGGAAAACTGACTGGACCTGGAGAGCCCATATTCTAATCGATTAGATCACAGAGCTCTTCCCATTTGAGATGACTGGGCACATTGACTTTGAGCAGTCTTCGATACACTTCGTCCATTTCTGTATACTTGGCGAATGTAGGCTTGGTGAGGAATATGTATCAAATCTCATGTTGGATACTGATGTCCCACTGAAGGGCATCCAAGAATGCCTTGCCGGTGTTTCTCCCTTGTATCCCTGCAAACTTTGAACTGTCCTTAGCCACTTCGGCTAATCTCTTCTTGTATTCTGGGAGTGTCATCAATTTATAATTGATCACTTTCAGACTAGGAAGACCTTTCTTTTGGAGAGCTTCAATCTTACTGAAGAATCTTTGTACACCTAGGTCCATGGCCTGAACCTTTTCTTCCAACTGAAGCATTAATCCTCTCTTGGTCAAAACTCTTTTGACCTCAAGGATGGTCTTTGTTCTGTCTTCAATCTTCATCTCTTCGAGCTCTTCCCTGGTCTTAGAATTGAGGAATTTGATGATCTCGTTCGCTTGTGCTGGCATATCCCCCAATTCCACTCTGATATTCTTGATGGCCTGTTTTCTTCTCAACACCAAATCATTATGCTCGAACATGATCTGGATCATTGGCCATATTTCATTCATGGACTTAGTGATGTATGTCCATACATTCTCTTTAACCTCGACCAAAGTCTGTCCTGCCACTGTCTGCTTCCAGAGCTGCTGTAATTCCTGCTTGAGCTGCTTTGTCACTTCCTTTTCCTTGGAGAGGCCAGTCTGGAAGGAATTTTTGAGTTCCTGAAGGTTCTCAACTTCGTTTTTAAGCCTGTTGATCTCTGTCTCCTGCAAGTTCATCTTTTCCATGGATTTAGCCAGGTCGGTTGTCTTCTCTTGGGATGTTAATGGAGCTGTGGATGGGACTATTGTCATTGATTCTGTTCTCACTCCTGAAATAGGAATGTCACTCAATGGAATGACTTCCATTGGCTTCAGCTTCTCTTTCTATTTTAATAGTTTCTCCATCTCAGCTTCCATTTCTTTAAGTTGTGCATTCTGCTCCATGAGTAGCTTTAGCATTTCATCCTTCTCGCCTTATTTCTCTATTATCTCCTTCGCCTACGAATCATCTGTAGGAGAGAGCTTCAGTTGTTTCCTCAAGGATGCTATATTAGCATTCTTCTTCTTTATCATTTCCTCTGCTGCTTTCACGTTTGAAGGATCATAACCGATCTTGAGGACCAGCTCCTCCAAAGTTTTGATCCTATTGTCCTTTGCAAAGGACGATATCTTCTCCATCTTTAATTGTGTTTGAACATTGTTCAAGGACACCTGGAATTTCGACGTAGCAGTAGAAGCATGTGCCAGAGTGTAGAAAACCATTTCCCCTGTCTGCTTGTGCAGATCCATCTGGTCAGTCGGATGCACGTCCTTCATCTGAAACTCGAAGGTGGCCCTCTTGTAGTCAGTGATCGCCTTGGGGTCTGGTATCTGTGCCTGAAGGAAGGCCATGTGCATTCTTCCCTTTTCTGTGTCAAATGCAGAAAACAACCTATGATGCGCAACCGACATCTATTTCCAAAATTGAGCACAAGTACTGCTGGTCAAGGTCTGGTTCTTTTTCTTTATCAGCTCATACTTCTCGAAGATTCTTAGCTTCGGTCCCCCCTTGCTTGGATGGGTGGTCAACGAAGGATCTGTATATTTCTCCGTCACTGCTGAGATTATGGACTTATGGAGGCTCGACCCGAAGGGTGGAATAACATACTTGATCACTGTGGTAGGCGGGGCTTCTTTTTCTCCATTCGGGCTAGGAGATGGAATTGTCTTGGGCCTCTTAGTGTGCAGCTGGAATTCTTCGGACGATACCTCCGTGACAAGCGAAGATAAATATTGTTGAGGCATTTTTTCCTTTCAGACTTGTGGCAGTGTTGTTTGAGATACCATGGCAGGGGAATCCTATTGTTCTACTTCAATCAATGTGTTAGGCTCCCAGGCTATCTGATTTGCAAACTTCTCAATTTCAGGCCTAGACACATGAACGTAAGGGATATTTTTGTTCTTCACCCTCATCTATGAAATGATCCCACATGGATCATAATTCCATGGGAAGCTTAGGAAGAACTTCATTTCTCTCAGCATCCGGTCTGCTTCTTCCCCAGCGCCACGACTGTTGCAGATGAAGGAGCCAATCTGCCCCTTGATTCTAAGTTGCTGCTTTTTCTTCAATGATACAAAATGGATATCATCTGAATTCATAATCTGCCTTATATATTCTAAAGCGAATATTCTGACCGACAAATACTCGGGAAGCTTATAAGGTGCCAACTCGCACTCGTATACTCTGATATCGGTATGATTTTGATACAGGTACCAATCCCCAGTCTTTGTGTTGTCCGAGAGGTGCAGGATCCTATGAACTTCATCGTTTATTCGAGGCTCGGGCCTGCCACCTAGCATGCTTACCAAAGGGTGGTAGAACTGATCAATGAACACCTTGAAGCTGTACTCTGTGGAGTTGTGCTTCAGCAAGGAGGTCCATGCTGTGACTGCCTAAGGTATACCATCTGCATCCATCTTCTACATGAAAAATGCAAACTTATCCACCTGGAAGAAGACAAACAAGTATGCTAGTATCGATGAATATCTAAACATGCCTTCAGTGCCAAAATTCATGAATTGTTCATGAATATTGCTTGCCAAGAATGTGCTGAAATAAAACTGGGTGGTGGGATTTTCGTTGGTAGAGAAGATGGATAGAAAACCCAGAATGGGTTCATCTACCCATTGGTCAGAATAGTATCCTAACAAAGCACAAAGGGAAGAAATGACCTGGTTTCCCTTAGTGGAGAACATGGACGACTGGTAAGGGGGATTTGTGGAAGGGAATTGAGCGGATGCGGGAAGGAAAAGCTCAAATATTTGAGCTCTTTGAGGAAAAACCATTTTCTGATACAACTCTGTAAGGATTTCTAGGTTGAAAGGAGATGCATAGTCAGCTCAGGGGATTTTCATCATCTGGTCTATGGACTTGGGCGTGATGAGGAAAAGGATTTCTCCGGACGAGGAGATGATGAATCTTTGTTCGGGAATATAGTGGGCTTGATACTTAAGCGCGAACTCGGGAAAATGGTGGATCTGGGGAAAGAGGTAAAGAGGTAAATTGGACTACCTGAGTCCAATTTCATCACTCTAGTCCAGGAAAAATTCCCTGAGCCATGACTGGAGGTCTAAGAAATCAAAATCGCATTTGGTGTCTGCGATTAATCGGTCTTTGTCGACCAGTGGGATCTTGTCCAGGTCGATAGGAGGTGGGAGAAACGGATTCTCTTCTCCTTCTATTTGTTTGGATTTTGGCGCCATCTCTGTAATAGTACCTGCAATAAACACAATGTTAGTGGGGCGACTGACTGTGGATGAGGGATACGGAATGTAACGTAGGAGTAAGCGATGAATTTCTCTGGTGCGATGGGTGAATAGCGAAAGTAAGGGAAATAATGGTAGTCTTATTTAAACTGGGGTTGGCTGGGCGTGGGAGACAGGTCAACTGGATAACAGATAGGTTATCCAGTAATAAATGGACAACGGGTCATTTGGGGGTGAGATGGCAGGTGACGGTGGCTGAAAGATACGGACGGGTGACGTGGTGGCTAGGAATTGGAGGTAAAATTCATAATAAAGGGGCTTTCCATGAGTGAAAGGGGGAAGGGGACTGACAGTAGTTATGGGATGTGACTAACTCGGGAAAAAGTGGAAGGTGACGTCCATAAGTGACGGGGGTCTGTCAGATAGCAGATGGTGACGGGACTTCGGGGAAAATAGTTTGACGCCACGTATAACAAGGGACCTGCTAGAGGGGGAAAACCATTCTGGACCCCCCCCCCCTCAGTTAAAAGCAGATCATCCAGGGGGGTCTGAAATCTATTGAGGTCCATTGATATGCGTGCCTATTTCTGAGCCGTAGATCTAAGCGCATTGTTTATCACTCATTCCGAACCCCCCCCCCTCCATTAAAGGCAGAATGAACGGGGGGGTCCGTAATCCAATATTGACCATTGATTTAAGTGCTCAACCCTGGGCCTTCCAGATGTGCGCAAATGTTATCAGCAGTTCCGGACCCCCCCCGGTTAAAAGCAGAACGCTCGGGGGGGTCTGGAATGCTCTGTACACCGTAGATCTGGGCACCGCGATCAGGACCGTCAATATGTGCAGGGGGCATAAATGGGGAGCGAAAAACACATGCACTGGAAAAAACTTAGGATAAATGCATTTTATGGGTTTTTCCCCAAACTTTTCAAGTACACACCACCATGGGGCTTCGACCAAACGATCTTCTAATCATATGAAACATGGTGCAACATTTACATCAAGCTGGTTTTATTGGATTGAAACAATAAAGCAACTAGCCTACATACTAACCTATCTTCCTATGACAATTAACCCAGATTAAACTGTTGGGTTAAGAATTTACTCTACCCTGGGGCTATCTGACCAAGATTAGATAGTCTGGCCAGATTTATTCACTAATATAACCTATATACTTTGGATAAGATTAAATTTTTTAGCCAAATTCATTCACTACACTAACAACATCAAATTTAAAAAGGACTTGGCCATGCTTGAAAGGTATGGACCAAGTTACTATTATTTTCATGGGGCTTTTATTGCAATTCTTTTATGCCCTTTTTTTTTTTTTTTTCTAATTATTTGCAGAATGAAAAATCATTTGTCAACAAAAACACTAGAGACAGATAATATCCCAGTCACCAATTGATCCTATAACTTATAGGGTGATAACACTACTGAACACTAAACTTGAAAACAAAAAACCTGGACTATACAATATGGTACAAGGCATCGCACAACCTTACATCTCATGCATAGTACTGGTTCAAGTAGAGCTCGCTGGTAGGCTCTGACCAAGAGTCTCTTTGGTAGTCAACCTGGAAAGTCTCCCAAAATGGAAGAAAACACAAACCATGGTGTAAGTCTTTCCATGTTATAGAAACTATAGTCATGGATTCAAGGAGAGCCTCATCCAAAGGCAATTAAAAATATGATAAATCACACGAACAAGGAGGGTTGACATTCCCAAAGGGTGAGTAAATTGACCATATTCTATATGATGATGAAGGTTTTGGCCAGGACTGGAAGAGTCTATTAGTTAAGAATCACAAGCACGAGGGCTTGAGGATCTACAAATAGAGAGATCATACTCAAAAGGAGACTCAAGACCACTCGGACCAAGAGGGGGAAGCAAGGGCTCCCATGCCCCCATTGGATAAAAGTATTGATCAATTTTTGAGACCATGTCTTGAGAAGGGAAGAATGATTGCACAGGTTCCTACTAAGAAGAAATTGAACATCGAGGATAATACACCACATAATTAACCCTTGGTGGGGTAGAGTCTACACAAACACTAAGAACATTTAAAGGGGAATCTTGAACTAATGCCATATTAGGATGGTGATTATCATATGCCAACTGGTCAATAGTGAAAATTCTTCCATTGTGAGGGAAATGCATCAGCCAAAAGAGTGTAAACACCACATCATTAATAACATATACATAATCATGCCAAAGAATAATATTGAAATCTAACAGGCCTTGCAACACTATAACATCGACAATGACATTCTTCCCACTTAACGAGATAGGAAACTGAGGAAGAATCCCCAAATATTCACTAGGACATATTTCAAAAGCCAAAAACTCATACGAAAAAGACACAAGCTTGGGAGAACCCAAAGATTTCCAACCCGAAGAGGATAAAATACTTGCAGAGGCTCCTTCATCCACAATACATCAGTAAATGTTTTTTTAATTAACTTCAACCCTTATTTGAAAAGGTGTAGAAGAAGGAAGGAAAGGCTCAACAAGGTCATTCCAATCAAAGGAAACCATCCTAGGACTTGGAGGGGGTGTGCTTGAAGTGAGTGGAATGCCCCCTTTTTTTGAAAGTACTGAACTAGAAATGCTAAGAGCATAGTTGGTAGGCACATCTCTCCCCAAGAGAAGAGTGGGATCAGTCGAAGAATGCATCAGTGTGACCACTTTGGTAGACTCAACACTCTCCAAGAGAAGAGTGGGATCATCCAAATATTACATCGGCGTGACCACTTTAGTAGACTTCGACACTCTCCAAGAGAAGAGTTGGATCAACTGAATATTGCATCGATGCGAACACTTTGGTAGAATTGACACTCCTCAAGAGAAGAGTGGGAACCGGCCAAAGATTGCATCGTCACAACCTCTTCCTCAATGACTAGATGAATAGGTTGTGAGACAACATGGCATAAGGCGTATCACCCCCTAAAGGAAGAGTGGGGTCAGCCAAAGATTGCATCGACATGATCGCTTCATCAACCAAAGGATGAATGGGCTGTGAGGAAACCCCATAAAACTCAGAATCAGAAGATCTTACATATAGGTACAACAATATTCATGCCTCTAGAAGGCCAAGTCATAAATGAGTAAGGTGATCTCCCTTGCAAAGATTACAAGGGAACTTAGGATTACGTCCTATCCATCTAGGTTTCTCAACAAAATCAATGCCCCCAACATGGATGGAAATGGATGGTTTCTTGTCCTCAACATGACTCGCAAAGGTTGTTGACAACTCTCCAACATGACTAGCACAGGTGGGTTGTTGAATTCCAGTATGACTCGCAGGAACTAGGATCGTGCCCCCAATATAACTTGCAGTGGTTGGTTTCACATCTCCAACATGACTTGTAGAGGTTGGTGATTGGTCGATAACATGAATCACAGAGGCTATAGACCTATCATCAGTATGACTAGCAGTGACTAGAATGTTTCCCCCATCATGACTTGCATAGGTTGTTGATTTCTTTTTCCTATTCTTTCTCTTTCTATTTTATTTAGACTTCTGGTTACTAGTAGTTATACTTTCACTAGAGAAGGTAGAAGGAGGAGGAGAATACTTTTTTGGCAAAGGAACATCAACATGATGCCCATGACATAAGGTGATTAACTAATAAGTGTCAAGAGCATTTGGGACATTTGGAATGGTACCCAACCAAACCAGTAGTCCCACATTCAACCTAGGAATGTACAAAGTGCCCATCAAAGGGACACCAATATTTCCAAAGAAAGGAAAAACACAAGAATCCCCTTGCGAAGGGGTTCATTGGTTGGTATCATCAGTAACTTTTTCCATGAAGATATTATGCACAGGTTCTTCCCTTGTGAGATTTTTCAAGTCCTTAAAAGTCTCACACTGACTCTGGTGAACTGGTGGTACAAAAAACAACTCCTATAAATATGTTTCTCCACGATTCTAAATGAAATACTAAAAATTCCTCATGACCAGCATAGTGGGCGGTCTACCACCTTATTCCAGAGACCCAAAGAAATTACTAACTAACTTGCTATGGAAAACTAGGGAGAACAAAGAACACCACTAACAAGAAAAGCCTAAAAATACAAAAACCAAACAAACTACCCTTTTGAATGCTTCTGACCCAGGGAGATGAAGTCCTGATCATCCAAAGCATTCAAAAAGGAAAATGACTGGCCAAGAGAAGCAATTACAAAGACCTCCAACCGATGGTCCCTTCGGGTGTCACCCAAAGAGTACAAAATTGGCCTCAGGTACTACGATACACCCCTCACAGTCACCTGTGTGTCAACCTACATAATGGGAACTAGGACACTAAATTGTAATCATTAACTAGGGAGGGACATTCAACAATTGGGCGAGTGTATAGGTAGGGTAACTAATCCTGAAGATCCTCCTAAGGTCTGAAACACAATAGGGCCATAATCAATCTTAGAATACCCTGGATGGATCCAAGTGTCTCATAGTTTTGACACAAGTCGAGCCAGTAATGCTACAAGATTCACCCCCAATAAACACTCTCCCAATTGCTTTGTTGGGATTAGGAGTGGATATCTCCATCACCTTCCTCCACACGACCTCATGTTTGACTCTTGTGTGAGAGGAGCTTCCCAGATTGAGTAATTACAAAGTGTATTTTTCACACCCTAGCAGAGACACCTAAGTTAAGTTTTGGCTGGCCTTGGAGAGTTTAACTCTCCACACCTAATCCAAGGCCCTATCATAAGCTATTGGTGAACCCTAGAAAAAGTGTTACTAATATATTTTAGATTAGCACATTCATTTTAGGGGATTTTCTTACTCAAGGAATGAAAGTGAAACTTATGTTTTTTGAGACTCTTATCACAAATAAACTAATTAGAACACCGATGAAGAATACATTACTCTAATTCTACAAATGAAAAAGAGTTTCAAGAAAAAATCATGAACAATACTTCAAACATAAAAAATGCAATATTTTCTCCTTTCAATGCAAAATGCACAATGCAACTTTTGAGTGAAACAAAAGAGCAAACGAAAGGATTTTGTTTCTTATTTTTCTTTTGAAATGCTTTCCAGATGAGAAGAAAACCCACCCTACGCTAATTCTTTTTTTCTTTTTCAAATAAAAATGCAAAGCAAATGCAAATAAAGAAAGAGACCTAAAAAACTAGTTTTTTTGTTTTTAATTTTATTCTAATCAAAGCAGAACTAACAAAAGATGCTAAAATAAACTACATAATACAACTTCAAGCTAAAAATAAGCCAAAAAATCTAGGAAACACAAAGAGACAAGATAACTTGTTTTTTTATTTCATAAGCAATCTGAGCCTGCAAACTGTCTCAACCCCAAACAATAGAGGCTTTTGGGACTCATGAAGACCTGGGAACTAGAAGTTTCCTATAGGAAAAGGAAAATATTTTGAAAAAATTATACAAAACAACAGTGATGTGTGTTGTGCACGACCATCCTACATATGTATGTGGGTTGTATATAATGCAAACTATGTATGCACGCATGTTGTATAGAGAACAAGATGTGTACACCTCTATAAATTTTCAAAAGAGAAAAACTTTGGACCGATAACTTGGGAAAGGGAAGTTGGTAGGCACCCGGAAGGTGACCAGAGACCCAAACTGAGTCAAAAGACTTAGAAAACTTAGAAATAAACTGAAATTCAAATCAAACCAATATCTCCCACTAAGACCCTAGAGATACTCCCTAATGGAGTCCCCAATTCTGCTAGTGGGGAAAATCCCCCTATACTGGGTTGAGGTACATGCAGATAAATGACTTCCTTTAAAATATAGTTATATACCTAAGCTAAAAAAAAACTATATAAATTGAATGACAAGAGAGAGAGAGAATAAGATCAATGGGTGCACCTTTGGTCCTTAAATCCAGTGTGGACCTCTTTCTCCTTTGCAACTTCCTAGATTATGGGTCTCCTCCCAATGTTGAGCTGCAAAAGCTTAGGAAAAACAATGCTATGACACATACAATCTCTAGTTTCTCTTTCAATATTCAGATATAGACATAAATGCATAAATAAATAAAAACATATAGACATAATGTTTTGGGACAAGAATGAACTCTTTTATTCGATATTAAGATCACAAATATTACAACCTTTGTCGGCAATCGCTCCGCGAACCAGGTCCAGGCTCCTCTATCGTGGCTCCAATTGCATCACTCCCATGCTTTCCTCTCACAACCAACTTATCACTTAGGAAAGGGTAAATGGTTGTATAAGGAGAAAGGGATTGAGGGGAATGCTGAGGTTAAATCTCATAAATGGATGCATAACTTGGGCTAAGAAGGGGAAGGAATTTTGGCAGAGTTTTCCTATTCTCTTTCTTGTCTATTGAAATGAGACCCCAAGACTACTTTTTATATGAGAAAAAGATAGTTATTCGATTTGGGCCTGGGCTACAAGGGGTAAAATAGTTTAGGAAACCTACTTGTTGACGAGCATATGTAAACACACTGTCAACTGTGAGGGTAAGCCCGGTCTGAATTTGTCCATTTAACCTAAGTTGTTTCAGATGACTCAGCCTGACGGGTTTTACATCTTCATTGGCCGATATCAATATCTAATCTAAACTATAAAAATAAAATAATTGACTTAATTATCTACTACGTACATGTATTTACATTAGATATGCACATGCTGCAAACATATATATATATATATACAAGGTTTGTGTAAAGCCTTGTGAAACTAATTGCTAAAAAAAATTCAAGAATGAGATAAATATACAAAAAAACTATTCTAAAAACTAATTACTAATTTAATTAAAGAAAAATCACTCAAAAAAGGGAATGAAAGCAAATTTTAATGATATGAATTAAATGGGAAAAGCAGTTTAAGTTTAAATGTTAATTCTCATTCATTTGATAAAAATAAATAAACTAAACTAAAAAAAGACACACTAACCTGTTACTAGTGAGAAACCAAAATCGAACTGTGATTATGTCTTCCTGTGTGAGATATGCTAAAGTAACTTGTTTTCCAAATAAAAATCTATGGCAAGCAAATTACAAAGTATCAAGACTTGTGATATTACCCAAAGGAATTTAGGTAACTAAACGATTCATATGTCACTTTAATAAACAAAAATACAATTTGCAATATCATCCATTATGACATTTTATGACTCAATATACTGAGAGGGAAATAATTCCAATCAATGTAATTGATTATAAGAAATTCAAAACATTTGAATCAACTCAACATATTGAGATATTTGTCTTATAATTGATATGTCATACAGATCATAATAAACTAGAATAATAGACTATAATATGAACAAAAAAAAGGAAAGACATCAAGCCATGTATTGATAAATAGATCAAAGATAATTAAATCAACACATATCTTGAGCTTTAGAAAAATATGAAAAGAAATATGACTGATAGAATACTCATACTAAAACACTTTACTATTAGGACGAAATCCATTGAGAAAAATGTTTGTTCATATCCTTCTTTCAAATCAAATTTAGTCCATTCTCCAGAATTCCAATCCCTTTTGTTTGAGAGAAAAAAAGAGTATTTAAAGGAAGTCATGATTGATTCTCATATCCATAGGATAGAGATCGATCTTTGAAAAATAAAGAGATAATAATCTCCAATCTAAACTAATTTTACAATAACAAAATCTATAACAACTTGATTAAAGTTTGTTACAAATAATCAAACATAATTGAGAACTATTTGAAATAGAGACTATTACTAATCAAGGGAAAAACCAACATATTTGATCCCCAATAGCTAATCAATGTGCATATCATCCATGAGTCCATTTTAGAGACATGAAAAACAAGATAAAAATAAAATTATAAATCTAATTAACTAATTTTAGACTGGCTACAAAATATTCATTCTGTAGCTAGTCTATCAGAAATATTATACTAAATAAAACACACTCAATCATAACAAAAAAATAAAATGTAGTTACCCAAAATCAAGCATTCGAAAATGAAGGATTGTGCAATTTTTTACCCTGAAACGAAATTCACATTGGTCGATTTTTTTATAATTACCTATCGAATTTTTTATGAATTTATGAGCTTCCAAATTGAATTTTCTGTTTTCCATTTCCAACTCTGTATTTTGTCCTAAGACTTGATTTAAACGCATTTGCAAATAAGGAACATCAGAGTAGTATCTCTGAACCCAAGCCAAGAAATCATGACAATGGTCGGATTCCAAACACGACATTGAATGTTGTTGTTCCTTTTCTACAAGTATTTCTTTAACCTTTAAATCAAATTGTATGCCAGAGAAACCCTCACAATCTCAAAGAAAAGGTGGTAAATTCGAGATGAAATCATCCTAGGTATGATCATCTTCAAAAGAGTCTTGATCTATTATAGTGATAGTTGGAATTGTTTCATCTTTATGTTTCTTTTTATTTCAGATTAACCTGGTTATAACTCGACCAACTCTCTTATTTTTGAAATCAACTTCGCAATTGTAATGTGAATATTTACCCTTTGTATCCTATTCCTTTGATTCTTCTTCTTTGTCTGGACTCGTGGGCTATGAATGGTAATCACTTGAAATTTAGTCCTTTATATTAGTAATGACAGCTTCTACCGATTTCTTAGGAACAAATTTCTTCTTTCTTAAAATTGTTCGTGTCACAGGTAAAGGGTCACTTTGAAGGTCATACGATGAAATAGGGTTATTGTTGGCACAGGGGCAGACCCAGGGTTCAATTCTAACAATGCACCAACAAACCCTAACTACTAGCCCTTTCGAAAATACCTACGAACCAGATTAAGTCTCACCCAAAGTAGCAATAGGGGTTTGCAGGACACATGTGTCTACAACCAGAGGAAATGCAAAGTGATTCCAGAACAACGACGCAATGTAACCTAGAGATTCTTAACCCTACTATGTTTAACTTTGTGAAGTTAGATATATCTCATTCCCTTCAATCAGAACAATAACAATGCATAACAGTATAAAAGATAGAAAATAAAACAACATCAACCACAAAGAACAACAAGATTTACGTGGCTCACCCTCTCCCTAGGGCTACATCCACAGAATTGTGTTTCTTGATATATTAGATGAAAACATACAATTCTATCTGTGCACTTAGCTCCATATTCTCTCTCTCTTCCTCTATTTCTCCCCTCCATGTGCACCCAACTGCAGGGTTGATCTTCATATTGATATTATGGTAGCTTCGGGAGGTATGAACCTCTATTGTGACCTTTGACAAGATTAGAACATTCTGGAAGAAAGAAAAGAAATGAAAGTAACCCTAGATGAGATGTCGAATGAAGAGAGATAATTAATATGAATTAATTAGTACCCAGAGAGAAAAGTTAGCCCAGGAAAGTCTTCCAGGAACACTATAAATACATGGCGCCAGTCTCTCATTTGACAGTCCCAGAATCACATAAGTCACTTGTGCACACTGCAATTTGGCAGTCTTGTGCACAAGTCCCGGGGAAGGTGTTGCACCAGTTTTGGTCTGGACTCTCTGATCAACTTTGGTTACTTCTTCCTTGCTGCATTAGCCTTTCTTGGCTATTGGATTCCTACCAGGATTCTTCTCTCTGTCAAGGTCAAGGTGCTCGGAGGGTGGATTCGGCCTATGGTTGGGTGACAATAGAGATATTGTCAATGGTAAAATGAGCACATTCATTCATATTATAACATGTTATGGGCCCACACCTCCTTCATTCAGTTTAACCACTGGAAGGAAACATAGCCATTAGGATATTGAGCTCGATGTAGAACTTCCTCTAGGGTTACTAGTATGAGCAACTTCCAAGATACTGCCACTAGAGTTACTAGTAGGAGCAGTTGTAGAAACCCTAAATCTCAGATCCGACACCTTGTGATGGAGCATATCACTCAAGGAGAATATATTCAAATGTGCCCTAGTTCAGGGCACCTTTTGGCTCTCTTAGAAGATATAAATGTCAGAGTTGAAGTTTTGGATCAAAGCATGACCAACTACCAGTCAACCAAAGACATGAGTGAGACGATCAGTCTTCTACACTACTCAACACTCACTGGAATGATTGAATATGACATATGGATAATCAATAGTGGAGCTTCTAGGCACATTACGGGAGATCAATCCAGAATATCAAATCTAAATGAGAAGAAGACCTCATACAAGGTAGAGCTTGGAGACAAAAGCACTTACCCAGTGGAAGGATTTGGACAAGCCTCTGTCAAGTTGAAAACAGGTAACAATGTTCAGTTAAGCAATGTTTTATATGTACCTGGTTTATAAAAAAATCTTGTATCCATATATTTCCTAGAAGACAAAAGAAACAGAATAGCTTTCGTGGATGGAAAAGTGTTATCTTGGCATAAAGACTCCAGCATAGAGAATGCTAGGGTTATTGGAAGCTGTGAAGGAAATATGTCTAGACTACTAGAACAAAATGAAGAATCTCTTATACATGACAAAGTCAATCCAAATGAACTTTGGCATAGAAGGTACACTCATATTAATTATCAAGAATTACCTTTTCTCAAAAGGATGGTTGAAGGAATACTAGAATTGCAGTCTACACCTGAAGGAATTTGCAAAGGATGTGCCCTTGGAAAGAATATCAAGAAACCATTTCCAGGAAGCAACAATAGATCTAAGGAAATTATATATCTAATGCACTCAGATGTTTGTGGATCGATGCCAGTCAAATATCTAGGAGGATCTCTTTACTACGTAACCTTCATAGATGACTATTCAAGAAAGACTTGGTTATATCTACTGAAAACAAAAGACGAAGTATTCAACAAGTTTCAAGAATTCAAAGAAGAGATAGAGAACCTCACGAACAAGAAGATTAAGATATTAAGAACAGATAATGGAGGAGAATACACATCAAAGGAATTCATTGCATTCTGCAAATCAGCAGGGATTAGGAGGGAACTAATTGTTCCTCATAATCCTCAACAAAATGGTGTAGCGGAAAGAAAGAACATATCTATCGAAGAAACCATAAAAGAACTACTAAATGATCAAGGTATATCCATGTTCTTATGGGGAGAAGCAACCATGACAACAATATATGCGCAGAACATAAGTCCTCACCACATACTGAAGGACATGACTCTAGAAGAAGCCTTCTCAGGTAAGAAACCTAATGTCGAAAACCTAAGAATATTTGGATGTCCTATTTACTCTCATATTCCCAAGGACAATAGGAATAAACTAGAACCCTCGGGAAAGAAGGGCATATTCGTGGGATATAGCGATTCATCCAAGGCTTATAGAATCTATATTCTGGAAAAACATAAGATCGAAGTCAGTAGAGATGGGACATTCAATGAAAATATGGATTTCAAGAAATCCATAGAAGAAACAATAGAAGAAGAAGATAATGAAGAACCTATTGAAGAAAGCACAGAAAATGAAGATGTCGAAAAGGAACAACCTGGTCATCCTATGCAACCATTTGAGACTATTGATTTAGACACCATACCTAAAACCAGGAAATGACCAACTTGGCTTGAAGCTACCTTACAAGATGTAGAAATACTCAAGGTTCCCGAAGGAACATTCAGAAAAAATAAGAAGCCTAAAATATTCTCAAGTTATGTAGCATATATGATGAAGCTTCTAGATGAAGAACCTACCACATTTGAAGAAGAAGTTCAAAAGGGACAGTGGAAATAAGCTACGATGGAAGAACACCAATCCATTATGAAAAATGATCTATGGGAAATCATGCCTAGACCTAAATAAAAATCAGTGGTAACCTCAAAATGGGTATATAAGATCAAACATGTAGCAGACGGAAACGTGGAAAAATATAAAGCAAGATTCGTAGCTAGAGTGTTCTCCCAGAAGGAGGGAGAAGATTATGATGAAACGTTTTCTCCAGTTGCTAGATATACTTCCATTAGAGCCATCATATCTCTTGTCGCTTCCATGGGATGGAACTTACATCAGATGGATGTAAAGACAACTTTCCTCAATGGAGCAATCGAAGAAGAAGTATATATTGAACAACCTCGAGGGTTTGAGGTACATTCTAGAGACACTCACGTTTTTAGATTAAAGAAATACCTATATGGACTCAAGCAATCTCCAAGGGCTTGGTATGCCAGAATGGATAGCTATCTAATGCGACTTGGTTTCTCCAAGAGTCATGCATATCCAAACCTCTACTACAAAGTCGTGAACAATGCACCTGTAATTCTACTACTATATGTTGACGATCTATTCATAATAGGTGAAGAGTCTCTCATCATCTAGTGCAAGAAGGAACTCTCTTCTGAATTTGATATGAAAGATCTAGGTCTCATGCATTAATGATTGGGACTAGAAGTACGGCAGAAGTGTGGTGAAGTATTCCTTGGACAATGGAAGTACGAAATAAAGATCCTTCAAAAGTTTGGAATGATGGATTGTAAGTCCATGGACACTCCTATGAATATGGATATGAGAAAAGTTAAAGATCAAGATTCTGATCCAGTAGATCCATCACTATATCGAAAATTAAATGGGTCATTGATGTGTTTGGTAAATACTCGACCAGACATTTTTTTTCCATGAATAAACTAAGCCAGTTCCAGGTGGAACTGAGACATGAGCATTGGATAGCTTCAAAGCACGTCTTAAGATATATTTGTGGGTCAATAAACTATGTATTAAGATACATTACATCTAGTAATATACAGCTTCATGGACTCACAGACTCATATTGGGCAGGAAGTGCAGAAGACAGAAAGAGTACTTCAGGAATGTGTTTCAGCTTGGGCTCTACCATGATATCTTAGGGCAGCAGAAAACATAAGTCTGACGCACTCAACACAATAGAATAAGAATGTATCGCAGCATGTGAAGAATGCACAAAAGCAATATGGCTAAGGAAGTTAATCTCTGGTTTATTTGATCAAATTCCAGATTCGACCATAATACATTGTGATAATCAGAGTTGTATACGATTATCAGAACATCCTGTGTTTCATGAAAGGTCGAAATATATTGAGTAAAATACTACTTTATTCGAGATAAATTCTAGGAAGGAGAGGTAACGCTCCAATATATCTCCACAGATGAGAAGACAACAAACATCCTAAAAAAGCCTCTATCCAGAATAAAGTTTTCATATTTCTGAGAGAATATGAGGATCATGGAAATAACTCCCCAAGAGTGTGATCAGACCACCGCATTAACGTTTTCAGTCGGTGCCTTCTCTGTAAGATTGTGCAGGCCTCCTCATGTTAGATGTGAGACAGGTGCAGTTATGTGCTTTACAAGAAAATCTATCCATAATTGAAAGTCTTCCTTAACGACCGCTCTTTGCATGTTTTCCATTTATGTGGTGAGACAAGGTCTCAACTATCACCTCACTTTATTAACTTCCTTTTCTCAAGATTGAAACATGGCTTAATGCCTAGGGGGAGGTCACACACATGCTCTCAGAAAGGACTCTATATAAACACATGCTCCTTTTGAGCCCGCAATCCACCACCTTTTGCAACGTATTACTTTTTCCAAACCATGGATTCAATTGTTGGACCGCTCAAGAAACTTATCGCCCGAGCACGTCACGTCCCCGCAATGGATTGTGGTCATCGATCTTTTGATATTGGGAGAGGATTTAGATCAACGACTCAAACATTCCCTCTTCAGATCAATGGATCAGATCTTCCCTTTTCAAATCGACAATCGAGATCTGCTTCGGGACTTTGGGATTCGGCCTTTCTCATGGCACTATACTTTGTGCAATTTTAAAATCCTGAATACCCTGGCTGTTAATATGGAATGCTCCTGGAATCTCCACCACTGAGAAAATTCAACCGGTCTACTTGTATTTTAAGCCCAAAATGAGATTCTCTACATGTTGCACTCAGATGCTTCCTGTGCAAACCATGAACTTGGATGACCTGCTTCCCTTGAAAACTATATGTGATAACATTTGGCTCCACAAGGGATGGCATGCTCCCTACGAGCTTCCAAGAACAAGTAGTTCCAGTCTCCTTCTTCATTGGGCTATGGATTCATGCTCAAAAAACATCACGTCGAGGATTAAAGGCCCACACACACACTATCCTAAAAATGAAAGAAAAATACATGGGCTTCATGAGGAGCTTATTTATGTACATTCCTAGACTAACTGATTTTTACATGGTGCTAGGTGAAAGCAAATTTCCAACATATCCATTCAAGTAAATTCCTGACTGGAAGCTCTTTTACTCTGTCAGTGATTAATATCAGATAATGCAACCGTGACAGTAGAATGGTTACATCTTTTAGCTTCTCTCCAAAGGCTGAAGTGGAGATCAAGTTGGGCAGCTCCAAGATATGAAGGAAATGCCACTCCAAGTACTTGCTGATAGGACCATAGAATGAGTGGAAAAGTCCATAAAATATGTAATAGAGAGCCTGATCTTCTCTACAATTGCTCACACAGGGCTGAATATATTTGGTAAGTACAGGTGGGTGAAGAGTCGACGCAGGATGACTGGCCTCGGGTGATGGTTTCTCACTGACAGGATCTGAACAAGAGATAAAATGCACATTTATATCCTCCCTTTATCCTTCATGGCTCTCCCAAGGATCAGATTCACAATCATAATAAACAGGAACCATGGGAAAGCTATTCTCTTTGTGATCTTTGTCGGGATATTCATCATAAGTTGTTTTTTCTTGGCCAATATCTGAAATAACTTATTCATCATAATAAGGGCTACCAAGAACATTTGTTTCAAGGACTGGAATATCCTCTGCATCTTCTTCATAAGAAAAGCAAGCACGCTTTGCCTCCAATTGTTCCATTCTTACAGAAAGTGATTTTACCAAATTTATCAACTCCTCTGAGGTATACTCCTCATCCTCACAACTTTCATTAGAACCAGCCATATCTTGATCACTGTCTTCATATTCCTCATAACAATTATGACAAATAAACTGAGAAGAATAAAAATTTTGACCGTTCCTATTGAAATCTGCATGAAACTCTCTCAGGGAGGAGATGCTAGCAGGGGGAAAGGATCGATACCACTCATGAGCATCCATGTCTAATGAGAACATGAACATGTTTATTAATACTTCCTCATGATGTATCTCCCACTAATGCATGAGTTCATGAAACTCACGAAGATGCTCAGCAGGGTTGTCCTCTTTACGCTCTCTAAATATGGGAAAATAATCACCCCATTCATCCATAGTAGGGAAAATATTAGGAAAACTAGGAATAGAAGAAAAATTGAAGGGATAAAATATTCAATCCAAGATTTTGTCCATTTTGAACTAGTGGAATCACCAATCGATTCTTCAACCATGAATTCGCCAGGTGAATGATGTGCAGAATGAGTGTGTATGGTATTTATTCACCATCAAAGACTCGATCTGATCATTGTGTTCTCCCAGGGAGCTTCAGGTGTAGCTAGAAGCAGCCACATTGAAACAGTGGAGTCACTACAGTGGAGTCATTGGGTGCAAGCACAATCTTCAAAGGTTTTGATATCTGATGCACCTTCAGAATCAGAAGTTCATTGTCGTTCTACCTAGGGAAAGGTATTCAATTCATTCCCCGACAACGGTGCCAGAAATGTTAGCACTAGAAGTCACCTCCTGATTGTAGTGGAGGTAAGCCCAATACCCATCATTTTGTATGTCACAATGAATAAATTTAACGGGGGTCGAATGGGCACAGACTCAAGATGATATTTCTTTAACTCATAAAACTAGACTGGTATGCACAAGCAAGTGAGGTATTTATCAACTTCAGTCAGTAAGTTCGATTAAAGGTGAATATAAGGAATAATTGGTGAGGATAATGTAGAGGTCTATTATGGACATCAGGTTTTCCAGCAGCCTAAGGAGGAAAAACTCAAACACAAGATCCTCTTGGATTCAAAGTTCTGGACACTGAAGTATATTTAAGAAATAGAGTCATAACAATACAATGATCAAACATACATCATGATGCAGCTACAACAACTTGAATGGATCATACATGCCTGGGATCTTCGGTGTGAGAGGGAAAAAGATAACAAAATGAACTGATTAAAATTGGTCACAATACTGCTAAAATCAAACCTTCATAACAATAGCATATGGCCCTTGACTGGATCCTCCATGCCCGATTGTTCTAACATAGCTTTTACAGAGAGATGGAAAGAAGATTATTTATATTAAACATGAAATCTCAAATCCTATTACATAACAGATAACCCGAGCTTTCATTCAAGCTTAACAATGCGGGAGCCTAGCTCAACCATCGACCATAACAAAATATCAAAACTTCATACATATACTCAGAATTGTTGCAACCACCAGGAGTGTGATCGGACCACCACATTAATGTTTTCATTCGGCGTCTTCTCTGTCAAATTGTGCAGGCCTCCTCATGTCATATGCGATCCAGGCGCAGTTATGTGCTTTACAGGAAAACCTGTCCATAATTGACAGTCTGTCGTTATGGATACTCTCTGCATGTTTTCCATTTATGGGGTGAAACGAGGTCTCAACTGCTACCTCACTTTATTAACTACCTTTTCTCAGGATTGAAATGTGGCTTAATTCCTAGGGGCTGGCCACTCGTTTCTCTCAGATAGGACACTATATAAACACGTGATTGCGGGGCCGCTCAAAGGTTGTTTGGGTTCACACCTCTTTTGATCCCACAATCCACCACCTTTTGCCACATATTAATTTTTCCAAACCATGGCTTCAATTGTGGGAACACTCAAGAAAATTATCGCCCGAGCACATCGCATCCTCGCAATGGACTGTGGTCGTCGATCTTGCGATCTTGGGTGAGGATTTACGATCAACGACTCAAACCTTCCCTCTCCAGATCAATGGATCAGATCTTCATTTTTCAAATCGACAATTGAGATCTGCTTTGGGACTTCAAGCTTCGGCCTTTCTCGTGGCGTTATACTTCATGCAATTTTGAAATCCCAAATACCCGTGGGCTGTTAATATGGAATGCTCCTGGAATCTCCACCGCTGACAAAATTCAACTTGTTTCCTTGTATTTTAAGCCCAAAATGAGCTTCTCTGCATGCTACGCTTGGACGCTTCCTGTGCAGACCATAAACTTGAACGACCTGTTTCCCTTGACAAGTATATGTGACAATAGTACATATACAAGGTTTGTGTAAAGTTTTGTGAAACTAATTGCTAAACATAATTCAAGTACTAGATAAATATACACAAAAGCTATTCTAAAAAATAATTACTAATTTAATTAAAGAAAAATCACTCAAAAAGGGGAATGGATGAAAATTTTAATAATATAACTTAAACGGGAAAATAAGTTTAAGTTTAAATGTTAATTCTCATTCATTCAATAAAAATAAATAAACTAAACTAATAAAATACACACTAACCTGTTACTGGTCAACAACCAAAATCGAACTATGATTTTGTCTTCTTGTGTGAGATATGCTCCAATAACCTGTTTTCCAAAGAGAAATCTATGGCAAACAAATTACAAAGTAGCAAGACTTGTCATATTACCCAAATAAATCCAGGTAACTAAACAATTCATATGTCACTTTAAGGAACACAAAGACAATTTGCAATATGATCCATTATGACATTTTATGACTCAATATACAGAGAGGGAAACAATTCCAATCAATGTAATTGATTATAACAAATTCAAAACATTTGAATCAACTCATCATATTGAGATATTTGTCTTATTATTGATATGCCAAATAGATCATAATAAACTGGAATAATAGACTATAATATGAACGCAAAAAAGGAAAGACATCAAGCCATGTATTGATAAACAGATCAAATCTAATAAAATCAACGCATATCTTGAGCTTTAGAAGAATATGAAAAGAAATATGACTAATAGAATACTCATACTAAAAAACTTTATTGTTAGGACAAAAGCCATTGAGAAAAATGTATGTTCATATCCTTCTTTCAAATCAACTTTAGTCCATTCTCCAAAATTATAATCCCTTTTGTTTGAGATAAAAAAAGAGTATTTAGTGGAAGTCATGATTGATTCTCATATCGACATGATAGAGATCAATCTTTCAAAAATAAAGAGATTATAATATCCAATCTAAACTAAGTTTACAATAACAAAAACTATAACAACTTGATTAAAGTTTGTTACAAATAATAAAACATAACTGAGAACTATTTGAAACACAGACTATTACTAATCAAGGGAAAAACCAACATCTTTGATCCCCAATAGCCAATCAATGCGCATATAATACATGAGTCCGTTTTAGAGACCTAGAAAATAAGATAAAAATAAAATTAGAAATCTAATTAACTAATTTGTGATTGGATACATAATCTTTGATTCTGTAGCTAGTCTAACACAAACAAACTATACTCAATAAAACACAGTCAATCATAACAAAATGAAATTTAGTTACCCAAAATCAAGCATTTGAAAATAAAGGATTGTGCATTTTTTACCCTGAAACAAAATTGACATTTGTTGAATGTTTTATAATTACATCTCCATATTTATTTCGCCTTTTAGTTGTTCGAGCTATGCATTTCTGAGCTTCCAACTTTAATTTTCTATTTTCCTCTTCCAACTTTGTATTTTATCTTATGACTTTATTTAAACTAATTTTCAAATAAGGCACATAAGAGTAGTATCTTTGAACCCAACCCAAGCAATCATGACAATGGCTATATTCCAAACTCGGCATTGAATGTTGTTGTTCCTTTTATACAAATGTTTCTTTAGACTTTAAATCATCATGTATGCCAGAGAAACCCTCACAATATCTAAGAAAAGGTGGTAAATTCGAGATGAAATAATACTGGGTATGATCGTCTTCAGAAGAGTCTTGATCTATTATAGTGATTGTTGGAATTGTGTCATCTTTATGTTTCTTTTTATTTCGGATTAATCTGGATATAACTTGACCAACTCTCTTATTTTTGAAATCAACTTCGCAATTGTAATGTGAATATTTACCCTTTGTATCATGTTTCTTTGATTCTTCTTCTTTGACTAAACTCGTGGGTTATGAGTGGTAATCACTCGAAACTCATTCCTTTAGATTAGTAATGATAACTGGTAACAATTTATTAGGAATGAATTTATTCTTTCTTAAAATTGTTCATGTCACAGGTAAAGGGTCACTTTGAAGTTTGGACGATGAAATAGGGTTATCGTCGAGTTGAATCTCGATCTGAACTTCCTATGGTAGAGGCTGAGTGGGTAATACCTCTTCATCATTTTCTGAAATACCAATCACGTGATCACTTTTCAGGGGTAAAAACTTATTTTTGATGACGAAATCCCCCCAAGTGTCCCCAATACTAACAAGATTATGCTCGACCAAGGTTCGAATAAAACTATGATGAAACAAGCTAGCGTGAGGGTTATTTTTTGGACACCGGTAAAACCTAGCCATGTTTTGTAAGCTTCTGAGAAAATAGAAAGGTAAATATAGATGAAACCTTAAGAAAACCATACGCATACGTATGTGGAACTACAATATCAGACAATAGCGGCCTTCACAAGTTATAAATTGTTTAATAATTAGCAGGAGGTCACGCCATCTGGGATGGAATAAATCCAAGGGCATACCTTTCACATGGTATTTCGTTTTCTTAGAAATTAACAAAGAATGTCAAGGAATGTTTTCAATCCTAGCATTCTTAAACCACTTATCCCCAAAAAGAGGAAGACCACTGGTTTTGGAAACAAAATCCTCTTCAATCTGGAACTGGATATCTCCAACCTTAACCGTGATGCCATCAAAATTTTTGGTGAATTCTTTGGCAATGTCTAAATTGAAATCCCTAAATGACTGGAAATAATCTAGCCAACTGACCTAGGAAAGTTTCTCAGCCACACCATCATAAATTAACAGGGTTTGCGAACCATTTGGTTCAACTCTGACTACATGGGCCATAATGAGAATGAACCATAATACAGTGAGGTCAAGTTCGTGAGAGAACCAAAATCAAGACTGAGTAGGGTAAAAGGATAAGTATCAAAGTGAAACAAAGAGACATACCTGACATTAATAAAAATGTGAAACAACTGAGAGTACCTTGTTATCATTGCACACTTGGAATGTTGATTTTTTTTCCACCGATAAAAGGGGATACATGCTCGACACAACAAAACCCATGTAACTGTCACTACTTTCCATGAAACCCTATTCCAAAAAATAAGAACTCTCTCCTGATGTTATTATGATTTACTAAATATCCAAAAGGTTTGTTGATAAGAAAAGACCATCATAAACAAATATGGGGTAGCATAGGGTTTGGAAATAGTGACAAGAAGTTCTCCCGAGCACTTAGATTTTAAAACTTTAGGTTGCAATAATTTTATCATAAGCTTAGTCTTGGGTCGATGTGTTTAGGACATTCATAACTTAGCCTATTTCATTCATCCTTAGTCACAAATCCAACCACTATTGATCTTATGTTTTAATCCAACAATCTTTTCCTAGATCAATTTTCATGTTTATTTTACTAGAAGAAACAATAACCCCTTTAAATTATGCATGGGAAAATCACCAACATAGTTTATTCTAGTAGTTTTGGGTGAAACCAGGTTAAATTCATTCTTTCAGTTATGAATTTAAAGGAGAGTACTAGTCATAAATTTACACAAAAATACACACGAGAAATCAAATAAAAATAAGAAATAACAAGTGATATAAAATGCAAACTTTGAACTAAAAAAACCATCATTTTGACAATTGCACTTGCCGAGGGGTGATCAAAAGATAATAGAATATTTCAAATAGGAACACAAAATGAGATGGTAGTTGGGCTACCAACACTAATATAGACCGTAAACTCCGTCAAATTCCTTACAATTTTATATTTTTTGCAATTTTTGGAAGTAAATGCGGGCTAAATAGTATGCAACTCGTGTATGTACGCGGGCTAACTAGTATGCAACACATGTGTGTATGCATGCTATCAGTTCAGAAGGGTGCGTACATGTTCCAAAAAATGTTTTTTTAAGAAGAAACCTCAGCAATATTTTGGAAAATTATGCAAGTGGAAAGGCCAATGTCTTGTATGCAAAGGTGGGGAATTTTTGGACTATAACACTATGACATAAAGCTCATGCAGCATCCAAGAAAGTGTAGAATGCATTGGTTAGGACCCTATGTGATTCAACATGTAACAGAGACAGGTGTTGCGTAGTTGGAAATCCTAAATGGAGAAGTCCTTGGAGGAATGGTGAATGGAATTCGACTGAAACTCTATAGAGACAACCAAAAATCTACACAGTAATATGGGTTGCGCCATAACACATGTATCATAGTAGTTGTACTATGTTGGACAATTGAGAGGGGGGGGGTGAATCAATTATCACTGTGCTTAAACAATTATGCTTCTTTTAAAATCTATACAAGGAACTCAATGATGATCACAATAATGCAGGGAAATAAATAATGGCACATTCATCATCAGTCACATATATGAGAAACACAGAGACAAATATTTCTCGAGGAAACCCATTTAGGATAAAAACCTCTTTTTCTTTATATGATAAGTAATAGTTATATTATTTACATTATCATGCATATAAGCACCAACTCATAATGAGGCTACAACCTCAATTTTGAAATATGCTACATGCTGATAGAACCAACTCTCTGTTTCCTCTATCACCCACTAGAAGGAAGCACCAACTCCCTGGTTTCTCGAGCATCAACTAGAAGGAAGCACCAACTCCCTGGTTTCTCTAGCACCAACAAGAAGGAAGCACCAACTCCCTATGTTCAAGAACCCACTTGAACCTCTGAGGACAACATTCCTCCCTAGCACCTCCCTACCACCCTGTTCTATGAATCGTTTCTATTGAAACTCATTACAGTGATATAATGTTCAACAATGGCTTACCAGACTCATCACTATTCTGCTGCATTTCGTTGCACTGTCTGCCTCACTGCCTTCCTGCACACATGACTTGCACTGTCTGTTCTTCAGCTTGTTATGCTCTGTGCACCATGTCCATTCACTGCATAGTTCCTCTTCTATTCTATTCAGCTACTATACTCTCCTCCTTCTTCACACATGAATCGCCTTCAACAATAGCAACCGCAACCACTCCAACAAAAACAAACACCCATCACTTCTCTGTACCATATTCTTATCTCTTTTGTGCTCCTTGTGCATGCAATATGTGTAATGCTTCTGCATCTCTTCACAGTGAGTGCTCTGTTAAATCATCATTACGACTTCTTAGCTTCTCTGGCAGTTTTCCCATGCGTTCAACATCACTGGATGTCATGCTGAGATTCCTCAGCCTCTCTAGTAGTCGAGACTCTTCGTCTTCTCTGGCATAGTCGAGTTTATACTTTTTTCTTTAGTTACAAACTTCAATTCTCATCCACTTGTTAGTCCCTCTAAGAATCATCTTCATTCACTAGAAGAGGCTTGGAGACTCTTCAGCTCCTCTAGCGGTCACACAGAAGTCTCTTCGAATCTTCTGGAAGAAACCATCAATGGTTTCTAGCAGTTACACTATGAAGAGAAACATTAGCCCTCCGATCATACTCAAATTCACCTGAAGCGTTGGATTGGCTCCATGGGATCTTACATTCATTTTGGCATTTTGGCATTCGACAATTCGGCATTCATGTGACCAAGTGTCTCGACGCTCATAGTTGCGATCCCTGAAACTCCCTAAAGGAGCTTGTCTGCACTAGCTCCTTCCCCCATCTTCCACCGATGTGACCATGGGCTACATCCATTTCACCTTTTCGGTATTTTCGTGAACTTATGACCTTCATCGACCCTGATCAACGGTCCACGATCGCGATGAATTGACGGTCCAAATATCATCGTGAATTCGCATCTCGTTGTTCCTTAGATGGAGGTTATCATCACTCCAAGTTGTGATAGGCGAGACTCCGAGATGGAGCTTAGATCAACGGTCCAAAATCTTAGTTTATTGACGGTCCATATCTCATCGTGAATTCGCATCTCGCAATTCCTTAGATGGACGTTCTCGTCACTCCAAGTTTGGATAGGCGAGACTTCGAGATCGTTTCCCGATTTCGCATATCGCGAATTTGAACCTCTTTCCTTTGGATTTCCCGATCTACAAAAATCTAAAGTGGAGTCTTTGTGGTGCTCTGATCTTCTGCCATGCATCCCTCTTGGATCAACGGTTAAGATCTTGTCATGATTTCACATATCGCGATTTCGGCATTCCTGTGGTATTGTTTCTTGACTCTCCAAGTTGTGATTCGTGAAACCCCAAATTGATGTAAAACTGCTGACGTCACACGTGGATTGACACATGTCGAATAACTGCCACATGTCACTTTGATTCTTGACTTACATGTGCCTGAAAATGTCGAATCATCTTGACACTTGTCATTGCCTGGTTGTGCCACGTGTTCTTAGCTGACGTGGTTTGCTGGCGTGTCTGTTTTAGGATTTATCATTTCACAATTTTGGGACTCATGTTGTAAGGAACCTTGACATTTCCATCTCTCAATATCTGAAATCCCGATAGCCAAAACTCTGAAATGGAGTTGGACCACCGGTTCGATCTTTCACTTTAAAGAATGTGCAGGTTCTTCCTGATCCAACGATGGTCGGAACTTATGCTCAGATCTAACGCCTGAGATCTGTCCTCCTCTTCTGTGCATTCTTCTTGTGTACAATTTGATCTGACGATCCTCCTTTCGGGAATTTAAATGGGATCCAACGATCACTGACACTTCTCCTCCCGAGCTTAGGCACTACGTTTGACTCTGTGCTAATTCCTCCTGAGCTTACTTTTTCCTTGTTTTGCCTTCGCTGCATACTCTAATATTTCCATCAATGACAAGCACATACTTCCTGTAACGCATGCCAACCATCCCCTGCACTATCTCTTCTGATCTTATCGAGCTTGCAACGTCTTCCCAAAATACTTCTGGTGCTCGTCTATTACATTTTTCCTATGCTCAAGCTATCATCGCTATTGTACTTTCCATCAATGACAAGCATATGCTGCCTGTAAAACATGCCAACAATCTCCCCCTTTGGCATTGAGGGCAACAAAGGCACCCAGATTCTTTTCTCCCCCTTTGAACATGCTCCCCTTGAGTTGTTGCAGTAATTTTAGGAGGTATTAGATATTCAATCAATCAATACAAAACTCCCCCTACCAGGATGACCTTGCTTAGATGTCAGATGGGATGAAACCCAGCTTTTGTCGGAGATAATCAATTGGTGTCTTGGCTAGGGGTTTAGTAAAGATGTCTACTATCTATTCTATGGAAGCTATATAATTCAACTGAACAACTCTGTTTGTGACTTTTTCTCTAAGAAAATGGTATTTTATTGGGATATCCTTAGTCTTGGAATGAAGAACAGGATTCTTGGAGACACTAATGGCACTAGTGTTATCACAGTGAATTGTAATCGGATCAGTATAGTTTACCTTCAAATATGCAAGAGTTTGAATCAACCACAAGATCTAAGTACAGTAAGTAGCAGCAGTGATGTACTCTTCTCCTGTAGTTGATAAGGAAATAGACCCCTATTTCTTACTAATCCATGCTACCAACGAGTCTCCCAGGAAGAAGGCACCTCCACTGGTGCTCTTTCTTTAATCTACACAATTTGCCCAATCTGCATCTGAATAAGCAGTTAACCAAAAATTATGATTTATGGGATACCACAGACCATAAGTCATTGTTCCCTTCAAGTATTTGAATATCCTTTTGACAACTACCAAATGACTTTGTATAGGAGCAGACTAATAACGACCTACCATTCCAATAGCTTGCATTATATCAGGACGGGATGTTGTGATGTACAGAAGACTGTCTATCATTGATCGATATGTCCTTTGATCAACATCGAGTGAAATGTCATCTTTACTGAGCTTGCAACCAACCACCATGGGTGTACTAACAGGAGAGGAGTCCTCCATCTAAAATTTCTTCAACATCTCTTTCAAGTATTTTTCTTGAGATATAAAAATTCCTGCAGAACTCTGTTTTACTTGTAAGCCAAGAAAATATGACAGTTCTCCTATCATGGACATCTCAAATTTTGTTTGCATAGAGTTAGCAAACCACTGGACATATGATTCATTAGTACATCCAAAAATAATATCATCTACATAAACCAAAACAACTAGTAAATTATCACCTTCAGACTTAATGTAAAGGTTACTATCAACAATACCTTTCATGAACCCTTTTTCTTGTAAAAATTTGTCCAGCCTATAATACCAATCTCATGGTGCTTATTTTATTCCATATAAGGCCTTCTTCAACTTACAAACATAATTAGGATTATCTGTCAATGAGAATCCTTCAAGTTGCTCCATATATACTTCTTCCTCTAGATATCCATTAAGAAATGTTGACTTAACATCCATCTGATAAACTTTAAAGTTCTTATGACATGAATAAGCAAGAAACATTCTGATAGCTTCCAATCTTTCCATTGGTGAAAAAGTTTCATCAAAGTCTTGACCTTCAACTTGTGCATACCCTTTACAGACCAGTCTGAATTTATTTCTAACAACTTGTCCTTTTTCATTCATTTTATTCTTGAACACCCATTTGGAACCTATTACATTTCCATCTTCAGGTCTAGGGACAAGT
>ML778957.1:728429-774910 GCA_009831015.1 Picea engelmannii
CTTGGAATTGTGTACTCTCTTTTGATCCCATGTTTATCACAGAACTCTTTGAAGTTCCATGAACTAAACTCTCCTCCTCTATCAGACCTTACTGCCTTTAATCTTTTTCCTATTTGATTCTCAGTTAGAGCCTTAAACACTTTAATTTTTCAAATGCTTCAGATTTTTCCTTTAGAAAGGAAACCCATGTTAGTCTAGAATAATCATCAATAATCAACATAAAATAGTTTTCTTTTCTTGTACCTTCTTTTCTGGAGAGGTTTTTCTGTTGAGGTAAAGTTTTTAGATTTGAACTGAGTGCCATTAAGATTTCCTATCTGGAAGGGTTTACAAATAGATTCGTATGGCTTTGATATCTTTGGAATATCCTTTACTGCCCCATTGTTTCTGAGCTTGATTATATGATCAAAATACTATCCTTTCCTTTACTAACTAGAGAGGTTTTTCTGTTGAGGTAAAGTTTTTAGATTTGAACTGAGTGCGATTAAGATTTCCTATCTGGCAGGGTTTACAAATAGAGTCGTATGGCTTTGATATCTTTGGAAGATCCTTTACTGCCCCGTTGTTTCTGAGCTTGATTATATGATCAAAATTTAGGTGTCCAAGTCTCCTATGCCACAACCAACTTTCATCATACTTGCTTAAGTGACATTCTTCTTTTTCTTCTTTTAACACATAGACATTATTTTCTTTTCTTATCCCTTTTGCAATCAGTTGTCCTGAACTCAAAGCCTTTATTTTACAGTCTTTAGAAGTAAAAATAACTTTAGATCCTTTGTCACAAACTTGACTGACACTTAGTAGATTATGTTTCAGACCATCTACAAGCAACATATCTTGAGCTTTTCCTTTGCCATTAATTAGGCTTACCATTCCTTTACCCTTTATTTTTCCTGGTGCATCATTTCCAAAAGTTACATTCCCTGATTTGTTTTCACTTAAAGTTAGAAACTTACTTTTGTCTCCAGTCATATGTTTGGAACATCCACTGTCAATATACCAAGGATTATTTTGTTTTTGGGCTGATAATACTAGTCCAGACTTGTCATCTTCTTTCTTCTTCCAAACCTTGACATTTTCAGCAGTGGGGATCAAGTCTAGATTGTAATTCCTTAAGCGACAGTCTGCAGCTTTATGTCCATAATTATGACAGTTGTAACATTCTGGTTCACTGAATAATAGATCATAATGATTGTTATGCTCATAACTGTTGTTGTGTTTCACCTGTGTCCTTCTCCTAGTCATCACATGATTTATGGTCTATGATTGTTTATTGCTTGGTTGTCTCAATCTTTGTTGTGGAAGATAGTTATTCGTTGAATATCTTGATTGTTCATATCTAAATCTTAAAGATCAGTTTATAGCTTCGTGACCAAAATTAGAGAAGAAAAAATAATATCCATAGAAAAAACCTTTGTACCTTGAAAAATTTTGTCTTCTTTGAGAAGGTCGATTTCTTTCATGCCAATAATCTTTCTGATCTACAAATTAGGTTCTGGTACTTTTTCTTTCATTCCTTCTTGGTGGCTGATTTTCTTTCTTTGTTTTTGCGGAGTGACTGTTGTCAATGTTTGAGGATTTGACAAACTTGATGGGTTCTGTATTACTTGGATGATCACTACTTGATCCTTCTTCATATCCCAATCTAGCTTTCAACTTTAGATTTCTTTGTTGATTTAGAATGGAGGTTAATCCTTCTAAGGCTTTAATACTTGGCAGATTTTGGTGATACAATCCCTTAAACTTCTCCATTTCTTTTCTGGTTTTTACTATCTCTTCTTCTAAGGCTTCACAACTGGCTTTCTTCTTTGACAACTGTACTTTTAGTATGTCTTCTATTTTCTTTGCCTCTTCTAATTTCACTTTCAGCAGGGCAAAGTCTTCATCAGGTTGTTTATTGTCTTTCTCGAACTGTATCAACAATTGTTTTTGCTTTATGTTCTTAATTTTGAGTCTGTCAATTTCTTCCAGTGCACTGATCAGTTCTCCTTCCATATCAACCATAGCTTATTCATCATGATCATCATTTCCTATGCTTTTATTATCATAATCCTCTTTGTCCATAAGCATGAAGTCATTTGTCTTATCTTCATAGGAAGAGTCACTATCGATGTCTTTTGAGGAATTGTCATTATTTGCAACCAAACTTTTCTTCTTATTATATTTCTTGTATTTGTACTTCTTTTCATCATCAGAGTTCTGGTCCTTTTTCTGATGGGGACAATTAGATGCAAAATGACCTATCTTACCACAGTTAAAGAATTTGAACGACAACTTCCTGTGATATTTTCTTGATCCTTTCTTTAACCTTCTCACAAATTTTTCCTCAATATCATCTAATTCTGAATCAATATTCTTGTCTTCTTTAAAAGATGCTTCTCTAGTACTAGATTTATCTTTGTTAATTCTCATTTTGTATGCAGTTAGAGTTCCTAGGAGTTGATCAATGGATAGAGTTTTAAGATCACTTAGTTCTTCTATTGCAGAGACTTTTGAATTAAATTTATCAAGCAAGGATCTCAAAATATTCTGAACTAAAAATGGTGCTTCAATCTTCTCACCAAGACCCTTCATGGAATTTACAAGTTCCTCAACTCTTAAAAAATACTTGCTAATTGTTTCATCTTCATTCATCTTTAGTTGTTCAAATTTCAATCTATATGTTTGAAGTTTGGCATCTTTTACTTTCTCATTTCCCTCATAACTGCTAATAAGTTTATCCCACATTGCTTTAGCAGTTTCAAAATGCATCACCTTTACAAACTCAACTTCAGCAAGTCCATTCAAGATAGCATTCATTCCCTTAGCATTAAAACTAAACTAGCACAATAGGCTTTGTATATCTAGTCTCTACTACATCCCAAACATCAGCACCCAAGGTCATTAAGTATGTTCTCATTCTAATCTTCCAAAAGGAAAAATTTATTCCATCAAATAGAGGGGGCTTAGTGGTTGAAGTCCCTTCATGACTTGTCATGTTTAATATTACATATCTACCTTTGAATAAAAGGAACTCGCTCTGATACCAATTGTTGGACAATTGAGAGGGGGGGGGGGTGAATCAGTTGTCATTGTGCTTAAACAATTATGCTTCCTTTAAAATATTTACAGGGCACTCAATGATGATCACAATAATGTAGGGAAATAAACAATGGCACATTCAGCATCAGTCACATATATGAGAAACATAGAGACAGATATTTCCCGAGGAAACCCATACAGGGTAAAAACCTATTTTTCTTTATATGATAAGCAATAGTTACATTCTTTACATTATCATACATATGAGCACCGACTCATAATGAGGCTACAAACTCATTTTTGCAAGCTGCTACTTGTTGAGAGCACCAACTCTCTGTTTTCTCTAGCACCCACTAGAAGGAAGCACCAACTCCCTGGTTTCTCGGGCACCAACTAGAAGGAAGCACCAACTCCCTGGTTTCTCTAGCACCAACTAGAAGGAAGCACCAACTCCCTATGTTCAAGCACCCACTTGAAACTCTGAGGACAACAATCCTCCCTAGCACCTCCCTACCACCCTGTTCTATGAATCTTTTCTACTGAAACTCATTACAGTGATATAATGTTAAACAATGGCTTACCAGACTCATCATTGTTCTGTTGCATTTCATTGCATTGTCTACCTCACTTCCTTCCTGCACACATGACTTGCGCTATTTGTTCTTCTGCTTGTTATTCTCTGCGTGCCATGTCCATTCACTGCACAGTTCCTCTTATGTTCGATTCATCTATTGTACTCTCCTCCTTCTTCACACATGAATCACCTTCAACAACAACAACCACAACCACTCCAATAGAAACAACCACCCATCACTTCTTTGTACCATATTCTTATCGCTTATGTGCTCCTTGTGCATGCAATATGCGCAATGCTTCTGCATCTCTTCATAGTGAGTGCTCTGTCGGATCATCATTATGACTTCTCATCTTCTCTGGCAGTTTGCCCATGCTTTCAGCATCACTGGATGTCATGATGAGATTCCTCAGCCTCTCTGGCAATCGAGACTCTTCGTCTTCTCTGGCATAGTTGATTTTATACTTTCTACTTCATTTACAAACTTCAACGCTCATCCACTTGTCATTCCCTCTAAGAATCGTCTTCATTCACTGGAAGAGGCTTGGAGACTCTTCATCTCCTCTGGCGGTCACACAGAAGTCTCTTCGAATCTTCTGGCAGAAACCATCAATGGTTTCTAGCATTTACACTGTGAAGAGAAACATTATCCCTCCTATCATACTCAAATTCACTTGCACCATTGGATTGGCTCCATGGGATCTTGCATTTATTTCAACATTTCGACATTCGACAATTCAAAATTCGTGTGACCAAGTGTCTTGAAACTCATAGTCGTGATCCCCGAAACCCCGAAAAGGAGCTTGTCTACACTAGCTCCTTCCCCCATCTTCCACCGATGTGACCACATGCTACATCCATTTCACCTTTTCGGTATTTTCGCAAACTTATGACCTTCATTGACCTTAATCGACGGTCCACGATCTCGATGAATTGACTATCCAGATCTCATCGTGAATTCACATCTCGTTGTTCCTTAGATGGAGGTTCTTGTCACTCCAAGTCGTGATAGGCAAGACTCTGAGATGGAGCTTAGATCAACGGTCCATAATCTTGGTGTATTGACGGTATAGATCTCATTGTGAATTTTCATCTCGTAATTCCTTAGATGGATGTTCTCGTCACTCCAAGTCGCGATAGGTGAGACTCCGAGATTATTTCACGATTTCGCATATTGTGAATTTGAACCTCTTTCATTTGGATTTCCCGATCTATGAAACTTCGAAGGGGAGTCTTTGTGGTGCTCTGATCTTTTTCCATGTATCCCTCTTGGATCAACGGTCAAGATCTTGTCGTGATTTCGCATATCACGATTTCAGCATTCCTGTGGTATTTTTTCTTGACTCTCCAAGTTGCGATTCACGAAACCCCGAAGTGATGTAAACCTACTGATGTCACACGTGGATTGACACGTGTCGAATAACTACCATGTGTCACTCTGATTCGTGACTTACATGTGCTTGAAAATGTCGAATCAGCTTGACACTTGTCATTGCCTAGTTGTGCCACGTGTTCTTAGCTGACGTGGTTTGTTGACGTGTCTGTTTTGAGATTTAGCATTTCACGATTTCGGGACTCATGTTGTAAAGAACCTTGACATTTCCATCTCCCAATTTCTGAAATCCTGATAGCCAAAACTCCGAAATGGAGTTGGACCACCGCTTCGATATTTCACTTTAAAGAACGTGCAGGTTCTTCCTGATCCAACAATGGTCGAAACTTATGCTCAGATCTGACGCCCGAGATCTGTCCTCCTATTTTATGTGTTCTTCTTGTCTACAATCTGATCTGACGGTCCTCCTTCTTTTGGGAATTTAAATGGGATCCAACGATCACTGACACTTCTCCTGCCGAGCTTAGGCACTGCGTTCGACTCTGTGTTAATTCCTCTTGAGCTTACTTTGTCCTTGTTTTGCCTTCGCTGCATACTCTAATATTGCCATCAGTGACAAGAACATACTCCTTGTAAATCATGCCAACCATCCTCTGCACTATCTCTTCTGATCTTATCGAGGTTGCAACATCTTCCCAAAATACTTCTGGTGCCCGTCTGTTACATTCTTCCTGTGCTCAAGCCATCATCGTTGTTGTACTTGCCATCAATGACAAGCATATGTTGCCTGTAAAACATGCCAACATACTATAGTAGGAAGGAAAAACACATAAAAACAAATAAAAAAATAGAAAAAGGAAGAAAATCAAATAAAAACTAGATATAGCAAAAATAAAAATATTATAGAGTACAAGGCATAAGAGATTGCGTATAAGGAGAGGTTATCACACATCAAAATGGAACTACGTCAATTCATAAAATAATACACAGAAGAGGAAGACTGCGAAGCACACAGATGAAAGAGAAAGAACGTTGCACAGTTTGGAAATGACAAGACCATTGGAAGTATTAAAGAATGGAAATGAAAACTACGAAGTGGAAATGACAGGTCATAAAGATGTCGTATAATATTAAATGGTAAAATTCATAGGAAGTCATGACAGATTGGTCGTACGAGGGAAAAATCACATGACAGATTTGGTAATAAAGATACAATCATTTAACAACTAATAAACTCCATTGGAAGATTGAACAAGTTAGTTTACATGGGATGAGACAGGTACAGTTGGTAAGGAGTCACAAAAACAACAGAAGGTCGTTAAGTTTAATTCATTGGTGCATGCAAGCGAGAGAAAAATAGAGTGAACCAGAGAGAATCCGAGTGTGTAATACCCCAAGGTCGAGCCCCTGCTAATTTTTAATGATGTTTAATGATGTGTATAGGCCAGTGAGCCAAGTGTTTATAAGCTGGGAGGATTATGTGTTTATTAGGCCGGAGAGCCTAGATGCAAAGGCCAATGAGCCTATTTTTGTATATGTAACACTCATATCATTTAATATAATACATCGCTTCTTGTAGACCGACCACAATAAATAAGGATGGGGGACTAAGATCTACTAGGAAGGGAAAGGGAAGGGGGTTGAGAGGCTAGGAAAAAGGGGCTAAGATTGACGGCTTAACCCAAGGGAATATTATAATGTATTTTCCAAAAATACTAAGGATTGGGAAATAAACCTCTTTATCCTAAGTTCCTTTAGGGAGAGGAACAAACTCCAAGTGGAGAGGAGTGAGCTCCTAGAGAGCCATGTGTCATCCAAGACACATGCAAATATATGTGGAGAATTCATCTGTTTTGGGAATATTTTTCCCCATTCACTCATGCACTGAGAGGCACACACTCAGCCATTTTCGAGCATCATTTAACCCTCTGCCATCGTGAAACTCTATAACTTGTGCACACTGGTATTTTATTGAGCTCATACCCTACCTTACCTAATGTTTCTACTCAGGTTACTTCTTGGACTTAGGAGCTAGACAAAAGAAGTAGGTTGTCATCCCTGTGGTTTTGAAGAGGCAGTTTGCCAGGCTCATGGATTGAAGAAGCAGGTTGTCAGGCCTGTGAGAAACTCTCTCCAGGTGAGAGATATTGTTGGAAAAGTGATTTCTCCTGGAGGGAGTCCAACAATAGCTACAAATATTTGAGAGATCCTGATATGGCTTTTTGTTGAAGCCCTGGATGGGAAGTAGAGAAACTAATGGAGTATGCAACAATGAAGGTGTATATTCTTGGGGTGGGAAAGGAATTTGGGGAATGAGAGTTTGTGAGCGGTGGGTATAAGTAGGATCCTTGGAGGGAATCCTTCCTATTGCATTGTGAAACTTTCCATAGTCTCATCCTATCCTAATATTTCCTTTACCCTGGGTGGAGTTTAGTCCTGGCTCAGGGGTGAACCATTGTTGATAGCTTGGAGCAACGTGGTCTAAGGCTGGGAGATTCGTGGAAGGTCTGCATGAAGTCAGTTGATTTCATAAAATGATAAGTACCGATTCTATGTTAATTTTATATGTTGTGTTTAAGTACATATCTGAAGTTCATCAAAATTTCTTGTGTTTATTGCATGTATGTGTTTACTGTCACTTCCGCATGAATCTGTGTATGAGAAAAATGTTTATATCTGTTAAATTTAGATTATATGTATATATACATATATCATAGTTTGAACATAGTAAATATTTATGGTAGCATGCCCGACCCTGGGATGGCTAGGTATGTTACAATCTGGTATCAAAGCCAGGTTTTCGACATTGAGCCTGAAGTGGGCTGTATAAGCGAATTTTTTTAAGAAAACATTCTAGAGAATTAAAATTACAAAGTGCGAGGAGGGAGCTCAGGGAACAAATTGGTTGTGTTCATAAGCTCAGGAGGTATAACAGTTTAATAAACCAAAAAAAACATGGTATTGGGCCACAAAGTTTAAATTTGGGCTGCTGGATCTTTTCAGAAGAAGAAAAATCCCTAACAACTTTCAGATCTAGAGAAGATCCACAAAAATTAACTGTCAAGTCCCTCGGAGTTCATTACTTCGACGAGTTTTTAAGTTTTTATGAGAAAGGAGACGAAGAACGAAACTTCGAATTCTCGGAGTGACTCTCAACAGTGGATCATTTGGGAGGAGGAGAACCGTTGGATTTCCCAAGCGGTTCGACAGTTTTTGAAAATATTTCGATGAGAAGAAATCACCTAAGTCATGAAGCTATGAGAAGCATTTATTCAACTTCGACAGTTTGACATATCGACATTTTGGAAAATATGTCGATGAGAAGAAATCACCAAAGTCCCAAAGCTATGAGGATTTGTTCAGCAGTCAACAATTCAACAGATCAACAGTTTTTAAAAAGTGTCGATGAGAAGAAATAGTTGAATTCTCGAAGCTATGGGAAAAATTTGTTCAACAATCGGTAGTTCAGAAGATCAACATATTTGAAAATGTATCGATGAGAAGAAATTTTAGAAATCCTGAAGCTACGGGAAGCAATTGTTCAGTAGTCGGTAGTTCGAGAGTTTTGAAAAAGTTTCGATGAGAAGCAATTATCGAAGTCCTAAAGCATCGAATATGATGTGGCATGATGACATCACCTAGGGTGACGTGGAACTACCCTCATTATGTCACGTGTCACTTTTTTTTGTACTTTTCACAAGCCCTTAGTACTGATTGGGACCTGACATGTGTCACTCGACGGTGGGGCCACATGTCATCACCTTGATTGATGAAAAGTGTACTACGTCGACCTTGAGAGGTTAAGAAGTTCGGGCATTCGAAGTTCAGGGGAAAACTGTTGGAAGAACTTTTGGATCTCTCAAGTCCCGTAGTCCAAAAGTACCGAAGTTCCGAAATCACGAAGCACCAAATTGATGTGGCTTGATGATGTCACCTAAGGTGACGTGGGTACATAAGATGCATGCAACATGTCATTGTTTTTTGTTCTTTTAACAGACTAATTTCTCTATTTAGAAATTGACATGTGTCACCCCTTGGATTGGGCCACGTGTCTACTTCTAGTGTTCAGCCATGTGGTGCCAGATCCTGTAGTCTGAAGACTTGGCACTATGGAGGAACTTGGTTAAGAGTTGTTAATTATGAAGACTCCTGAAGCTCCGAAGAGCAGAGTAAATCATCACCATTGATTGGGAGAGGACATGCGACAGTATATCCCATGGTATAGAGACTTGGTACTCTGGAGGAATTGTGTTTCTAGTTGAATTAATTGAGAACTCCCAGAGGCTGGAGTTAATATCGATTGTTGATTAGGAGATGACATGTGAACGAAGGAGAGGATATCTGGTAATTCAACACTCTGCGAGATTTGTGAAAAATTTCTTTAGAAATCCCCAAAGCCCGAATTTCCATAGCAAATCTCAGTCGTTGGATGTTGGGAATCCATGGACCGTTGATCCACCATCCTTCGCGAGTTCTCCAATTCGACGCTCTAGGGGATTTGAAAGTTTGGAGTTGAAAAAGGCTCCAAAGCACGAAGTTTTGGATAAGCACCTATTAGCATAGTGCTTGGTCATAGCCCATGATCACATGCATTTGGGGGTCGAAGAAAAGGGGACTAGTGCTTAGAATTTTGTTTTAAGAATTGGAAAGGTCTTAGAGAAAGATCCTGTGAGGTTCTTGATTGCACAAACCTACATAAAAGGAAGTGAGGAAATTTTGTAATCCTGAAGAGAGGATCCAACAAGGATCCGAGAGCCAATCCGTCTCTGATAAATAATAACAGTTGTGCAAAGATTACCTTCCAGGAAGCACCATTGTTCAAATCATCACAACATCCTACTCAAAAATCATAATGGAGCAAGGGAGTAGTCATTGGAAAGGTATTGAACAGTAGAAGATAATTGTTCACCCAGAAATTGGATCTGAATAGTAAATTTCTTAAGAAATCAATAGAAAATAAGCTTGATATATATTAATGAATTAAAATGGTTCGTGATTTCATGAAATTAGTGAGAACAATTAGCCTGACAAAGTTATATTGGCTGCACATTTTTTGTATAATTAACAGTTTTCAGATCAAAATAAGCACATAGTACAGAGTGATCGATGATACCCATATAGTCTACAGTCAAGAATATGAAATTAGAGGGATGAATTTCTAGTTGGGTATGGAAGGAACCAACTCCAATGGACATGGAGGAGAAAAGGAGGAAGACATAAATCTAGATGAGACCATCAGAAAATTGCAGAAAGATGTCTAGAGCCACAAGGATGATAATGAGAGGCTTATGAAGGACATGGAACAACAAGAATAATTCAATATGAATTTAATGAAAATCCTAGATAGAATTGAAAATAAGTTGGATAAGGAGAGTGGCTCCAACAAATCAGGAAGCCACAGGACCCCTGAGGAAAAAGGATTATCAAGGAGTGATAGCATACATCACCATCACTCCCAAAGGCATTCCAATAGGAGAGCACACAAAATCTCAAGTCCATCTCTTGTCAGGAATCATAGGAGGTATGGGGTGGATGAATTGAAGGGAGAAATGAAAATATCAAACCTCCTACTTTTGATGGAGAGCACAAGAAAGATGAAGATGTTGAGACATGGTTGTTGGGCATGAGAAAATATTTCCAACTGCATAATTATTCTTCTCATGCAGAAGGAAGAATTGATATCTATCAACTAAAAGGAAATACATCCATGTGGTAGGATAAACTTGTGAAAGTGAAACACATCATAGAGAATAATGTTACCACGAAGGAATTCAAGAAGATTTTTGAGAAGAAATATCTGACCAAGAGGTATTATGAAAGAAAGATGAAAGAGTTCTTTGAACTCAAACTGGGAAACATTGTTATCACTGAAATTTCATCCGCAAATGGTTATAGGAATCCATCATTTACAAACACCTATTAGTTCATTCATATCCCAAAAAATGAATTTCCAAAGGGCACAAACTATACAACTAGTTAAAAAATTAAGATGTGTAGAAGCACTACAGGAAGCACATCCACATGCGCTGGTCAGAAATATCAGGAAAACGCACATGTGCTTGATGCGCGATTGTTTATGAAAAAATCCTCGCACACCTGAGAATGACACATTTATGGTTCTTGTTAGCCCCTCACCCACTTCCGGTTCATCTCCCAAGTCGATTTGACCCTTAAATCTGAGATGAATTCGAGTGGGGGTTTGGTCAAAGACCTAAGGGTTCCCTAAAGGGCCCCTTGTTCACACTAAAGACCGGTTGGAAAATGCCTCAAATATTTTCTATAAAAAGAGGCCATGGGTTCACTATGAATTCAAGAATCTATTCATATTGTTATGCTTCCTCTATTCTCCTACAAGGAACCTCTTTCCTTCTTGCAACATACTAGTATCATTTCATTGAGCTTATCACCTCACCTCTTGAGGGAATGATATTTGGATTTTTTCACCATTTCCTTTTTAGTTTTCCATTTGTAAGAAGAGCTCTCACATAGGGGATTCAAGAGCCCTCTCTTGGAGGAAGAGGGGACCCATAAGTTTCCCTTTCTCTTTCTTGTTTTCCCACTAATACATTATATACATTGGTGGCATGAATATTGGTCAATTGTTTGGTTGATTTTGGTTCTAATTTCCTTATGCACTTTAGTTTTGTTTCTTTAATTGTTATTAGCTTAAATGTTTATTTATTTATTGTGCTTGATGTGTCTAACTCTTGCACTAACTACTGCCTTGTTCAGCTGACCCAACTGAACTTGCAAGTGTCCCTCTTTTGCTCATTCAAGTGGAAAAAGGGATACAACGGATTGGTGACTCCAATGGGGATAAGGTATCAATTTCCTCCCTATTTGGGTAGTTGCAGCACTTCTTTTTTATCTATTTACCTTGTAGGGATCATAACTGGCCCAATTCTACCCGCAAAGCGCTGAATTTGGAGCTGGAATAAGAAAATTTATTTAAAATTTTCTTCCCGAGTGCATATCAAAATTTTCTCCCCGAGCACATATCAGAATGTGCATGGGTTGTTCAACCCACATTCGCATCTTCTGAGCACGTGCACCAACAACACAGTGTTTCCCTAGTGAATTATGTGCACGATGCACCAAAATTTTCTTGTTTTGCTGTGCATTGGAGCCACATGTGCCTCTGTCTAAACTGGGGCCCACACACCTATCCAGAAATCCAATATTGTAAGAGTTTTTTTGTGACGTTTGGAAGGCCCCTATCTTTCTAAATATTGATTCTATGCAATTTGTAAATGCACCACACTTAGATTCCCTCTCCATATGAAGGGTCAACGAAAATAGAGGCACTTTGGGGGTTAAAAAGAACCATATTTCTCCTCTTTTTCTTTCATTTTTCTACATGGATGGCTTGTTTTGATTATAAAATTTAAGTTAAGATCATTTTCTATCACATATATAAACACTTTCATTGGGACCAGAAATCGAACTTCAATCATTGAGTATGTTCTTCTCTCGCACCATAGAGTGATATTGAGAATTAGAAAAATGATTGAGGGGAGATTTCATCTCCCTTAAAAACAAAATCTTTAGGAGAGGACAAATCCCCCCTAGGGCCCCTCTTAGTTTCTTTTCAAAACATATTAAATTTGTAAGGGTCCATACATGCCCACATGCTACAAAGATAGGATAGTTTTGAAGCTAATTTCCTAGTTTACATCACTAGGGGAGTTTAAAGATTATTGTAATGGGCCCATACATGCTCGCATGCTCACAATATAGGATAGTTTTTTAAGATTTCTTAGATTAAATAACATTAGGGAGTTTAAAGGATTGGTAAGGACCCATATGTCCACATGCTAGTTCTTTAGGGACTTTAAAATTCTGAAAGGTTGTACCAATGGCATCTAGTAAGATAGGTAATCAATACTTGTAAAGGACCACATGTATTCCAGATGTTGCAAGGTGACACTTAACTTATTAAACATTTGGCACATTTTATCACTTGCTCACACAGAAATTCACTACTCACTCACATAATCTCATCTTGAATTGTGGAGGTTGAAGTAGGTTTCCTCCCAAGGGATTTTGAAACGTCCCACTATTTCTTGAAGGAATTATCCACTCCCACTTAATCCAAACGAGATTGGTTCACACCCCTAATCTCTCAAACAACCACATCTAAATTTTTTCTAAAAACTCACTAATTTTTCCTCCACAGGAGGTGCCAAAAGAAATTTTTTAGTCTAAGTAGGATCTTGGGGATAGGCATCCAAATAAATCCCCGTTATCTGGTTCTCACATCTTCAAACATTAGAAGTTGAAAAATAGGGAACTTTAAAAATCCTCCAAGTCAAGTGTTCCTACACCATAAGGCAGGGAGATACCCATGAAGGGTCGAAGGATGAGGTCCAGTTGTTTTGTGCGTCTCCCCTTGAGGCACCCACCTCTTGGATGGGATCCAGCCCATGACCCATATCTAAGGCAGAAAATATAAATGTCGCACTTTGACCGAGGTACCTAGTGGCCAAATTTTAGGACATCTACCCAGGTGGCAGTTGTGGGATGTAATTTCACCTTGATCAGATTTTGTGTGGCTATTGGGAAATATCGTCAGCTCTTTCGAAATATGCACCCTCTACCCCTCATTATAACTGATTGTTTTATCCTTCACTAGTTTATCTTTCAGTGGCTTAAGCCCCATTGTTGAGTGCTATTGGAAGGTCCAGTGCTATTTTGAGAGGAAGTACATTACGTATTTTTAGGACACGAGCATTTGTTTTCTTTATTCTCCCATGTAGAAAAAATCCACCTACCCACATATATGCTTCTTTTCAATTGATTTATGTATGATGTTTTAGTGATTACATGCGATTCTAAGATATGTTGTGAAAGTCCAAAATTATACAAAGGCTCTTGTTCATTTATTTTTCTCATCTCCATTTGCACACATTTCACTTTGCTAGTCGGACATCATAAGGGACCCACAGAATCCCGGTCATTATAGATGGTTGAAAAATCTCCCTCCTATTCTAGGAGGATTGCCTAGTTTTTCTAACTCACCGAATCAACCCTCTCACACCCCTGTGAGTGATTCTATATTGGGATCAGCCTTTCTTGGTTCCACTTTTCTTGTGTCCACTTTCGAAGGTCATCCATCCACTAGCTCTCCTTCACAAGGAGGTAGAGGGTACACTTCTTCTCAAGGGAGAAGTACATCCCCACTAAACCTCCTCCAGGGTTAGGTATACCACCTACTCACGCCATGGCTGGAACCAATCCTCCACCGTCACTCCAGATGCCATATTTGGCCTCCCTCAACATACACGTTTGTGCAACAACCACCCCCGGATGTGTTGCAAAACCGTATTCCACACCAAGGGGTGATGAATACCCAGCATGAGATGCATCCTAACCCACCACATATAGGACACTATCAAAACCCTGTAAATTTGACGGATCACAATATCCTCCTCACTAGCGAAGAAGAAATTCTTCTACAAACGCACAGTCGTCAATACAATGCACCCCCTGAATCTACTCCCACCACTTCGGAATCAGTTCCAATTACAATCGAACAGCCTTTGATAATTCCTCTCCCTAACACTGACCCACCCATTCGTATTCCTCACATCCCATTATGATGGAATGTCAACAATACTCAGGCTAGGGCATCACAAAATTACAATCTAGTCAATGACTTGGCACAATCTCCGGTAACCGTGTCAGTCTTGAAGGTCCTTCAAACCTGTCCCACTCGATGGAAATCCTTGATCTTCACACTGGGGGCATTCGACCCTACTGATACTCGACTCATAAAATTTGATCTAGATTGTGGGGAACCTAGTCTCCTCACTTTGGTCACTTTCCAGATACCAGTCAAAACTTGGAACATCACATTTCATCGATATATCATTAATGAAGGTGCATCCACATGCATCATGTCCAAAACTGTATGGAAGAAGCTCGACTCCCCTGAGCTAATCCCAACCACCATCAATTTGAGATATTATGATGGGTGACCCTCCTCTCCTGAAGGGCTCTTTCAAAATGTCCCCATTGAACTCGGCAGCAAAACCATCCTTATTGAAATTGAGGTTATCGATGCCCCACTCGAATACAATATCTTGTTTGGATGTAGCTACATGTATGCTATGAAGGATGTAGCCTCTTCTATTTTTCGAACGATGATGTTCCCCACAATAGGAAGATAATCACCATCGACCAAGTTTCACATTACGAGCCTAACCCTTCTTCCAACATAGATAAAATCCTACCTCTTGTCCACACTTATTCCGACACCTACCCACTCGTAGATATGGGCCCAGAAATTTTCAAGGACCCATCCTTGTTAGGGACATACCATGGAGCAGCCATGCTCATACACCCCTCATCTCAAGTGTGTGTCATCTCTTCCAATAGAATTAAAATTGGAGATACCATTCCTCCCACAGAGGCTTCTCCACTCCCTGACATCCCACTAGTCACAGAACTCCTACCTCAAGAATTCCCTGAGAACTCTATGACACCACTTATTCCTGATTTCACTCTCCCCCAAGGTCAAATATCGATTTGGGAGATAGTCCCCCAATCCATCACTCAAATCCCCTTCTTCTACCCCCCACCGAGCGTACAATATTTTCAGGTAGCCACAACGCTTACCCTTCCCAACATGGTGCTTATCATACCAGTATGGTATCTACACCCACCTACAATGGTCCCTCAATCGTCCCTCCCTCCCCAAACAGAGGGAATCCTGATGCACATTCCGGTACTAACTCCACCCACACCACCTACCACCCCACTTTTTAGCACCACCACAACGACTGGGGGCAGACAGAAGATGAAAGAGCCCACCGCTCCCCTTACTCCCCAAGTTCAACCTCCTTTTTCATTATGCAAGAAACATGGCCATCCCACACACATATGTCCATCTCTTCCCGAGTTACGCAATTTGATACAACTCCCCCAAGCGACCACATCACTCGTCGCTTCACCAATCACACCTAGTACTATCACCACATCCCCTACTACAGGTAGCAAAGGGATGTGAACCAAATTCACATGTGCCATTTGTTCAGAGTATGGCCACTATACTCATCATTTCCCTGGGCTACCTCAGTTTTGAAAGACACTAACGGCAGTACGCCAGAGCTTTCAGCAAGACCCCTCTCCACCGACATCATCAAGTACTTGAGTCACTGACATCCATTATGTCACAACCTCAGTCAACAAACGGATGAGATGTCCTTGGTCTCTCTATGACTCACTTGATCATTTCACCTACTAGTGTCCCACGATCATTGAATACAGGCATCATCAAATGGCCCTTATTCAAAATCCTCCAATCACCCCACTTCCGGTGATGACAGTGATTCCACCTACTCCATCTCTAGATATTGTTCACATCATCTCCCCTGAACCTGAGACACTTCCTACCCCTCCATGGTTCCTGGATAGACTCTCTGAGGATTTTCCCCCAAATTCCCCCAATTCTCTGGTTCATTTCCCTCAAGAAATTTTACCCCCAACCACAGTCTACAACCCACAGTATCTAGACATTTGGTTTATTTCAAGCATGCCATCGCACCATAGTTGTGATACCCCCTCTACATATTCACCCCCTGAAGAAAATCACACGGTGACAGACACCAATGTTCCTTCCCCGGATCCCCTATATTCTCTCACTTTCCACTGTGACAAAGATATCCTAGAGGAACTAACTACAACCAATTTCCAATGGAATGCGCTCCATCACAGAGCATTCTTTCTCTCACAGGAATCCTTTGACCCTCCTAGTCAAGCCTCCATATATGCAGTCGAAACAAAAGATTTCATTTCATCTGGGTATATAGACTGGTTTAATAACCCTATCCTAACACTCGATGCTTTTGAAGAAGGAAAGATGGCCAACATTTCTCCTACTGACAAAATTTATATTTCCATCAAACCTAGAATAGTAGAATAAATCACCATTGGTGTTGCATGATCCCTTGAATAACTCATAGCTTACAAATCTCTCTTTCAGGAATACCGGGACATATTTTCCTGGTCATAAACAGAGATGCCCGGCCTTGATCCTTGTATTGTCGAACACCGTATCGACACATGGCCAGAAATCATGCCCAGGTATGCATGCTTATGTTCAAAATTATCGAATAATTGTTATATGTTCTTTATCTTCAGATATTGTTCACGTCAGGTATTCAGTTTTCATATGTGTAGGCACTTGGTCATCATACCCCATCACAGCCCCTTCAGGTAAATACTCGACACTGGCATGTAGTCATTCCCTCTAAATACCAATTACACCTCCCAGTCACACCCTCCGACATTTTCCTTTAGGATCCTCACATCCAGCTCGGCAGTAGGATCACCTCCACTGCATTTCAAGTACCGTCACCCAGTAGAACTCTTCCCCACATGAGTTGTCCCATTCATAGTCCCCCTTGGCACTTTGACACTCATGTTTTTTTCACCCCCTAGGGATGGGAGTCCTAATAGTTTTACACATTTTCAATAATCAGCCACATACTCTTTCTCCTCATTTTTCTATCTTTCCTAATGGACTCCCAGGTTATCTCATCATGGTTCTAGCTTGACTGCACCTCCATAGTATCATTAACCGTCCATTTCATCCACAATCAGTTTGACCATATGGAGATTTCCCTCCATTCATTTACCTCATACAGAAACCCACCCATGGGGCCCCCACCCTCCACCCATTCTCCACACAATTTTCTCCCTCACTAGCCAAGCCATATTGCATTGGGGCACCCATTTTTGTATCTTCACACTTACCCCAAAATTATTCTTTATTCATTTGGTAATTGTACAAAGCCTTTATTTCCAACATTTGCATAGATTTTTTTTGTTGCCTTTAGCGACCTTTCTTCGACAAAGAAACCCATGTCACCCTTGGTTGGGGAATTCCTTTACATCCTACTATTGTTGACATCGTCCATAAACCCCAAGTATCCCACAGTCCATGTGCCCCTGACCTCTGAGTTTGTCCACTTTGTCATGCCTTTGGCACAATTTAAACCCAGATCTAGTCATTCCCTTGACGCAAGATCTAGTTTCATGGTTGTTTCCACTCATACATCACACATATCCCCAACCAAAGGAAGTCTTGAGTCTAACCACATCTTGACTTCGTACATGTTCCTCATTAGTTCCTAATCTCATCCCATGGATTTCTTGAAGCCCTTTTCTTCTTGGAGTCGCATCTCTCTTTCTGTCGATATCATCATAGTTTCTAGAAGGGCGACAATATCTTGACTCTCATTACCTTTACAATGAGGAGTTTTGAATGGCATAGGGAGACCCATAATTTCTCTCTACTGTCATTGACCCCCATAACATTCAACTTCAACACAATCTCATGTTACAGTGGGTCTTACTTTGTGACTATTGCAGTTGTTTTATACTAGACGAAGACCTGTGAAAATTGTTGGGCTATAAATTCCTGCAAATCATCGACACTTCTCACAAATGACATCACCTCTTTTCAGAGTATGATTCACCATCAGAATTATCATTTGTCATGATCAAACTTCCCCGGAGGGCACTGCAGTTATCTACATTAGTGTACAACTTTAGTTATTGTCTTACACATTTGAGTTACATGACACGAGCATGGGGCATGCCCACCTCGTTTGTATACAGTTTTTATTTTTACACACCTAGAGAAAGGTTTGGGTCCCATAGGTTCCCCTCTCCCTCCAATGGGTCACTCTTACAATACCTCTCAACACTCTTTCTTACAATGGTACTCTCAATAGAATAAACATTGATGTAATTCAACTATACGTATTCTCTTAACCTCACACATCAGGGGGCATTTGTTATCACTGAAATTTCATCCGTAAATGGTCACAGTAATCCAACATCTCCATACAACAAGCATGACCATTGATGACTATGAAATGATTTTTTTAGAACTGTTGAAGTATGTCTCCTTCATCAAGGATGAGACAGTTAAGATCCAAAGATACTTGAGTGTCCTTCCATCTTTTGTCAATAATAAGATTCAATATGATGAACCCAAGACTTTGGAGGAAACCATAAGGAGAGACAAGTTCTTATATGATCAACATAAGGGAAATCCTACTTTCCAAAGATCTTGGGAGGACAAGAAGAAGTTTAAGAAGGAACATAGGTAGAAGGGGAACAAGCCACCATTTTTCAAAAATAGTCATCAAGAAAAACCATCTTTCAGAGAGCACAAAATGGCTAAGGTAGGTGGGCAAAGGATAAGGAAAACACCCATTCAATGTTGGGGTTGTAAAGGAGTATACATATCATACTCACAAAAGTGACAAAGTGAGATATTTCCACAATGTACAACAAGAAGAAATAGTGGAGGACATGGGCATACGTGTACCAAGGAACTATGCAGCCCTAGACAACAAGAAAGATGATTTTTTCAATCACACATGATTGAAGTTGAATGTATAATCAATAACCATGCCTTTACTATTTCAATAGATTTAGGAGCTATTCATAGCTATATAGATCAAAAGGTAGTGTAAATATTGAAATTTTCAAGAAGCAAGCATGATAAATCTTTGCGGGTACAGCTAGCTACATGAGCCAAGAGAAAATTGTTTGAGTTGGTTAAATCATGTCCAGTGGGCATGAATGGGATAAGTACCAAGGTAGATTCGAACATCCTTCCATTGGGTTCATATGACTGTCTAATTCGTATGGATTGGTTGGATCAAAACCACGTTTCCTTATACTATCAAAACATGGAATTTACTTTCCTAAATGAGGAAGGGAACCCAGGAATAGTCCAAGGAATTCTGAGGGTAGTGTTGGCGGGCGAAATCGACCGTCCGTCAACTGAGAGAGTGGAACCGGTCCGAGGTTGTCTAATAACCCAAGCCGTTTGGGATGAACCACCCTGACGGGTTTAGCAGCTCTGTTAGCCGATCTAAGGTCCTAAGAAAACAAAAAGAAAACTAATCTACAATAACTAATCTAACTAAAAATAACAATTAAAACAAACTAAACTAATCTAACTAAAAAGAAATAAAACTAATCTAATTAAAACTAACTATTAAACACACTAACTAATCTAACTATTCTATATATACAAACTACTAACTAATACTATACTAACTCTAACTAATTAACTATCTAACTACTAACGGAAATATAACTTATTCACAAAATGTACAATATCTACAATTTACAGATTTGAATAAAACCTGAAAAACTCATTTGCATTATGTCCTAAGGCAGAGAGATATATTTTTTGTTGATTTTATAATTTTATAAACAAGAAATAAGACAAAAATATAACTAACTAAACAACTAATACACTAATTCTAACTACACATCTAACTAAACATATATTTAATTAAACTACTTAAATTTTACTAAAAAAAAAATAAAAAAAAAAATCACAAACTGACCTGGAGAAATGCTCCAGATTTGTCCTATGTATGATGATTGTCTTAGCTGATCGGAGGGAGGAAACCTGCACCGAATAATCCAGGAGCTTCTCATAAACGATAGTTGCAGTGCTCTTCAAGTTTGATTACAGGACAAACACGACATAAAAATCACAACAATCATATGATTTATAAATCTCCACAATTAGATAAACCCGTATGCAAAGACTTATACAAAATAATTCAATTGATGAAGAAGAGAAATATGTCATTCATTAACTGAATCAAATAATTGTTGTACTTTTAGAGTATTGAAAGAAATCAGATATGGATGAAACATTAACTAATTCATATCATTCTACAATAGACTATGATAGCTAAAGTAGTCTATAATCAATTGTTAATGACGTGCATAAACTTGAAACAAAATATTGATATTATGAAAAGCGAAAGCTGTAGAAGAACATCAGCTTCTGTCTCAGTTTGTATTAGAAATCTATAGCCTGATTCTCCCACAAGTGAGGATGATCCTTATTACAAAAAATAATAAGTATTTAAAGAGCTTCTACAGAGTAAAACCTCCCTGTAGAAGTTATCAAACTGTTTACAGAAAATCTGGGAAAATATCCCAAGTCTGACTAAACTAAGAACCTAAAATAAAACTAAAAGACACAAATATTGCCCTAGCCTGTCCAGCATGTCCCATGCAATTCGAATTTACCTGAAAAGGGTCAAAAATAGACAAGTTAGAAGGATCCTTTATTAATAAAATGATAAAAAATCAAATTCTATAGACTAGCTACAAAATCTTTCGATTCTGTAGCTGGTCTAAATAAGACACAGAATCAGCATTAAAATCGATTGAAAATATTTTAAAGAATCAAATTCAATTAACCTCCAATAGCTATTTGAAAACGAATCATTGAACTTGAAATTATTATACCATTCAAAATCAAACAGGATCAAGATTGATCAAATGAATACAAAGATAGGTGTACTCTGTTTCTTTTGTTACCACAAAATCGAACGAACAGAATCATAATCCAACAGTTGTGAAATTGTTTGATATCAATTTGAAACTGACATAATCAAAACAAATCGTAGGAAATTGTTATGCTGCCTTATCAATAGGAGATACAATTGAATCCAAACAAGATCGTTTTCAAATCGTTATAACTGTATTGTCATAGCAAATGATTCATGCCACGAGTGGATTGACTCAAACTGGCGCGAAAATCAATTCAAATAAAATCATAAATTGGTAACATAATTTGTAAGGATTATCCGATCATTTGTTATTATAAATCAAAACCATTCCACGATTCGGGTGCATTTGCACAGGCTTAAGTGAGAGCATTGTTTTAATACGAAACAGAGTAATTCTTTCCAAATTGAAACCGAACAGAGTTGTATCCCTGTTTTTAGAAGATTACATGACACAGCATATTAAAAGATTGTAACAACTAAACTCATTGAAATCGTTTACCAATTATAGCATATGAACCATAAGGAAATCAAATCCAAACATGATCGCATTCTAAATTGAGCGTGAAAAACTTCCTATTCATAGTAGATACAAAATGAATTCAATTGAAAGCAAATCATCAATTTCATTAACTCAATCAAACAAACGAAGAAATCAAATCCAATCGAAAACCACTCAAATCCGATAAAAATCTATCAACGGATAAACTGGGAATAATCAAATCATGTATCCAAGATGAAATTCCATTTAATTTTAGCAAAGAGAAACACATACAGGATGAACACATTATGATAGAGCCATTTCGAAATATAAACAGAGCTATTCGAAAACCAAATTTGAATCATTATATCGATCCGAGGATATCACAAAACTAAAATGATATCAAATCATACCTGTATGGCGAGCAACCAACTTGATCATGACAATTTGGAGTTGACAACTGCTGTAGCCGATTCAACGTTTTTAAATATGATGGAACCAGTGGTTCTCTGCCTACTATCAGTTGCTTGAAGTTGGTCTCTTTGACTGGTTAACACTGCAACTTGATTTTCCAGTGATTGGATTTTTGATTGAAGTAGGGGGACGTCGATGTAGTATCATTCCAACCATAAATCACATTGGTCATAGGACGGATGTGAGGGGTTCGAAAGTGTGGGTGAGGCTTTGATTACATTGCCAAGGGTTTCCTTAGGCAGTTTAATCCCAGGGTAGTTAGGATTATTCTTTAGGCAAGGGGGAAGATTTGACACGAAATCATAAGGTGGCTCGGGGCATAAACCCTGTGAGTAAGGGTACTCACTGGCTAGGAAACGTTCTATGTCAGAGTCTGAATCCTCACTAAGGATTATAGGCTTCTGCTCAACCGAGGGTTTAGGCTTATTCCTAGCCATTCTTGAAATCATCCGAGCGTTATTTTTACCCTTGGCACAAGCCGTAGGGTTTGCCTTGGGATTTTTTCTTACAGGCCTTTTAATAGTCTCAAAATTCTCAGTTATAGCGTCGGGTAAGTCAACATCAGGGTCGGACAAGGGTTTAGGAGGAGGCAGTAGGACATGGAAAGGAACAGGTGGCTCGGCCTTGGTTTCATTTACCATAGGCTTGTCAACCTGGACAGGATCTTTGTCATCAAAACCATTTCGAGCGATGAAAGCTCTCCAGCTATCACCGTGTAAACTCAAGTGATAAACAATGATAAGTTTAATAAGCCCATGGTGGAACAGGCTACTGTCAGCCTTCTTCCTTTTAAACCTTTTCGATATTTTATATAGGCTACGTTGAAAGTAAAAGGGCAAATTCAATGGGTATCCCATAAAATTCATTAACAAACGCAGGTGATAGAGACAAACGATTCCATATCGACCCTCACAGGTCACGAATTGATTAATTATTATGAAAAGGTCATGCCATCGAGGTTTTAGCATGGATATGGGAATACCTCTGTCACAAGCTGTGACCTTTCGCGAGACGAACAGAAGTGGCCAAGGCACCTCTTCCACTTTCAAATTTTTGAACCAACGTTGGCCCGTGGCAGGTAACCCTGTAGCAGAATTGATAAACTCCTAATTGATTTCCAACTGGCTGTCACCCACCTTGGCTCTATAGCCATCAAAAGTCAGGGCGAACTGTTGTGCCACACAGAGATTAAAACCCTCAAATCACTGGACAAAGGCGAGCCAACCGTTATCCTCCAAGTCCTTCCAGGCATTGTCAAATAATAGCAAATCTTGGTTGTCGTTTGGCTCGATTCGCATGACTGGTGCCATGGATCCGAGCACACGATAAGTTTAGGTTTTGGGTCATAGCACACACAAGAGCAGAGTGCACGAAGGGTTACCCGAGCTAACAGAGGTAAACGAGGATAAGGGATAGACATTAATGTCATCATGCGAAGGTGGTGGAGCTTATTTATGCCATGCATAATAGTTATTTCCAATAGTACCACCGTCGGTGTTCATAGCTATTCAACCCACTATTGTATGGTTTAACAATCATGTCGTTTGCCCAACCAATGAAATCAAAGGTAAGTGTATAAAACAACGCACGCAATCAAAGTTATGCCATAGTTTTAAACCATCAACATACAATTTGAAACCAATACCAAATGTTTAACCATGCGCCAATGTATCGTAATAGATCATATAAAGAGTTTAACCAACGTGCCAATGGGTCTTCATATAATCAACATGCCAATAGTTATGAAAACACAAACATAGGTATCATATTAAAAGATATATATGAAAGATTTAACCATAACCCCTATGTATTTTCATGAAACCAATGGTCAAGTAGGTCAAATAAAAATGCAAATCCAAATGCCAATGCAATACAAACTCAATGAAACCAAGTCACACAATCAATCCAAGAATGTCGAATAAGTACAGTTCAAAAGTTTTTGCCAGCTACATAATGATAAGTGAAATGTAAGTGCAATAGGCATATCATCAAGAAGGACAACAAACAATGATTTTAATGCGACTTCGAAAGACTAAGTTTTCACGCTTACAGTCAAGAAAACAAAACGAAGGTAGATGTGCAAGTGTCACAAAAAATAAAAGTGTCATTATTTGAAAATTGCGACGAAAAATTGATGTTTGCAAAACATTGGTGTAGGCAGCTTATAAGACAGTGGAAAAATGTGAATTGGCTGCCAATAGGCAGTTACTGTCTGAGAGACCTCATCAATGTAGCTGAAGAAGTGTTCCAGGAAGGGATGTCAAATATTTGCAACTCATATGGAGGAATAACCTAAGGATAAGGTGAAAAATATGGATGATCACTCAGTCCTGAAATACTTTGAATATGTTTTTAAGGAGATATCAGGACTGCCCCCAAAGAGAGATATTGATTTCTCTATAAATTTTATGCCTGGAGCAGCTCCAGTATCAAAGAATCTCTACAAAATGAGTACACCAAAGTTGAAGGAACTACAAATGCATCTTGAATAACTTATGAAAAAGGGATATATACACCGAAGCATGTCACCTTGGGGTGCCCTAGTTTTATTCATGAAGAAGAAAGATGGGACATTGATATTGTGCATTGATTTCAGACAATTGAACAAAGTGACTATAAAGATCAAGTATCCTTTGCCAAGGATTGATGATATCTTTGATCACTTAAAGGATGAAAGGGTATTTTACAAGATTGATCTCATATATAATTACCATCAGGTAAGGATCAGAGATGAAGACATCAACAATACCACCTTTCGGACAAGGTATGGCCATTATGAGTTCACAGTGGTGTCATTTGGGTTATCAAATGCACCAGTTGTTTTCATTTTCTTAGTGAATGGTGTTTTCCAAGAATATTTAGGCAAGTTTTTCATTATATATTAGGATTAAATCCTTGTATATTCCAAGTCATAAGAAGAGCATGAGCATCACCTGATGATGTCGTTACAAGTGTTAAGAGAGCACTAGTTGTATGACAAATTGAGCAAGTGCTCATTTTATCAAAATTGAATTCACTATTTGGGGCATATCATATCTAAAGAAGGGATAACAGTGGACCCTAGAAAGATTGAGGCCATTAAAGGATGGAAAACACCTAAGAATGTGACAGAACTGAGATCCTTCATGGGTCTAGCTGGCTACTATAGAATATTCATTGTAGGGTTTTCAAGGATTTCTCACCCAATCACTTCCTTGCAAAGGAAGGGGGTGAAGTTTCAATGGATAACAGAATTTGAAAAGAGCTTCCAACAATTGAAACAGTTGTTAGCTAGCACTCTAATTATGAGAATTGTTGATCCAAATGAAGATTTCATGGTTTGCACAGATGCATGAAAAAAAGGAATTGGTGGAGTCCTCAATCATAATGGGTTTTTGATATGTTTTGAATCCAGGAAATTGAAATAGAATGAAAGGCTCTATGGAACTCATGATTTGGAGTTGGAAGTCATAGTACATGCCTTAAAGAAATGGAGACACTACCTCATGGGAAAGAGGTTTGAACTGAGGATAGACCATAATGGTATAAAATATTTTTCTGATCAACCAAATTTAAATGCTAGGCAGAGAAAATGGTTGGAATTCCTCTCTGAGTATGACTTTCATATTAAGAACATCAAAGGAAAATATAGAAAAGTGGTTGATGCACTCAATAGGAGAGTGCATGACCTGCATGCTACATCCATTAGCATGTATCAAACTGATCTTAAAGGCTGAATTTATGAGGCTGCAAAAGTTGATTTGCAATAGATGGAGTTAGTAACAAAATTATAGCAAGGTAAAATGAAACATAAAGTTGAATATTATGAATTGGGAAATGATGGAATTCTCTTGTACAGGAACAAAATTTGTGTACCCAATTCCCATGAACTGAGGAGTATGATTTTGAAAGAGATGCATAATGTAGCTTATGTTGGACACCCAGGATATCAAAAAACAATGGCAGCAGTCAAGAGCCAATATTGTTGGCTAGGCATGAAAAAGGAGATTGTTGAGTACATATATAAATGTTTGGAGTGTGAAAAGGTCAAGGTTTAGCATATACACCCAACTGGGTTTCTGCAGCCATTTCCCATTCCTGAGTGGAAGTGGGAAGTGGTGATAATGGATTTCATCACCAAATTTCCCAGAACAAGCAAGCAACATGATGTTATCATGGTGGTGGTCTACAAGCTTACTAAATCTACCCATTTCATTCCTATGAAGGTTACTCACAAGGAAACCAATGTTGCTTATATTTATATGAGGGAAGTAGCACGCTTGCATGGCATTCCCAAGACAATTGTGTCTAACAGATACCCAAATTTTACCTGAAAGTTTTGGAGGAGATTATTCAAAGGTTTCGGAACAAATATGAACTTCAGCACAACTTATCATCACGAGTCTGATGGGAAAACAAAAAGAGTGAACCAAGTGATAGAGGATATGATAAGGATGTACATGATGTACAAACCATCTAAATGGGAATATTATCTACAATTGGTAAAAATTTCCTACAACAATTCGTACCAAGCATCACTGAAGATGAGCCCATTTGAGGCACTTTATGGAAGAAAGTGCAACACACTAATAAGTTGGGACAACCCAACTGATAGAGAAGTGGTTGGGCCATAGTTTCTCAAGGAAATGGAAGAGAAAATGTTGAAGATAAAACAAAATTTAAAGGCTACTCAAGATAGGAAGAAAAGCAATTCTGACAAGGGTAGAACTCACAGGGAATTTAAAGTGGTTGATCATGTTTTCTTGAAGGTGAAGGCCAACATAAGTTCCCTGAAGGTCGGAAACTATTCCAAGTTGGTAGCCAGATATTGTGGTCCGTTTAAAATACTAGAGAGGATTGGAATAATAGCTTATATGATTTCATTTCTTGCATCTATGTATATACATAATGTTTTCCTTGTATCATTTCTTAAGAAATATATACTTAATGCTAATCATGTTATTGATTGGAATATGATTCAGGTGGAGAAAAAAAGCACTTTTCAAGTGCATCCAGTATGCATTATGGACCGGAAAATAAAACAACTCTGGAATCGAGCCATAGGGATTGTAACGGTCCAATGGACCCAGTACGGTCCTGAAGATGCAACTTGGGATCATGAAGATGATATGCATGCAAAATACCCACATCATTTTGAAGATTTTTGAAAATCTTGCAGTAATATGTAAATATGATGCACTAAGGACAGTGCATAAAAAAGGGGAGGCGATTGTAATACCCCAAGGCCGAACCCCTGTTGATTTGTGATTATGTTTAATCATGTGTATAGGATGGCGAGCCAAGTATTTATACACTAGGAGGCTTATGTGTTTATTAGTCTAGAGAGGCTAGATGCAAAGGAAAATGAGCCTATTTTGTAGATGTAACACTCATATCATTTAATATAATACATCGATGCGTGTAGACTGACCATGATAAACGAGGATGGGGGACTAAGATCCATTAGGAAGGGAAAGGGAAGGGGGATGAGAGGCTAGGGAAAAGGAGATAAGCTTGAGGGCTTAACCCAAGGGAATATTATAATGTATTTTCCAAAAATACCAAGGCTTGGGAAATAAACCTTGTTATCCTAAGTTCCTTTGGGGAGAATAATGACCTCCAAGTGGAGAGGAGAGGGTTCCTGGAGATACATGTGTCATCTAGGACGCATGCAAATATATGTGGAGAATTAATTTGTTTTGGGAATATTTTACCCCATTCACTCATGCACTGAGAGGCACACAGTCAGCCATTTTCCACCATTGTTGAACCCCCTGCCATCGTGAACCTCTGTAACTTGTGCACACTGGTATTTTTGTTGAGCCTGTACCCTTCCTTACCCATTTTTTCTATTGTGGCTACCCATTGTACTTAGGGGCTAGAAAAAATAAGAAGGTTTCCAGGCCTGTGATTTTGAAGAGGTGGGTTGTCAAGCTCGTGGATTGAAGAAGCCAGTTTTCAAGCCTGTGAGCAACTCTCTCCATGTGAGAGATATTGCTAGGGAAGTGATTTCTCCTGGAGGGAGTCCAACAATAGCTACAGAGCTCTGAGAATTCCTAATCCAAACTCTTTTTGAATCCCTCGAAGGGCAGTGGAGCAGCCGATGGAATGTGGACCAGTGAAGGTGTATATTCCCAGGGTGGGATAGACATGTGGGGAATGAGAGCCTATGAGCGGTGGGTGTAAGTAGGCTCCTTGGAGAGAATCATTCTTGTTGCATTGTGTATCTTTCCGTAGTCTCAGCCTAGCCTAGGATTTCCTTTACCCTGGGTGGCGTTTAGTCCCATATTGGGTTTGACCCATGTTGGGCCCTTCATTTTGATGGATAGAAGTTGCACACTCCATATTGTAGATTCATTTTGGAGAAAAAAAGTTGCACAAGTTGTTGAGGAGCTAGACAATGAACTAAAGAAATAAACATAAAGTGGTTGGAAGGAAATTGCAACATCAATTTTGAGGAAAGAGGTTGAAACAAGACCAAGAAGAAGAGAGAACTCTCGGGTTCTCAACCATCAAAATTAAAGATCAGGTTATATATATGAGACTGGCATCATTCTAAAAGGTTGTTGTTGTTGTTTTTGTTGGGTTAGAGTGTTGTTGTTGTTGTTGTTGATTGTTGTTGGGTTAGAGTTTTTTTTTTAGGCTTGAGTGTTGGATTGGGGTTATTATTGTTGTTTTTGTTGTTATTATTGTTTTTGTGATGAGAGTCACTACTACAATGGCCTATACTGTTAGCATAGCTAAGTTTTTGAGATCTGGGTAAGAACGAGACTATCAATGTATCATATTTCTGTATCAATATAGATGTAAAAGAGCAAGAGACTGTAAAATTGTCTCATATCCGATGAGTAGCATCCTCTGACTACTTATGTATGAGAATCAAGCTGTAAGAAGAACTTGATATGTTAATGTTGGGCCCAATATATGATCATTTTCATGACGGTTATTATACACTTTTTCCATATGTATATATGTATTTTTCATCTTTTTGAAGGATCGTTTTGGAGAATTTGAAGATAAAATGGTATGATCGGCATAAGGTACGTGTAATTCATGTTTAATGATTAAATCAAGTGTAATTCATCATGTTCTATGATTTCCAAGAGTTAATTCATTTTTTTCTGCTGTTACAGGGCAAAACGCACCATGTTTCTAGTTCCGACACTTGATCTGGCACTTGATCCAGCACTCGATCTGGCACTCATTCTGGCACCCAGTATTGCACAAAAACACAAGGCGATTTGGTGGTTATGGCATTGGAGGTCAGTGATGGACAAATAGGGCACATGGGTTTTCTTCATGATCGCCCCCTCCAGCTACTAAGCTCAAGAGAACTCGATTTCAGTTGTCCAAAGAAGGCGATTATTGGCTCACTCAGTTTCAGCAGTTAGGGCACCATTAATGAAATTTACCAATTTTAGAAGTGGTTCGAACCTCCTGTGGTCGACCACTTGGTTTGTAAATCTTATAAATACCACCGTGGTGGTCATACAATAGCTAAGGAGTAGTAGACAAAGTAGAGGATAGAGATAAAAACGTTTTCTTTTGCTTTTGAATTTTTTAATTGCCAGAATTGTATAAGACTGTGTTTTTCAAGTTTTAATGGTGAAATCGTTTTGATGAGCTCGTGGTGTGCATTTGATAGGTGACCACGACTTGCTAGGGGAGGGACCAACAATTTGGTAACTCTTCTCTGTGTTATTTATGCATTTCATAGCTTAGATGTCTCTTTATTTCATGTACATGAACTGTTCCTTCATTTCTTTAATTTGTTGTTGTAGTTTAACTGATTTAATTCTGTTTTTCAGGTTAGTATGGAGGCTTTTTGTTAATATGCATTGATTTTATAATTAGGAACGATTTTGCAAACTTATACACTAACCCCACATGCATTTATATGTTAGATTATGCTTTGATTTATGATTGTAGAATCTAGTTTAAAACAGAGTTTGAGATAGAATAGAACAAAAAATTGAGTTTATGTTTTCTTTAACGAGGTTTTGGTGGATGGATAGTCATTAGTCTTTAGTTTTCAATTCTAGTTTGCTTATCTAGTTGCCATTTAGTTTTATTTATTTAATTCGTCATTTAGTTGCTTATTTGCTTTCTTGTCATATGCTGAAATAGTCTTTAAATTTTGTTTATGAGTAATTTTCCTTTTTGCAATTCGAATTATTAAGATAGAGCTAGCTTAGTTTATGTTATGCAATTTCGTTCTAATATTTAGATTGCAATTTCAAGTTGTAGTTAATGACTAAATTTAGTATAGCATAAGTTTTCTTATATTAGTATAGAATGCATTTGAATTTCATAGATTAGAAAACAGTTTCTTGTTTTCATAGAAGAGATAGTTTCCTTTATTGCTTTCAATAGAATAGATTTCCTTTCATACATTGCATTGAGCATTTAGATTTCCTTTCATGCATTAGAAATAGTTTTTCATTAGGCATTTAGTTCACTTGCTCTTAGGCTACATAGTTGTTCAATGAGAAGTTTTGCTTGCAGTATTCAGTTGTCTTTGCTTATTTGTCTTTTTCATTCATAGGTTAGTTAGTTTCCTTTGCTTACCTGTATTTTTCTTTAGTAGGTTAGTTAGGTGTCTTTGCTTACTTGTCTATTTGCTTTAATAGGTTAGATAGGTGATTTTGCTTACTTGCTTATTTATTTTCTTTCATAGGGTAGTTGCTCATTGGATGTAGGTTGGAAAGTTAAAGAAGTTTTCTTTTGTCATTTTCTTATTATGCTTAGTGGTTTTCTTTTGCTTATTGTTGAACTAATTTTCTTTACATAGGGTTTTACTTTCTTTTTTAGGAACCATCCATCGATCCTTAGCCCAAAAGTACTTAGGTTACCTAGTTTCATTTTGCTTAGTAGGGTTTTCTCTTTAGATAGGTTTGCTTGAGTAGATTAGCCTTAGATAGTTTCTTTCCTTAGTTAGACTATACTCCTACCAACCTTTTACCTTTGGAATATATTTTTCTACAACTCTAAGTTTACTTACCCCGGGTTGACAATTTAATTGAGGGTAGTTTAGTGTCTTTTTTAGTACATATAAATCACCTAACATTTTGGCATCATTGTTGGGGAGTTGTCTCAAGGTAAGAAGTAGTTAGGAAATAGATTATCCTTAGACCTTAGCATTAGCTTGGTGGTGGGGGAAATTTAAGATGAGAGGTAAGAACCCGCACATCTACTATAGCAGGTTCCCCCAAACCCAATGATAGTTTTTCTTTTTGTTTTTGTTTTCTTTCGTGAATAGGCCTAGAAACCAAATGGTAGCTTTTTATTTTGTTTTTTATTTCTTCTTATGAATAGGCATAGAGACACACAAGGTAGATACATTAAATCTAAATCAAACCTTTCAGACAAGGTTCCTTCCGATCTCTTTGGGGGAAGGAACATTCCACTCTTAAGCTCTGCAGAACAATACCAAAAAACAGGAACTAGCTCAACCCAAAGAGCTAAAGCAATCTCTAAAAGAGACTAAAATAGGGAGCACTATAGAACAAAAAATTGAAGTAGTAGTAGTATTGGGACAGGAGGCAAGACCACTCGAGCCTTCCATAGAACCAAAAAATATAACCTTTGCTTTTACACCACCATCAGGAGATCCTAAATTTTTGAACATCATCTTTGTGTGAACCAAGTTTTACCAAATGGCAAGATGAACTCAGAAGAAACCATTAGCTTGAGGGAACTTTCTCAAATCCTAGCAGCAGCTGGGATTTCTTATTTTCAAGAAGAACATATTTTGGCAACAACCAAGAACTTGTCTACCTCTCCGAAAATATTATAAGAGTCAAGGTCCTATGAGATACAAAATGATTTTCCTTGCCAAAATGCGAAGGAAGCTGAAAACTTATGGACTACATCCAATAGAGAGAAATCATTAAGACCTAAGATTGAGGAGTTCTCAACATCCATCTCAGCAGATCCTTCATCTACTTCAGAAATCAGTCATCGAGAAGAAGAGGATCTGCATAGCATGATGAAGGAGAGCATAGAAATTATTATTGATGAACAGCAAGATTACATTGAAATTTGGTTTCAAGAGGTCATCAAGCCACAATACTATTCTCTTCTTCAACACCTTCTGATGCCAAAACAAGTAGGTTGCTTGGTTCTTCATATCTAGGTAATCACTGTGGTAACTTTTTCATATATGGATATGAGTATGCTTCTTATCTTGCTCCGCACATGGTTACCTTGGAAGAGTTCTTACACTTGAATAAAGATTTTTCCTTTGTTTTTAGGTAGGGTAGGATAGTAAATAAAAGTTGCATGTTGTTAGTTTAGCTTAGAATTCTAATGTAGCCTCATTGTACATTTTATTTTAATAAAACAACTATGAGATACATGTTCCTATGAATTGATTTCATTGATCTCCTTGGCTTATTATATTTTAGAGTGTGGATTTTGAAAACAGTTTTAGAGATCTTTGTAGGTATTTATATCACCAAGGGTAGACAATTCCAAGGAAATAGAAAAGAAGGATTTTCTTCAAAAACATTGTTACACTTGGACCTTGTTGTCTTCTAAGCATCAAATGAATAATGACTTGTTGTAGTTAGCCATGTTTTTGCAAAGATTTTCATCTTCTTGTTCTTAAGGCATATTAAGAAGCAATTGCTCTTGAAAACCTTCATCACTATATAAGGAAGTGACATTGTAACCATCAAGCCTAGAGGTCTCTTGTACAATTTTTCCAAGAAACCTGAGTAAGTGAGTCAAGTGTCTTTATCAAAGAGTAACAAGGAGATATAATTAGTAGTTAGTCATGGAAACATCACTATAATTACAAAAGAAGAAATTGAGTTGAGCCTAAAGATACATTTTTGTTCTTTCTCAATGGTACCATCCACTACACACTAAATAGCTTGATTATATCATATATTTAGATAGGCCACATCCTCTTAAGTACCCCTTACATCGGTACAATCACTAATAATATAACGGAAAGTCATCCTCTAACATAAATACCATCCCAATTAAAAAAAAAAAAAAAAAGAGAGAGAGAAAGAAAAAGTTGTTTTCAGAGCTATCCCCACATCTTCTTGCATAAAGAAATCTTATACTAAAATTTTAAAAATATGGAGGGCCAGTCTCTGAGGGTTTAATAGGTTAACCCATTGGGATACTGAATAGGTCTGTTGGTAGTGGGTATCGGCCTATGGTATGAATAGGTAAACCCGCCGGAGTACTGAACAGTCTTGCTGGTAGCGGGGCATTCTACATAGCGAGGATGGTAATCTAACAAAAAAATAAGTAATAAATTTTAACTTGTCCTAATGTACGAAATTACTTGTAGAAAAAGATGACATGAAGTATGTGGGGTTAATATAAGGTTAATGAACTCCATAAAATTTCCATTGGGAAATAGCTCTAAGTCTATCTTGAAACACTCTTGCCTACCTCTTCTTATATATATATAGGATCTATTATCCTATAGGTGGGGCCATCTCCTAAATGACTCATCAGAACAATTTGTGAAATTTATTTCTACACTTGACATACTATAAATCTTCAGTTATTGGGGGATACTGACTGGTTTCCTATACTTTTGATTGTGAGGTGTCACAATACTTACGTGTGGGGGAGGGGTTCGTGAGCTAACAAATGATTATTTCCTAGAGAAATAAGTCTTTGCAAGAATTTTTGTATTATTAAAATGATACGGGCTATTACATTGATAGTCATGTTATTTTTGAAATGCTTAACTCAAGTGTGCTATAAACTACTGAACACACACTTAACAGACCACTCTTTATTGGTTTATCTTCCATTACATGATGCATATTATAGGTTTGACAATACATGTTTTATTCTTGCTATAACCTGTCCATTGTAGGTTTTAACATTACATGTTCTATGCAAGTGGATTGAGTGAGCATGGTGGAAAAATCAACAACAATGGAACACTCTTAGCCTGCCTCAACTCCTATTCACTTTGTTCGTGGCCTCTGAGGAATAAATTTCCTCAGCCACAAAGCTCCCAAGAGTTAGAGACCATTGATTTAAACACCACCAATTTCCAAGAGAAAGCCATAACAAGGTTTTCAAAACCGCATTTCCGAACATCTCTGGAGCTAAGGGATACTCCAAGGAGTGGATAAAAGAGGAGAAAATCAACCCTCTCGTAGTCATCACCAGCTTGATTACATGTGAAGGTAGATATTCCGTCTTTAAAGCCTGTCAATTTCAATTATTATCTCACTTTCAGTTCAATAATCCATTGTAACTTTCCCTTTTACTTCTTCAAGAGTCTTGAGAAGATGTCTCCCCAAGTGAGGAAACATGTAACCAATCCCCATAACAAACTATTTCACCACAGCGTTATCAAACTACTTGTCTTAGCCGAGTTGGAAAAACAGGAGAAAACGTGGGATGAGTTAATTTACCAATTTTCAAACCCTCATCTTACAATCAAGACTAGCAAGAAGACTCTTGATCTAGGGACTGTTACTCCACCCAAACCCTCATGCTCAAGCTATTCCTTTACCGGAGAAACTTGTTGATACCCCTGCAGCCTCGTCGGGAAAAAAGACTAAGAATCCTATTGATAATTCATGGCACGAGGGAATTCCATATCTTCGGTCTAGGGGGAGTTTTACTGAGCTAAAAATGCTAAGCATTGCCCATTTGTATAGAAAACCCATGAGAAGAGGAAGTAGGATTTCTGTCAAAATTCTGTCATACTGTATTTTTACAAAGTTTTGGGATATTATATCATCAGTGGTTTGTATTGGTATGCTAAATTATATACTTCTGACATCATTGTGCATTTTATAAGGTCCTGTGCATTTTTATGCTTATTCTATAGAAGATTGCTTATACTTAACTACTCTTTGTGACAAATACAGAATGATTACAACTGCTAAATACTTACTGTCATATGTATTCCAAGCTTATGAAAAGAGGATCAATTGTTTGAATTGTTACATATTAATTACAGACAATAACAATTCTCATGTTCATCATGCCTACCAGTACAAACCAAGCCTTTTGTTAGTATTTTTTAGTTTTGTCAGTCACCGGTGATCAAATCTACTCTTTCATGTGATTGATAGGATTATTAGGTGAAATTGTTATGTTTTCAAAATAAAATTATCAAATACAATTTGACATATCTTGGTTGTAAAATTTTCATTGGTGTGTCTAGGTGTCAGTACTACTCCCTCCACTCATCCAAGGTCATAAATATTCATCGTGGTCATATCATCATTCCTTGTCATAAATTTTCAGATAATTGTCTTCGTCAAAGTTCTACTTCAAAATTTCTTTCTGAATTAAGGAAGATGAATTTGACAAAAGTGAAAGAGAATTTTGTCAATAATAGACCAAGAAACAAAGACCTCTTTCCTTCTATGCACAGGTTTTATCATTTGAGAGAAATTCCCCAAATACAGTCGCTATAGAAGGGTTTTCTACACATTTGGACAATTTGACTTCAGGTCCGTGTTTCATAGGTTTGGAGAAGGCATTTGAATTTATTGTTGGTTCCATTGTGTAGCCGACATCATAAAATTTCTACCCATACCACTTTCAGCCCAAAATTCCTCTGGGAAGGCCTCCAAAATTCCTATCAAAGACCACATTGTGTTTCTGCTAAGAGCATGTTGCGCTTCTGCAAGTTTTGAGTAACCAACTTCAAGCTGAGATTCTGAACAAATGGTAAAGTAACTTTGATACATGGAAGAGGTTTTTGTTCATAACATACCAAAATACAATAAAATATCTCATTTTTTTAATATACTTTATGGTTTGCGATATATTCTATCATCTTAGAGACCTATACTTTCAGAAAATAAAACACTCTGTTTTTCCTGTTTTAGTCATATTTTCATTTCATGTTTTCCTAACAACTGGAAGGGACGTTTTGAAAACCAAAAGAGGTTTTTACCAAGGACATATTGAAAAACAATAAAATCTCTCAATTTATAAATATAAATTATGGTTTTGTATATATTCAATTCTCTTAGAGGCCTAGTTTTTTAGGAAATAAAATACTATGTTTTTCCTGTTTTATACATGTTTTCTTTTCATGGTTTCCTAACAACTGAAAGTGATTTTTTGAAAACCAAGAGAGGTTTTTGTCAATAAAATATTCAAAAAAAAAAAACCTCTCTCCTTTTTTACACAGGTTTTACTTTCTTGTAGTTACAGGTGTCACTTTGATACCTATTTTTCATAAATTCGCCAGGCCAGAATTGTTGCGCTTATGGGAAGTCACTTTTGGAACTAATTTTGTAGAAGTAAAATTGTTGTTTTGCATGGTTTAAAGGATAAAGGGTATAATATACATTGCAATGCTTCCTCACATGTCATCAGTAGCCTCCAAAAACTCCAAACCCTCCAGTTCAAACTTAGAGAGAATGAAAGATTGAGTTGTCATTTACGCCATGATAGCATTTTCCTACAAGCCAAGATGAATTCTATATAGCGTTAGGTTGATGCTATTAAATATCACCAATAATATTCTCTGGATGAAATTGAAACATCACAAAAATCCTAAGTCAAAAATCCCCCAGGTAAGAGGGAGAAGCTTCTAAAGCTAATCCACCCCCTCCTTCGCAAGTTTAGTCATAAAGGGAAATTTCTTTTTTGTTTGAAATGGCACCTGCAAAATCTTAGGTGTGGGGGTAATGTTGGGCTCAAGATATGATCATTTTCATGACGGTTATTATACACTTTTTCCATATGTATATATGTGTTTTTCATCTTTTTGAAGGATCTTTTTGGAGAAATTGATGATAAAATGGTATGATCGGCATAATGTACATGTAATTCATGTTTAATGATTACATAAAGTGTAATTCATCATTTTCTATGATTTCCAAGAGTTAATTCATGTTTTTTTTCTATTACAGGGCAAAATGCACCATGTTTCTAGTTCCGACACTTGATCCAACACTCGTTTTGGCACCCAATATTGCACAAAAACGCAAGGAGAGTTGGCGGTTATGGCATTGGCGGCCAGTGATGGAAAAATCAAGCACATGGGTTTTCTTCATGATCATCCCCTCCAGCTACTAAGCTCAAGAAAACTTGATTTCAGTTGTCCAAAGAAGGCAATTATTGGCTCACTCAGTTTCGACAGTTAGGGCACCATTAATGAAATTTACCAATTTTAGAAGTGATTCGAACCTCCTATGGTCGACCACTTGGTCTGTAAATCTTATAAATACCACCGTGGTGGTCATACAATAGTTAAGGAGTAGTAGACAAAGTAGAGGATAGAGATAAAAACGTTTTCTTTTGTTTTTGTATTTTTCAATTGCCTGAATTGTCTAAGACTGTGTTTTTCAAGTTTTAATGGTGAAATCATTTTGCTGAGCTCATGGTGTGCATTTGAGAGGTAACCATGACTTTTTGGGGGGGCACGAGTAGTCTGGTAACTGTTCTCTATGTTATTTATGCATTTCATAGCTTAGATGTCTCTTTATTTCCTGTACATGAACTGTTCCTTCATTTCTTTAATTTGTTGTTGTAGTTTAACTGTTTTAATTCTCTTTTGCAGGTTAGTATGGAGGCATTTTGTTAATATGCATTGATTTTATAATTAGGAACGAGTTTGCAAACTCATACACTAACCCCACATGCATTTATATGTTAGATTATGCTTTGATTTATGATTGTGGAATCTAGTTTAAAACAAAGTTTGAGATAGAATAGAACATAAATTTGAGTTTATGTTTTTGTTAACGAGGTTTCGGTGGATGGATAGTCATTAGTCTTTAGTTTTCAATTCTAGTTTGCTTATCTAGTTTCCATTTAGTTTTATTTATTTAATTCGTCATTTAGTTGCTTATTTCCTTTCTTATCATATGCTGAAATAGTCTTTAAATTCTGTTTATGAGTATTTTTCCTTTTTGCAATTTGAATTATTAAGATAGAGCTAGTTTAGTTTATGTTATGCAATTTCTTTCTTAGATTTAGATTGCAATTTCAAGTTGTAGTTAATGACTAAAATTAGTATAGCATAAGTTTGTTTATATTAGTATAGAATGCATTTGAATTTCATAGTTTAGAAAACAATTTCTTGTTTTCATAGAAGAGATAGTTTCCTTTATTGCTTTCAATAGAATAGATTTCCTTTCATGCATTGCATTGAGCATTTAGATTTCCTTTCACGCATTAGAAATAGTTTTTCATTAGGAATTTAGTTCACTTGCCTCTTAGGCTAGATAGTTGTTCAATGAGAAGTTTTGCTTGCAGTAGTTAGTTGCCTTTGCTTATTTGTCTTTTGCTTTCGTAGGTTAGTTAGTTGCCTTTGCTTACTTGTCTTTTGCTTTAGTAGGTTAGTTAGGTGTCTTTGCTTACTTGTCTATTTTATTTAATAGGTTAGATAGGTGCTTTTTCTTACTTGCTTATTTATTTTCTTTCATAGGGTAGTTGCTCATTGGATGTAGGTTGGAAACTTAAAGAAGTTTGCTTTTGGCATTTACTTATTATGCTTAGTGGTTTTCTTTTGCTTTTTGTTGAACTAGTTTGCTTTACATAGGGTTTTACTTTCTTTCTTAGGAACCATCCATCGATCCTTGGCCCAAAAGTACTTAGGTTACCTAGTTTCATTTTGCTTAGTAGAGTTTTCTCATTAGATAGGTTTGCTTGAGTATATTATCCTTAGATAGTTGTTTTCCTTAGTTAGACTATACTCCTACCAACCTTTTACCTTTGGCATATATTTTGCTACAAATCTAAGTTTACTTACCCCGGGTTGACAATTTAATTGAGGGTAGTTTAGTGTCTTTTTTAGTACATATAAATCACCTAACAGTTAATATAATTGGAGGCCCAAATTTTGGATATATCTTGTATATTTATTCTTTTTAATATATTGAATGTTTCTCTATACTATATTTTATGTCTAATATACTTCAATTGCTTCATTATGAATGGTAATGCAACTCTGTTCTCTTTATTCTTAGTTAGGAGATGTCCAAAAATGTTACAGGTTTAATCTATCTTTCACAAGACTAATATGAATCTTGATAACTCAGAGGTATGTAAGTATTCTCCTTACCCTTCCCTATCTTTCTTTTCTTAGTTGCGCTTCGGGTGAGACTTCTTCCCTTTGGGAAGATAAAAATTCCAGCGCTCTAGACTACATCAGTACCCTTTTGTTGGTAACTTAAGAAGGAACCTCGTCTAATCACTTTTACGCCAAAAAAATGGTTTCGTTGTCGAAACATGTGTTTTAAAAGGGAACTTGTGAGGATAATGCTTCCACGGATCTATAGATCTGAGATTCGACAATGTTGGGAAAGAAATTGTGACACCTTTATATGGAAGGAAGCAAAGTTGTGAGGTGAAAGAAAGAGGGATACAAGAGATTCAGTCTTTTATTCAGAAAGATCGAGTGACCAGTATGAAATATTCTGGGTAAAATTCCTAGAAGAACTATTCCAAGAATGATTCAAGAAGACCTATACCTGGGATACATATAAAATCACAACACTTCATCAACAGGATCACCAACTCCCATGAGAAGTAGCTTTCTAGGTTAATACAACTCTAGAGGGATACATCATTGAATTTGCAGCTGAGAATCACTAATATTTTTCATGAGAAGAATGAATTTTCAAGAAAGGTGCGCGCGACAGACTATTGATGGAAATTCCATTGTGGATCAAATCATTCCTGATGGAGGAGGAGATGATGCTTATTCCCTCGACTGAGATGGAAATCTAAACACCTACACTTGGGGTAGGATGATTTTTTGGCATGATCATGACCTAAGAAGGGGAAAGGGTTGTTTGAGAGGTGGGGGGAGATAAAGAAATGAATGAAATAAAAAAGTGAGCCTTAAGGATATCCGCCATTGTTGAGAATTGGTGGTGCGAAAAGGTAAAGAAAGCAATGAAACAGTCTGAGGTGTTGCAGAATGAAATCAAATCAAGAGAAACATATGAAAGAAAGAAGGAAGAGTTGAGGAAGGTAAGAAGACAAGAAAGACTGACCAGTATAAGATTGCAACAGAGACAAGTGCAGAGAGGAAAGAGTCCCCAGATGGGTAGAAGAGAGGAAGAGTGTGGACAAGAAAGGGAGGATGAAGAAAGTATGCACCTTGCAGGAGATCAAGAAGATTCAACCCCGATATTAGGAAACATCAGGAATCAGGCAGAGAATGTTGCTTCAGAGGAAGAAAATGAGACCCCCGAAATCAAATAAATCCTCCCAAAAGTCAATGGAACCAGCCTCAAATCACCCATCCCCCCAAGTGTCCTCTATAACTATGGTAAATTCTACACCGCCTACGTATGCTATTTCTATTCCATCGCATCCAGTTAGTCAGAATTAGTTTGTAAGTGTAAATGCTAGAAGGATATTGGGATCCCCGGGCATATCACAACCAAGACCATTAGGTTTCATTCTAATAGGAGCAGTGAGACCCCAATGGTTGGGAATATGGGAGGATTAATCACTCGATACCTAGAATTTTTGGGTAAAGGGGACGAGGATGTAGAACAACATTGGTTCTTATGTGAAGCCATCTGGAGATCCAAAGGGAATATCGATGCAAACAAGTTAGCAGGGATGATTTTAAGGATGGAAATTTATTTTAAAACGTAGAATCCTAGGCGAATATTACTAATCCTTCATATGCCAAAAATAAATGTTTGGCGACATTTATGTAAAAATATTCAAATTTCTAAGGATTTTGTATAGTTTGTATAAAATTTTGGCAATTTTTATGGTAAAATAATTTTATCTTATAGAATTTGGGCGAATCAATTTTAGAATAGCGAATCTTTTTTTTGGAAAAACCATGGAAAATTAGCCCATGAATGAAATTTATCCCCTAAAATCATCTCTGCAAGTTAGTATATTTTCATAATACCTTGAGGAGTCGTGCTCTCAAATGGTACATGAATGTTATTGAACCAGGGGTGCAAGGAAAGGCGTTCACCCTTGACCAAGTGTGTTTGAAGTTCATCGCCTAATTAAAACTACCTCAGACAGAGAAACAAGCTCTCTCTGAGATGCGAAAGATTCAACAAAGGGAAGGAGAATCTACGTGGCAGTAGAACCATAAATTTAAAGATTCTATTGGGAGGCTAGTGCATCAAATTCACAAAGATCACTAGAGGGAATGGTACATCCAAGGATTACAACCTCTGACGAGAATTCCTTTAACGCAACAACGAATATCCACCATAACAGATGCCTTGGAACAGTTGATGAAGATCGAGGCCATGGAAGGTTATCTTGGGAGTCTGAGAATGACCAGGCCTCTAGTAGATGCACATTTTTTGAAACTCTAGGGAAAAATATCAACACTAAAAAAAAAATCCAAGAATTAACCACACCAAGACCAGGATGATCTTAGGTTTGGTACACATGATGCTACACAGAAGGGCATATGGAAAATGAATGTCCATGCATGAGGTGAATGGGACCTCCTCACAATTCGATGGGACTTTCTTTAGGACCAATGGGAGGAGTTGTGCAAGTATCTAACTCCACCATTACATACACCCAGGTTATAAAATACCTTCCCCGGTACTCAAGAATCTCAAACGAATGAGTATTGTGAGATTTTTCGAACACATGGGCATGCACCGAGGCAATTTCCTATTATGAAGAAGTACACGACTACACCCAATACAATATATTGTGGATTCTACACATCTACGACCCATGTTAAAAATCAATGTAGAGCGTTGGACACACTTTCTAACAGATTAGACCATACAACATTCAAAGTAAATGAAACCCCCCAAGGACCTGGAAGAGGCCAGGGAAGTGGGGTTGGAGGAGGATTTAGAGGAGGAATAAATGAAAGTAGAGGGTTGAGAATATGTTACAACTGCAACAAGTAAGGTGACCATGGTTCTTTGACTGCAGGAACAATGGTCACGCAACTCAAGACTTCCAAGAACTTATCATGAAATGGGAATATCGGGTTCATCAACAAGGATATAATCTCATAAGATCATACTTAAAAAGGGGAATTGAGGTTCATCTACCTAATATTAACATCATTACTCGTGGAGGAGAAAAAAATGGGGCAGATGCAGGCAGTCATCAAAAAATTCATAAAAAATTTCCGAAAGATGATAGGTATGATCCTATGAAACACAAATTGTTTTTAAAAAATCCAATAGAAATATTTAAGAGAATCCCCACTTTAGAAATAATGGATAATCCCCCTGAAGTCTCCTCTTAACCTCACCTTGCGCAATCCCCTACCTCACCACTAGCACCTAGAAACTTTGCAATCCCAAGGAGATTCTCTTAGCAGTCTCAAAGTGTAGTCAATCTTTGGTTTCAATTATTCTTTAATATCCTAGGGGGTGACCAAATTACAGAGAATTTGCACAATGCCCTGTACCAAATATCGGAAAATGAGGGAACCCCAGAAGCCATAGTAAGGACCAACCTCCCTGAGAAGAACACCCAGAGAATACAAATGATAAAGGTGTGAACTGAAAAATAATTTAGGTTAGAATCCCATCTAGATGATTTTGAAATAAAATACGTCATGCTAGATTTAGGATCGGATGTCAAAATCCTACCCAAAAATACTTGGGAGGCCTTGAGAAAACCTCAGTTAGTATATTTCCCCATCCAATTGAGAATGGAAAACCAATATTGCATTTTCCCAGTAGGAAGAATAAAAAATGTGGAAATATATGTTGCGAGAGTTAAGACCAAAACTGATTTTGAGGTAATTGAAATTATATGAGATAAGGATCCCCACCCTTCTCTACTTGGGATTGATTGGGAATACAAAAACTATGTTATCATTGATCTAAAGAGGGACACCATGACACTTGAAGTAAATGGGATAAAATTAGTTCAGCCCTTAGATCCATGTTTAGGGCCTAGGTACACTAAACCAGTGGACCACAATATGGATTCAGAGGCTCTTGACCAATTATACACCATAAAAATAGGAATGAGACTAGATTACATAAATCCCACTGCAAATGTATCGGTAAGTTGGAGAAACATGCAGTCTACTGATAGGATTCAGAAGAAGCATTTGATAGTTGGAAGAAAGGGTCATATGAGTGATTCTCAAAGCGATGTGCAACTGTCAGAGAAACAAGATGGACTGGAACCGATTTCAAAGAACCCCCAACATATGATGGTACCTCAAAGGTACATAGTTTTCTTTCCAAAATGGAAGAGAAAATAGCGATGGATCAAAGGATCCTTGTTCTTGACTTAGCTTTACAAGACACCCCTTCTCGATGGTGGGCCACCCATAAATACTTGATTACAGAATGAGAAGATGAAAAAAAATCCATCTGATGTCGATTCCAAAGTAGGGATCAACTAAAAGAATAAATGAGTATAGATATTAAATATGTGCAATTGTTTGATAAACGATATGACCCTAGAGTGCATATTGAACATTGATTAGAGTAGTGGATATTTGTGGAAGTACCCTCTCACCTATGGGTTCAAGTATTTCTCCATTCGTTGGGTCATATTCGAAAGCCCTGGTATATACATGAGGAGACCAGAAGACAAACAGGTTGTTGGAAGACCTTACAAGACCAATTTTGCAAGGATTTCTCCTTTACAAGTAAGTACCCTGAGCTCAACACAGTCCTTCAAAGAATCATGGAAATTATTTTTACTGACATTTGCAAAATGAGATCAAGTCCAGTAGTATTTGCTAAACATGTTCATTTGCTTCATTCTAGTTTGAGCCTTGAAATTTATAAGATAGTTGTACATTGCTATAAAGTTGAGAAAGACCTGGAAAAACCTGATGATTTGGAAGAGCTTAGAAACTTAACCATTAAATAAATAGAAGGCAGTAGATAGATTCTGGATATTGTACCTAGTCACACCAATAGCTCCTATAACCACCCACTGAATTTGTGGAAATTTAATATAGGGAGTGCATAGAATCCTAAGATAGCTTCAATAGGAGATTACTGGGATGAGAAAACTATGAGTGAAGTGCATAATTTGTTGTGGGAGTGTGAGGACTTGTTTCTAAAAACATTCTCAGAACTCAAAGGTATAAAAGGAGCCATGGGAGAAATGAAAATTGAGTTGAAACCCAGCTCAATACCTATGAAGCATAGGTTATACCAAATTAATCCTAGAATAAAAGAGAAGGTTAATAAAGAAGTGGGAAAAATGCTTGCGGGAGGACTTATTTTCCCAATCGAAGAAACATAATGAATTATCCCCATAGCTATCCAGAGTAAGAAAGGTATAGAAGACATTTAGTTCTGCTTGGACTACATAAGTCTGAATTATGCATGTGTGCATCCGTTTCCAACACCTTTTAGCGACGAAGTTTTAGATCAAGTTACGAGAAAATAATATTATTCATTTACATACGGATTCTCAGGATATCATCAAGTCAAAATCATAGAGGAAGACAAGAATATGAATACTTTCATAACCAAATGAGGATCATTCACATAGAATGTAACCCCTTTGGTTTGAAGAATGCCCCATCATTCGTTTCTCGAATTGTGATAAGAAAATTTTGAGAGTTTGTCCACAAGTTTGTAGAAGTTTATATGGATGATTGGATGGTGTACAACATGTTCAAAGATAATTTCAGGATACTCTGGTTAATTTTTGATAGATGTCATGAATTGCAGATATCTCTGAATCTAAAGAAGTGTATTTTTTGTGTACTGCATGGAAACCTGTTAGGCCATATTGTATGTAGAGAAGGAGTCTTGGTAGACCCAACTAAAGTTGTGGTCATTATAAACATGCTGCCACCTACTAGTGCTAAAATGTTGCACTCTACCCTAGGACATACAGGATATTACCACAGGTTCATCAGAAGATACAAAACTATCACCGCACCTCTAGAAACATTGTTGAAGAATTCTAAAATATTTCGGTGGACACCAAAGTGTGACAAAGCATTCGATATTCTCAAAGAAAAACTAAGTATTGCACTTATCTTGATATTTCCCTATTGGGAAATTGAGTTTCATGTACATGTGGATGCATCAGGCATCGTCGTGGGAGCCATTCTAGTGAAACCAGGGGAAGGAAATATGGATCACGCTATCTACTTTGCTAGAAAAAAAAAATTGCAAGTTGAGCGCAACTACACAACCACTGAAAGGGAAGGTCTAGCTATGATTTATGCATTACAAAAGTTTACACACTACTTGTTAGGATCTCATTTCAAGTTTTTTACTGGCCATTTTACATTGGAGTACCTAGTCAATAAACCATTACTTGAAGGAAGAATTTACAGGTGGCTACTTCTTTTTCAAGAGTTTTCATTTGAAGTGATTGTCAAACCAGGAAGATGCAATGTAGGTCCAAATTACCTTTCCAGATTGGAGTCATAGGAAAGTGGTGGAGTAGTGGATGACCAAATCTCAGATGTGGACTTGTTCTGAATTGAGGCCATCCAAGAGTGTCTTGAAGACATTGTTGTCTTCCTCAGTACAAGGACCTGCCCAGAAACTTACTTCTCAACCCAAAGGCGACATATGGTGGTTCACGCAATAGTCTATCGACTGATCACAAGACAAATTTACAAATTAAGACTAGACAACATCCTTAGAAGATGTGTCTTGAACCATGAAATACAAGATATCATGTGGGAATTCCACAGTGGAGTTGCGAGAGGACATGTTGGAGGTAAATTCACTGCACAGAAGGTACTTCCGGATAGATTATGGTGGGATATGTTATTTAAATATTCTGAGTGTGCTAGATCTTATGACACCTACAAAAGAGTAGGAAAGTCCTCACGCCGATATGAATTACCCCTTCAACCACTCAGACCACTTCAGGCATTTGAAAAGTGGGTTGTTGATTTTATCAGACCGATCAACACCTCAGATAAGCACTCAAAATATAGATACATCATTACCACAACTGATTACCTCATAGGATGGGCTGAAGCAGATTCAGTTCAACACTGTTCTACAGATAAAAATGCTAGATTTATCTTCGAGAACGTTATCACTCAGTTTGGATGTCCTAGAATTTTGACCAGTGATCAAGGTAGTCACTTTGTCAGCATCACAACCACAACATTGACAACATAATTTCTTATACAACACCATAAGAGAAGTCCCTACCATCCACAAGCTAATGGTAGAATGGAGGAATTCAATAAAATTATAGAAAGAGGACTAACAAAAGTATGTTTCGCAAATAGGGAAGACTAGGATGATAGAGTTCTTGTTGGAAGATTGGTTGTTGTCATTGATGTCAACCCTAGTCATGGGTTTTGGACCAGAAGATTGATGAAGTTATTTGGACATGAAGGAAAATGAAAATGAAGATACAAAACCCATGGATGGATAGTATACATCATGCTCT
>ML778957.1:795105-809695 GCA_009831015.1 Picea engelmannii
CCCTGGGAGTTAACCTAACTCAACAGAGAATTAGAAGGAAAAGTATAAGTAAGAGGCTGGGGCGCACCTATTACTCATTCTGGTTTTGGATTAGCATTTGCTATTGCTCTTGAGCATTCAGTTTGGGGGTTTTGCTGTACAAAACCTTGTGAGTAACTCAGTGGTGAAATATCCACTCACCTTGTTCTACAGCTTGGTCTCGGGGATGAAAGACTCCTCCACACCATTCTAGTCTCATCCCATCTCCATCTAGCGCTTCAGAAGGTAGCAGGTCGTATTGTTCTTGTGTTTCCAGCAAGGGCACACCATCATCTAGAGGGAGGTTCGATCCAGCTTATCCTGAGGGCCTAGGGCCATTCCGACAGTTGGGTTTTGTTTGCAGGGGTAGGACCATCAGTTTGAGGGATTTTCTAGAGGGTTATCATCATTCTACATTTGTCTGCAGATTGGGACGTCTTGGAGCCACAGGGGACGTCCCGTGATTCAGTAAAACTCATATCTAGGGAGATCTGCTTGATATATGACTCTGAAACTTCTCCCACGGGATTCTCATAGCTTGATCTATATTCTTGGAGAGTTTCAGAGCATTTGGAGGCCTCCTTCATCAGGGCCAAACCAACTAGGGTTTCAGTCATCCAGTGGGGTGCACCATTCAGTGGAGAATTTAGATCTACGGGGTTTGAGAGTGGATTTGGGAATTTGGACATCTAGGTTGTCCTTATAGTTTCCTGATCTATCATTTGGCATATTTCTCGGGATGATTGGACACTTTTGGTAGCAAGGCAGAATTATTGAGGGCTTCAACATTCTAGCAGGACGTGGCACTTTCCAGCTTGGAGGTTGAGAATTAGTACGACTCAGATCTGCTTGATTCAGTCTTCATTGTATATCCAGCCTTTGGAGGCTTATTTTGTATTGTCGGGAGAATTTTGTAGCAGCGCATATCTATTGCTTGTACGGCCATTTGAAGTTTATGCCAGATCATCCATCTATTGTATTGATCTTACAGTGCTCATAATAAAAAGGTCAAATCTTTGCTTGTGCTTCTACATCTTGAATATATTGTGATCTCCATGTGTTGATGAATCTTGTATGCACTTAATAACTCAATAAATTAGTAGTAGTTAGTGATTCCAAGAAATAATTTTTCTTGGGATCATTACAGAGAATTCCAACCATTCATTTAGGTTCTCGATGGAGCCCCGCCAAAGAATTCAGCATCTTCCCTCCTGAGCTTGGTTTCTGCAAGGTGACTTCGACGCCATCCTTCCTTAGAACTCCTTGAAGTATCTATCCTTCCTGATCTTGGTTCTTTCTACAAACTCAAGGATTTTATGGAATCTTGCACACACTCCTTGCGACCTTCACGATAATCTTTGATTATTTGAACACTCCAACTCTGCACAATCCTTGCGATAGAAGTTCCTCAGCCGCTCACTCGGGTTGGAAAAGTATAAGACTTCAACCTTTCCTATGCACACTTTACACGGATATGTGATTTATTCTCACTTATGTTGGTATAAGAACAACTCTATCTCTCTTGAGATTTTTTGAGATAAAACTCAGAAACTTATCAAGGCACTCCTTGCGAACCTTCACTACACTCCTTGCAGGTATTCTCACGAAGAGAAACAATTGAAACTCATACTCTCCTCACAGACTTCATACATTCAACATAATCTCATACACATAAGTCATTAAAACAAATGAAAATAGTAACCACAACAACACCATGAAATTGAGTCAAAGCATTCTTATATTAACTCAAGTGCTTATGGACATGGGTTCTATAGCAACATCTATCTGCTTATACAACTTCTACAATCTTCATTCTTCTCTGCTCTCCTATTCTCTCTCTTTATCTACTGCCTCTAACAACTACCATGATAATAATAATACAATACAATACATATGATGGGGCTTTCTTGAGTTTTCCCTCCTACTACTCAAGCTATCTAATTGGATTAAATCCTACATCTACTTTACATTCATTACATTAATTGTCTACAACCGACAAATGAGAGAAATGCTCAATATCTACGTTACAATCCCCAAATCATTTAACAGCACTTATGTCTCTCCATATATTACATTAATTTTCTATCCTTTTGAAATTCAAAATATCTTCAAAATGCGCGCTAGTGCATATCCAGTTGTCCTCCACTTATGCTTGCTTGTGATTCTCTTGCATCAACAATGATTCCCAGAGATGGCTAGGGAAAAATATTTGTGCACTAGGAGTGTACTAGGCACATGAGAAATCTCATTGGAGAAATAGGATTGGATGATAGGATTAGAGAAGGTGAGCATACTGAACTTGTTGGAGACCCCACATTTCAGGCACAACTTGGAGATTAATGCTTGTGTGAAGGTGTTTCTCAACTGTGTCCACAAGGGGACAGTATGGCTTGATCCCCCATTTTCAATTGATATTGTGTTGATTGCACGGATTATAAGGCTTCCAAAGACAGGCAAGGATTCAACCCTTTTTATGAATAGATCAAGATGGTGATGGTGGTGCTATGGATAATAGTTGGTTAAAGGGATAGGGGGAGATCCTAGATATTTATAGAATTTCATTCCATCAAGGAGGTTTTTTTATGGAAAACAAGATGTGTGATCTACCTCCAGGTTCATATAGGACCACAAGGAAGGGTTATGAGGAATTCCATGTCCCTGCATTGAAGAAGAAACCACTTGCTGAAGGAGAGAAACTTGTGAAGATATCGGATATGCCATATTGGGTACAACCTGCATTTTATGGGATGAACCAACTCAATAGAGTGCAGAGAAAAGTATATGAAACTACCCTCCCAGAGTCGATGAAGGAAAAATTCCAGACATTTAGGAGAAAATGAGGGATAAACAAAAGATTATTCAACAATACATCGAACCAATACATGAAGAAGAAATGAGAGTGATCGGTGAACTGGCAACTGTACAGGGAAAAGTAAAGAAAGTAGTCTATGAAGCGAAAGAGAAACTTACAAAGTTTACTGCATAGGGGGGTGGAGATATTTCAGAAATAGAGGCAACAATCCTAAAGGAAGTGGAGGTAGAAAAGGAAGCCTCAAAAAATTTCATTGCGGCATGAGGAGTAGGAAACAGGTATGAGTGGCTCAGGATGAACCACATGTGAGTGTTGGGGGCCTGTTAGAGAGACAGTTTTAGGATATAATTTTGTTAAAAATCATAAGTATATAATAATTTTGAAGCAGAGGTGCTCAAGAGAAGAAGGAGGACCAGGGAGTGCACAACTGAGGTGCATACACAAGGACAAGGAGCAATGAAGGCTTATCTAGAAGTACAATGCGTAGTAAGCAGTACTAAGAAGGAATAAAGAAAGGAATAAAGTATGAGAAGAGAAAGGATGTCATCTCTACATGTTAAATATGGAAAGACATGCAAAAGAAGGAAATAATAAGTAGTCAAAGTGAAAAAGAAACATGTAGGCAAAAAAAGAAAGTGAAAGCAGCCGAACAACCAATTAACTGGAGTTGTCATGTAATGTAATAGGGCTTTGGGAGGAACCAAGTAGGGTTTTAAGCCCTATATTGTATGTATAAATATGTAATGAGTTGGGAGAATAGGGTTTCTCTAGTTGTTGTTCTTTGGGGTTCCTCTGTGGTGTATTCTCGGGTAGTATTTTGGATTCTATTCCAAACTACCGAGAGTTCATGTCTGTCAGAAGGTTGATAGGATAGGCCGAGAAGGGAGAGAATCAATGTATGAATGTAATAGATGATGCATAGAGAGAAGTTTGCACTATAGAGCGACTATTCTAGGAGGGAATAAATATAACCATGACATATCTTTGTAGGTGTAGTGCACAAGCTAGAAGCAATTGACAAAAGCATAATAAATAAGACAATTGTTGTGGATGTAGCCATAGTTGGGTGAACCAAGTTAAATATTGTGTTACATGTTTGTTATAAGAATGTTCATGGATTATGTTTTATTCTTATTATATTAGATATGTGTTATGCATAATCATTGTTCAATAATCATGACTGCTACATTAGCAAGTTATGTGGTAAACCAAAATCTAATGATAGTATGAATCTAAAATAACTAAGTAGTTAATAAGGAACAAGGAAATAATTATGTGGACAGAAATAATAAGGACGAATGAACAAACTTTTCACCTCCCATTCCCTCACTAGTGTAGAAACCTAGTTCTTGCAGTCCCAATAGATACCTCGGGTGAGACTTCATCTATGCAACCAGGTGATGCTAAAATGGCTGGTATATAGTGGGGTTTTTTTGTCATAGATAACTCAAACCTAGGGTCTTACAAACTGTGGGAAGTGCTAATAGCCTGAATATATTATGAGGAGGACCATGTGATTTACACTTTTTATTTAATTTATGGTACCTATCATGCCCACATTTCGAACATATCTCTTTGTCTGCATATTCTCCTCTATATATAATGCAATCATTCAGAATGAATTATATGATATGTACTCAACACCCAACATTTTCAACATCTTCTTTGCCTCTTCGCAGCTACCGGGCAAGACATTATCACTTGGAAGAACCTTATATTTGAATAACTTGTAGTTAGTGGGAAATATATATGTACAATGTCATTTAACGTTCATAAAATCGTTCGTTTTTAATGTTGATTGTGTGAAAATATTTCTCAAAATAAAAGGGACTTGATGGCCAATTACCTCAATATTGTTGAGAAACATGTGTTTGACATGCCAAACTTTTCTTTCAAGTTGTACAGTAACATTGTTGTCCTCAACTGGGTACACATTGACCGGCTAGGTCCAAAGAGAGGGGTGGTGGAAGTAGATTTCATGATTTTGAAAAAGGTATTAGAGATATGAGCATCATCCCCTAAATCATCATTATGGAATTCATCTAACAACATTGTCTCCATGGTAGTCATATCTCATAAAAAATCATCCATAGCAACTTCTATTTGATTGACTCCATTGCCAACTTGTGAAGAAATAATATTTTCAAAGTTGTTTGTCGGATAATCCACAGTTGGTGTCATTTTTTGTCAATGACACCAACTGTGGATTATCCGACAAACAACTTTGAAAATACTCACCACAGAAATCTAAAAACAAGAAATAATATTGTTGTATTCATTCATGATTGGTGAATCTGAATGTAGTGGAAATTGAATAGGTCGTCGATTTAACGATTCTTGGTATGCTTCCTCTATGAGTTGTTCTCTTATTGCAACCTTCTCTAAATTTCACATTGTAGTGGGGTTCAACGGAATATGATAGGTAGGTCTCCCATCATCAGAATCCTAATTTCAAAAATATTGAAAATTAGTCCATCGATGATATTAGTAAGCACAATGTAATTGGTTTGTTCAAATTACATTATACCAAATAATTATTACCATCATTGACCCATGATTGCGGATGAAAAATGGCATGTTACATTTGGAAGGGTAAAGTGATTGTCCATTTTCAACTACCAATTACTTGTGGTATGTTTTTCCTGATAAGAGCTTCCAATGTTTTTGAATTGGTGGAATATTTTCTACATTTGAACTCGATTTTGAATCAAGATCCTACAAATTTGGATACATTTTTATTAAGATTGACATGGATAAGAAAATAAATTCAATTAGATAACAAAGTATAAATAAAATCTGAACTTATTGGAGATCGAAAGGGAGAACTCCGTGGTGGAATTTGAGCAATATGTAATGGGTTGGAATTTGAAGAATTGGTGATTTGATATTATAAGTTTTTGTCCCTGCATTTGAGCAAAATCAACAATAAGTTTTTAAGAATAAGGCGACTTTAAGTGCAACACGTATACTATGAAGTATTGCAATTCATGTGGATGCATCCTAAAAGATAATTTAAGATGAAAATACTATTTAATGTATAAATAAAAATTTAGATAACTTTTAAATCATAATGGTGTGCTTATTTAAACAAAACGCATCAGTGTGTCTATAACAATATAAAGCACCAAGGAGTTTAATTACTAACTGCACCAGTTCTCAAGATTTCAAATAAATAAAAAATAATTATATGATATCGGTTCTCCAAAAATATTTTATCGCACCGGTGCCTTGCATAAACAAACTCACCGATGTTTCGAAAATCTTAAAAGAAAAGAACACGACTTTGTTTTTTTACAATTGAAAAATGAGCGGGAATTCATTTTTCAAATATTTAATTTCATAAAGTCCTTTAAATAGTAAGAACCTATTCACCATTTCATTATTTTTCCAAAATTTACAGGGGAGAGATTTGCAAGAGAGACATACAAGGGAGCAGTGTGGAGAAGCATAATACTTTGGAACAACAAAATTATTTAGAAGATCGGAATTTGAAAGGTATGGTGATTCACTCAAAACCTTGTTCATAAAGTCCTTTAAATAGTATTAAGTTATTCAATATTTCATTATTTTTCCAAAATTTACAGGGGAGAGATTTACAAGATAGACATACTGGGGAGCACTATGGAGTAGAAAAATACTTTGGAACATCAAAATTATTCAAAAGATCAGAATTCGAAGGGTATGGTGATTCACTCAAAACCATTTTGGAGAAACAAAATTATTCAGAAGATCAAAATTTGAAGGGTTTTGTGATTCACTCAAAACCATGCATAGTAAAAATTTAAATTTTTACTGTTTATTTTAATAATAATTCTTTTTACAATTTGTATCCCTATTTAGATTTAATTAAAATTCAGAATAATAATAATAATAATAATAATAATAATAATAATAATTATAATTATACTTACTTTAAACTATTGTTTCTTCTTGCTTATGTGACTGCAAAATTCCACCTTAGGGTTTAACTCCATCTATCACTTCACAATTAGGGCTTTTCATTTTAGTCATTTTAGAGTTAATGGGTTTGTGTTTCTATATATAAGGTGTTTGGCATGTGATGCAAGGGGACCACTTATTGCATTAGATCCAAACCATATAGGCCATGTCACGTTTTTTTTAAAAACAATTTATGGTTATTGGTGCGTTGATTTTACTATAACACACCGGTGCACTTACTGATAAGGCACACCAGAAATGTTGTAACATAATTTAAAAAAAAATAATTCATCGATGTGTAATTTTTTTCGGTTGTTTTTTTCGTTCATGGTATTTTTTTTGTTTTCATTTTTTACTCTAGGCGTGGTGTTTTTATCAATACATATCACACCATTATAACTTAAAGGGTTTTTTTTTTAATTATTTTTTTCCCGTTGGTGTGTTTCCTATATCGAATGCACTAGTGCTTTCATATTATTAAAGCGCACCGGAAACTCATTTTTTTAAGCTAAAAATAATGTGATTTATTTATAAAATATATTAAATAGCTTCTATATTGAATGGTATATGTTGTATATCGATAAAATAATTGTGTCAGAATAGTTCAAGTAACAAAAATTATGAACGACATAATGATAGAACATCGAAAATATAAAAAAAAGGTAAGTTTTATGTAAATTCTATACAAAATTAATATGTTTGAACTATATGTAATTTTAAATAATATGTATTGGTTAGTGTGTGTCATGCAGAGGCACAAAATGAGGAAGCTTGATAATATTCTTTGTGATCTAAGTGCAGAAGAGCATAAAGTCTTGATGGAAAAATTGCAAAAGGATGAATCAGGTGACTGAAAAAGTACTATTCAATATGATTTCTTTTTTGAATTTTCATTAACAATATGCTTAATAGTATTAGATAACATGTTTCAAACAATATATTAATTCACATATGTTTAATGTTCTACAGGGACCAACAACGAAGGAACAGAATGTCGTCCTAAGAAAATAAAAAGTATAGAAGATGTAAATGATGATGAATTGGTCCTTAGCTCATTTGGAGTGGTGTTGGAGGTCAATGAAAGGGTGAAATAATTTTACAAAACTATGAGGGATATAGTGGAATGAACGTATAGACATACTTTCCACTTAAAATACTAAAATCAATCCAATGATTCCAAGAACCAAGTTAAATGTAAACTACAAAAAGAATTTCCAGAGCAATGGTCAATGAGACCTATTAGACTTTCAATAGAAAAAACATACAACAACAAAAAATAATCATTCAAAAAGTAATATTCCTAAAAATGTTTTTCTAAAATATGTATATATTACTACAAAGCATTCCTTTATTAATATCAATTTTTTTATATTTAGTTTTCATATATCAATATAAAAATAGTTTATTGTCATGTTACTTTTTTTGGGAAGATTATGAAAATCCCAAAGAATCAACGAGTTGATCTCCGAAATATGTTAGAAGGAATGTGCAAAAAAGTGTACAAGGAGATGGTCAAATAAATTGATATAATTGCATGGCAAGAGGAGCCATCTCAAAAACAACTTGCTTCAAATGTAAGAAATCATTGAATGTTTCTATTAGGTACATATAAATAAATAATTGCATTAAATATTAATTTTCAAGTATTTTCTTGCAAAAAAAAAAACAAAATGGAACCCATTCAACACATAAATAGGTCGACAAGGAAGACAAGGGTTGATATCAAAGTTTGTGAGTAATTGTTATTTCCTTATAACAACTAAAGATTTCATTTTTGTATATTTTAAAATTTTTTACATCAACCATCCTTGAATGTATTCAAACAGATGCTAACATACAAACAAGAGCCATCGGAAGAATTGATTGACATTGGGCTAAGTATGGGTTGTGAGTATATGTTGGCATATCAAAAATTAATTGTGAAATTTGTAAGTATCTATGTTGTTTTACTTTTCTCATTTTATAATTAATGGAACAAAAAAATCCTTTATATTTAATCTATGATTTTTTATGGGGTATAAAACTTGTAGGAAACAAAGTATGGAAATGTGCCAACATAATAGTTTTTGAAAGAAGGCATGAGATTTGGTTTTGAAAGAATGTGTATCATTCAAGACTCAATTATTTCTATGGTACATCGCTTTTCAATTTACATTCATTTATATTATTTATTTCAATTTTCACTATTCTCACAAGTGTAGATACACTCGTTACACTTTATTTTTATTTTTGTAGATGGAACTTGAAGAAGAGGAAAATAATCAAGGCAATCATCAAAACATTCATCCAAATAAATCAAGTCGTGGAAGCAGCTCGAGTACTGACAACAGTTCCAACGAAGAATGATGATCAATATATTTGGATATCAATGCAAGTTGTTGTATTTTTTGGAATAATTGTATGTGAAAATTAGACATTGGGTTTAATGTAATGGACATAGTTTCCCAATTGAAAGACAAGGGGTTACCAATAAGTGTCCCATTTTGTATGACAAAGAGCCTCTTATTGATATATAATAAAATAAATTTTATTTTATTCAATTACGTTGTCCAATGTCACTATGAAATGTTACATCGTTGATTAAATGTTATAATGAAGGGATGTGAAATATGATGATATAACAAATTAATCCAAACATCATGTCCAAATACACTACTCAAAATTTAATTTATATGAATACTATTATAAGATATTTGTCAAGTTTTTGATGAACAGTGGAATTAAAAAATAACAATAATTGCACTATCACAGTTCAATGTTTCTAAAAAGAGAAAATGAACACTAGTGTGTTTAATGCTAAAAATAACTGGTGCTATAATAAAATGTTCATCGGTGTTGTAATACAATGAACCAACACCAATCATAATACTATTTTAACAACACCAATTATAATAATAATAATTGGTCTTCCGGTGTGTTTAATTAAAATGATGCATAGGTGCTTCTATATCACACTTCTGCATCGGTGCATTCTAAATTTCATGCACCGATCGGGTTTGTCTTATAATGCATCGGTGCATGGTATCATATATTCGACCAATGTATTTTTCTTATTAAAGAACCGATGTGTTATTATTTAGAAGAGCACTGATGCCCCAATATTTTTTTGATTGCCCCGGTGCTTTCAGTGAAATGTAAGCACCAATGCTTTAAGTTTGTGAACACACTGGTTTGTATACACCATGAAACACACTGCCTAGAAAAACATCCGCTAAAACCTTCGACCACCTAATTTTTTTTAGTTAAAATGAAGTTCTGTTATAATCTCTGCAAAAACATCCGCTACCAAAAGCAAACGTTTTAGCAAAGTTTTTTTTGCCAATTTTGTAACATGCACCGATGTGTTTGATTATACAAAGAACCAATGCGCTAAATATTTTTGGAGCACCGATATCATATAATTCATTTTTATTTATTTGAAATCTTGAGAACTGGTGCAGTTAGTAATTAAACTCCCTTGTGCTTTATATTGTAATAGACGCACCGATGTGTTTTTTTTTAAATAAGTGCACCATTATGATTTAAAATTTATATGATTTTTTATTCTCACATAAATAGTGTATTCATATTAAATTATATTTTAGGATGCATCCACATGACTTGCAGTACTTCATAGTATACATTTTCCACTTAAATTTGCCTTATTCTTAAAAATTTGTTGTTGATATTGTTGAGATGCAGGGAGAAAAACTTATAATATCAAATGGCCATTTTTTCCAATTCCAACTTGTTCAATATTGCTCAAAGTCCATCGTGAATTTCTCCCTTTACATATCCAGTAAGTTTAGATTTTATTTATATTTCAATTATCAAATTGAATTAAATTTTTTTATCCATGTAAATATGAATAAAAATGTATCTAAATTTGGAGGATCCTGATTCATAATCGAGTTCAGATGAAAAACATATTCCACTAGTTCAAAAGTGTCAGAATCTGTTATCAGGAACAACATACCACAAACAGTTGGTAGATGAAAATGGACAACCTCTTGACCCTTCCATTTGTAACATGCCATCTTCCATTCACAATCATGGGTCAATGATGGTAATAATTGTTTGGTATAATGTAATTTGAACCAACCAATTGCATTGTGCTTACTAATATCATCGATGTACTAATGTTCAATATTTTTGAAATTAAGATTTTGATGATGAGCGACCTACCTATCATCTTTTTTTTCACCCCACTACAATATCAAATCGAGAGAATGTTGTAATAAGAGAACAACTCGGAGAGGAAGCATACCAAGAATGGTTGAATAAACCACCAATTCAATTCCCACTACGTCCAAATTCACCAATTAGGAATGACTACAACAATAGTAGTTCTTCACAACTTGGCAATTGATTCAATCAAATAAGGGTTGGCATGAATTATTATTTACGGGATACGACTTCTATGGAGACAATATTTTTAGATGCATTCCAGAACGATGATCTAGGGGATGATTCTCATATCAATGATACCTTTTTCGAAATCTTGAAATATTCTTCCACCACCCCTCTCTTTAGACCTATCCGGTCAAATTCTACCCATTTGGGGACAACAATGTTACTGTAAAAATTGAAAGCAAATTTTGGCATGTCAGACACGTGTTTCTTGGAAATATTGAGGTAACTGACCATCAAGTCCCTTATATTTTGAGAAATCTTGTCACACAATCAACATTAAAAACAATAGATTTTATGAATGTTAAATGACATTGTACATTTATATTTCCCACTAACTGTAGGTTATTCAAAGATAAGGTTCTTTTGAGTGATAATGTCTTGTCCAGTAGCTGTGAAGAGGAAAATTAGATGTTGAAAATATTGGTTGTTGAGTACATATCATATCATGCATGTCTGGATGATTGTATTCTATATAGAGGAGAATATGCAGACACAAAGATATGTCCAAAATGTGGGCATAATAGGTACCATAAATCAAATAAAAATGGAAAATCATGTGGTCCTCCTCATAATATATCTAGGCACATGCCTATCATCCCAAGGATTCAAAGGCTCTTTCATTGCAAAGAATTAACTATGTTGTAGGGATGGCATGCCTCACATAGAAGTGAGTTGGGAGTTATGTGAATCCCAACAGATTCAATAGCCATGAAACATATAGAGTATACATGGCCCAAAAAATTCAAGGATCAAGTATGAAGTCTGTAAATAAGCATATCCACAGATGGCGTCAACCCATATTCCCTCCAAAGCACCAACTATTATGTTTGGCCTGTAGTGGTTATCAATAACAATATCCCCCCATGGTTGTCTGTGAATAATGAACACCTTATGTTGGCTCTTATAGTTCCTAGTAGAATACAAGTGAATAATATGGATATCTACCTACAATCATTGGTAGATAAATTGAAGGAATTACGGGAAGGGATACATGTATATGATGTATCAATACCCATAACAAGAGAGAGGAGTTTTGCATTGTATGGCATATGTTCTTACACCACACATTTCATATGGGATATGTGTAAGGCTAGGTGGTACAACCACCTAAGAAATCCAGTGTATGACAACTCTAGGGTATTCCTCCCAGAACAACACCCTTATAGAAGAGCAACATCTTCTTTCAATGGTAAACCAGAGAGAACCCAAAGGACTGCAATAATGACACCAATAGAATGGATTAGAACATATGAGAGAGAGATTATGGAAATGTTCAATTCAAATGGGGAGCCTATGTTTGATGATCCATAATTCTTCGACACCTATGTTGAAAAATTTCCCATTGGGATGAAAAGGAAATCTGTCTTTTATGAGCTCCCATATTGGGAGCATCTTAAGATTTTCCACTTACTAGATCCCATGCATATATTTAAAAATGTTTCACTTATTTATGGAGGCACATATCATCAAAAGAAAGTGACACATTGGTTGTTAGGAGAGATCTTATTTCTTCAAAAACTGAAAAGAAACATTATCTTGTTGGATTATTGAGAGGGGGGGTGAATCAGTAATAGAGGAATTTTAATTCTTTTTAACCATATAATCCAAGTGTTATATAAATGGAACATTATCATCCAATAATTGTAGAGTAAATAAGCAATGAACAAATGAAAAATCATACACATACACAGTACACCAGTTTTTTACATGGAAACCCAAAGCGAGAGAAAACCACATAATACTTTTGAATATATATCTTGAAGAATTACATTCATTGGAAGCACCAAATTCCTTTGTTTTCCAGATGCAACTGGAAGGAGGTTCCAACCCCCTTCTTTATTAGGCTACAACCTGAGGGAAGCTCCAAATCCCCTATTATCTGGCTACAACCAGAAAGAGGCTATAACCCCCTATGTTCTCTAGCTAAAATCAGAAGGTGGCTACAACCACCCGTCCTTGCCCCGTCCAACTTCCCTAAAGTAGAAGTAGAATGATGGAACCATTTTCACATTATCACTGTGATATATACCGTTGTAAAACTATACCATTAAACCTGAACCATGCATCAACTTGTACCTCAACATGTAATCAACCTGTGCCATAAAGAAGTGCATCAACCATGCACCAACCTGTACCAAACAACCTATAATCTACATATAACATAAACAAGTGCATCCAACCATGTACCAAGTATGTATCAATCATGTGTCAACTACTCATCAACTATGACTCATCAATATGTACCAACATCATCAACTATACACCTCATGTATGTGCCAACTCATCAACTACTTGTCTCAACCATGTACCCAACATGTAAAAATCCCTCATCAATTTCATCATCCAAATGTGATTTGTAACTCTGTAATAGACCTGATGTATATGATCACATACCTGCAAACTTTCCTTAAATTTCACAACAAGAGACTAGCATTTTCATCAAACTTTTCTTTAGTCTCACATGACTAGCTTGGGATTAGTCAACAACCCTAACTTGAAATAATAATAACTATGTACCTGTAATGAATAAAGATATGAAACTATTAAACAATTTTATTCAATTTGTTTTATGCAATTCCTCCAAGTGTCACTACTTGGAACCTCTCAGAAAAGGAGTTATAGCAAAAATGGCATACCTTGCTGAATTTTGTCTTATTCTAGAGAGAGACCTTGTAGAGCGTGTCTCGTACAGAATGTTTGTTGAATTGATCTGAAAATGTTACACATAATACCAAATATTGTACTCTAACCAACACATTTTGGCTTACTAAATTTGGATCTGTTATGAATAAGTTATGACGTTTTTACTCGAAACACCCGTTTTAGACTAGTTTCAAGACTAGCCACAAACCCTATTTTCCATAGAGTGTAACTCCAAAAATATAACGACCCACAAGATGAAATTTTTACCATAAATACTTGGATATGTTTCCTCAATGGAATATTAATTTCATGGTCTGAATCATTCTAGAAAAAAATATTATTATGAAAATAGTGAGATGACCTGTAAATAACATACCTTAGAAAGCATCATCAAAAGAATTTATCCTCCCTTGAATTTCAGCCTTCTTTTCTTCACCTTCCCTCTGAAATTCGGCTTAGATATCCTTTGGTTACCTCAGTCACCTATATATATTCAATATTCTCAAGTTTTATATCAAATGAGAGAGAATTGCCACTTATTTATACTCTCCAAGTAGCTTCCTTAGAAGCATCTTCTAGGTCACTTTGTCCACTTTCCTTATTTCAAGGCTAACCCACTTCTAATTTATCCATTAAATTTATAATTTAAATAATTTATTTTATATTCACTTTGAATTATAGTACACTCATCACTTCACTTTATTATTTACCTTCTAAAATCTCTTAAACCACTTTGACTACTTTGACCTTTTGGGGCTTCTAGATGACATATGAGGGTCCTCCAAC
>ML778957.1:809745-825185 GCA_009831015.1 Picea engelmannii
ATGTGATGTTCCACATACCACCAGAAATGGTGTGACATGTACTATTCATCTAGAATAGTATTACCTACAAATATATCAAAACTCATACCATTATCCATCAAACAAACTTGGGTCCATTACCCAAACCTGGGTTCTCCAACTTCTCATGGCCATAACTCTCTAACTGTGAGGAGTTATGTGACGTTCCATATACCACCAGAAATGGAATGACATGTACTATCCATATAGAATAGTATTACCTTCAAATATATTAAAACTCATACCATTATACATGAAACATCCTTGGGTCCATTACCCAAACCTATGTGTTGCCAGAATTCTCTACCGGACTTTATTCAAGGGTTGAAATCAATTAAAACCAACTTTAATCAACAATATCCCCTTTTGTAATTTATGGAAACACTCTGATGCAATACTAAAATCATGTCATGCAATACTAAATTCATATCCCTCATGCTCCCCATGTAACCATACCTCTGTCATGTGCCTCTTTGTGACCATTGCTTCCCCTGGAATCATGCCTCTGTCCTCTGCATCTGATAAATCTCTCCCCCTTTGTCATCAATGGAAAAGGTATATTTCCATCTAGGGATGCTCCCCCTAACTGAACTGTCTGATCTCTCAACCTGAATTTTCCTCTTTATGGTGCTTCCTCGTGTACATCTAATACATATAAGATAAGCATTCAAAAGAATTCATTTTGGAGTAGAAATAACTTCGAGTCTCTAGCGAAGATACTTGAAGGCTTCCCATGAAAGTCGTTTTGTAAAGATGTCTGCCACTTGTTCTTTTTTGCCCACATACTCAACTATGATGTTCTTTTCTGCAACCTGTTCCCATAGAAAGTGATACTTGATGGGAATGTGCTTCATCTTGGAGTGCATCACCAGGTTATTTGAGATACTGATGGCACTTGTATTGTCACAATAGATTGGAATGGGCTCACAATACTCAACCTGTATATCTGTCAAAGTATGTTTCATCTCAATAACTTGTGTACATCATGTTTCTGCTGCAATGCACTCTGCCTAGGCTATAGATAGAGATACTAATGATTGTTTCTTTCTTAGCCATGATACTAAACACTCACCCAAGTAGAACATTGCTCCAATGGTGCTTCGTCGGCCATAAATACAACATTCCCAATCTACATCTATGTAGGCAATAAGAGATAGATCTTTTCCTTTTGGATACCATAATCCAAACTCTTATGTTCCTTTGAGATATCTGAAAAACCTCTTCACTGCTAACACATGTGATTCCTTTGGTGTTGCTTGAAATCATGCCACCTGTCCAACTGCCTGCATTACACCTAGTCTGGATGTTTTCACATATAGTAGGCTAGCAATCATTCACTTGTATTTCCTCTAATCTGTAGACTTTGAATCATCATATTTTCTTAACTTGCAATTGGTTTGTGTTGGACACACTGACTACACTGAGAGGGGGGGGTGAATAGTGTAGGGCTCTTTATCCAAAAACTCCTTAGTTAACAATCACCATTAACTCATTACTTATTTATGTCATTTATAACCAATTAAATTTCAACACATATCAGCAACATATATCAGCAATATATCATCAACAACTGTTCTCCACAAGGAACACAAAGAACACAAGATGTATGTACAATTTTATTTTTATTACGGATTACAATCCTTGGGGTTTTTCAGCAACAACTGAATAGAGTACAACTCTACAAGAGAAACAGATCTATAATGCAAGACTCATCTTACACCCTCAGCACCAACTGAGATGAGGCAACAATCCTCAACATATATCAATATGTACCATAAACAAGTGCATCAACCATGCATCAACCTGTGTCAAAGAACCAGTAATCAACATGTACCATAAAAAAGCGCATCCAACCATGTACCAAGTATATAACAATCATGTGTAAACTAATAATCAACAATGACTCATCAATATATACCAACATCATCAACTATACACCTCATGTATGTGCCAACTCATCAACTGTTTGTCTCAACTGTGACTAGTTTTGGATTAGTCAACAACCCTAACTTGAAATAATCATAACTTTGTACCTGTAATGAATAGAGATATGAAACTGATACACAATTTTATTCAGTTTTTTTTATGTAATTCCTCCAGGTGTCACTACTTGGAACCTCTCAGAAAAGAATTTATAGAAAAAATGGCATACCTTGTTGAATTATGGCTCATTCTAGAGAGTGAACTTGTATAGCGTGCCCCAAATGGAATATTTGTTGAATCAATATGAAACTGTTACAAAGTATAATACCAACTATAATATAACCAACATAATTGTTCTCAAGGAATTTGGATTTTTTATGAATAATTTATGACATGTTTACCCGAAACACCTGTTTTAGACTAGTTTCTGGACTAGCCACAAACCCTATTTTCCACAGTGTGTATCTCCAAAAATACAATGATCCACAAGTTGAATTTTTTACCAAAGATACTTGGATATGTTTCCTCAATTTCGTATCAATATCATGGTATGAATCACTATATAAAAAAATGTATTGAGAAAATGGTGAGATGACCTGTAAATAACATACCTTAGAAATCATCATGAAAAGAACTTATCCTCCCTTGAATCCCGTCCCTCTTTTCTTCACCTTCCCTCTGAAATTAGGCTTAGATATCCATTGGTTACCTCAGTCACCTATATATATTCAATATTATCTAGTGTTTCACACCAAAAATAATCAATAATCTCTCACAAGAAGCTCTCCATGAATACTCCAAAAGATATTCTCACAAGAAGCTCTCCATTGATCCACAAAAAGGATGATCTACAGGAGACCATTGCTATCTTATTTATACTTTCATCCTCTAGGTCACTTAACCCATTTTTATGTCACTTAACCAATTTCTAGGTCACTTAATCTATTTTCCTTATTTTAGGGTTAACCACTTTCCATAAATAGAAAGGTCTCCAATACTTTATCATTTAAATATCCCTTCTTGATTTTGTCACCTTACTTTATCATTTCTTGATTTTGTCAATAATCAACCTTGACTTTGTCACTTTACTTTATCATTTAAATAATGATTTCTTCTTTTAGGTCACTTAACCCATTTCTAGGTCACTTAACCTATTTTCCTCATTTTAGGGTTAACCACTTTCCATAATTAGAAAGTTCTCCAATACTTTATCATTTAAATATTCCTTCTTGATTTTGTCACCTTAATTTATCATTTCTTGATTTTATCACTTCTCTTTATTGTTTAAATAATCCACCTTGACTTTGTCACTTTACTTTATCATTTAAATAATGATTTCTTCTTTTAGGTCACTTTGACTTCTTTGACCTTGGGGGCTTCAAGCCTTCATGTGGGGGTCCTTCATCTTCGTAAGGCCATAACTCTCAAACCATGAGTTATGTGACATTCCACATACCACCGGAAATGGAATGATAAGCACTATCCATCTAGGATAGTTTCACCAACAATTTCCTTGATCTTCATCTCATTATTCCACATACAAGCATGGGTCCTCCAACCATTCTTCTAAGATAACTCAATCTGAAAAACGTCTTCCCATGAGGGATTTCACCATAATAATACCACTTTGGAGTTCATCCATTTGTTCACCTTATCAATCATGATAAGACAATAATCAGAGCATGGGTCCTCCAACCATTCTTCTAGGATAACGCAATCTGCAAAGCATCTTCCCATGAGGTCTTTCACCATAAGGGGACCACTTTGGAGTTTATCCATTTGTGCACCTTATCAATCATGATAAGACAATAATGAGTCATCTATACATTTTTCCAACAATGCATCATATACCAATGAAACCACATCGATCCATCTTCATCATGTATCAATGACAACTCATTGATCCATCTTCATCATATCAATAACAACTCATTGATCCATCTTCATCTATGCATTATCATGAAGGACAATACATATTACATTACATCAATCATCAATCAATCAATCCTTTGGCATCAATCAATGACATCAATCAATCAAACCATTGGAATCAATGACAACATGATCTAACAATCTCCCCCTTTGGCATTGATGGCAATACCAATATTGATGTCAACACCAATTACCAATTATTTATGTCAACATGTAGATATGGCATGTTCTACATCAACATTCGATGTGACTATCTCTCCCAATAAATAATCATCAATCAAATCAATGTGACTATCTCTCCCCCTTTGACATCAATGGCAAAGGGCCATTCTCCTCTTGGGGTTTCTCCTCTTGCTTGAACTCTTCTGAGTGCCTTTGATATTCCTATGAATAATCTCTCCCCTCTTGAACAAAGGATATCACTCTGATTTAATGATGAAAATACATCGAACATACTCCCCATGTGATCATTGCTCCCCCTGGAATTATGCTTTTGTGCTCTTTCTTCAAATATAGGGATCTTTTCTAGGTATGCATCTGATAAATATCTCCTCCTAGAATCATGGGAAGAAGAATGAATCCCCCTATGGGTATGTCTCCCCTATCTTCTATGTGAGATGAACAATGTGCTACCATATAATGATCCTTGTACCTGTTCATGCATCAAACTCATGCTATACCAAGCATCATGAAGAAAAATATATGTCAACAATGAAATAAAGAATCATGAGCAAAATATCAACCAAACACATCTTGTACAAAAATGTGTGCTCATCATGCACAACACCTATGTACATCAACCATGTACATCAACATCATGCAATGTGCCAAAAGATATCATCCATGGAATGTATCAATCATATGTCTCTATCAATATGCCAGCATGTGCATCTACCAATATACCAACATGTGCATCTACCAATATGCCAACCATGTGCATCCACCAATATTCCAACCATGTGCATCTACCGATATGCCAACCATGTTCATCTACCAATATGCCAACCATGTGTCATATCACTCATTATATGTCTCCATCATGAACTAAGTGCCACAATCATGTATCTTAAACAAATACAAATTGTTGTGATGATCAAGTAGTACCAATGGTGTAGTATCATCAAGCACATGCCATCTATGAGTGTACCAAACATGTATCAGTTACAGATCAAGATATGAATCATCAATGATGTACAACATGATCATCTCCTCAAATCCACATGTCCCAATGTGTAGCCCATCCATATTATAAATGCATGCCTCAATCTTTTCAACAAGTAAGCTTCCAATACATCATCAAGATATATCACATAACTAAGGTGTCATAAATTCACTGTCACAACCAGCATTGTTCTTCAACAAAAAATGCATCAATCCATACTCATGGGTTAGTGAAATTCACCCAAGGTTTAATTTTACATCATCACCTTACATAATCAAATATAGAATCATGAAACCTGCAGCAAACAATGTCATAACCTGCAATAAAATATATTATACCCTGCATCACAAAGTTATACCATCACATCAAACTGCAATTTCTGTGCATAGCCCTTTTCCTTAGGCTTCACCACATATACGTGGCCTGCTGCACAACATCTCATGTATGTACGCAGCCTATTCAAGGTCAGCATGCGTATGTATGTGACTGTCACCACTGTCACCTACGTATGCCTCAATAGATGACACTTTTAAACTTCCCTTCAGTCTTTCATTTTGTTCTGGTTGCTTTGTCTTCTTCACCCACTTCTATAGATGTCCTTGCTCCTCAGAACTTGAGCTCTGAGCATCCATCTTTTCAAATATGTCTTCCTTCCTTACTTCATTCCTTCTTATATCCATGTTATTTGAAGTCCTCATCATGGACTTTCTTCTTATGCTCCATCACTCCTGGGATTTTTGGCCAAATCCACTGCAGTTGTATTATCTCATGGTGTTACAGTGAATAGCAATGTGTCCTACTTGATCACATATCCAACACCTCATGGTGTTATAAAATATTTCATTATATCTCCTTTCATAAGATCTACATTCAAAATCTTTGTGACCATGTCCATTACATGAATAACAATTCCCATGAAAAATACTTTCATACCTTTGCTTTGGTGTCCCAATAATAGCTTCTTGATGTCTTCCTTGCTTTGTTCTTTTGAGATTTTCTTTGCCTTGTGTAGATGGTTGTTTTGCAACATAATCTTCCTTCTTTGATGGACTTACCTCATGCTTTTTTTAGGTGCTTGCCTCATCATGTGTAGCTTCCTTTTTGTATCCAATTCCTAATTTATCACATGGTGATCTTTGACTTTCCAAGATCTCATCCAAGATTCATGAGCTATTCAAGAATTTGTTTGACTTTTCTACCTTCTTTCTAAGGTCAACAATTTCATCTTCTAACTTACAACATGACTCTTCCTTTTCATTTATTTGATTCTTCAATAGTTCCTCTATTCCTTTGTCTTCTTCAATTTGGGTCTTGATATGGACAATGATTTCAAAAATTTTGCAAATCTCATCATCTACATTCATATCTTCTTTTCCATTTTTTAGTCTTGTGATCTCTTCTTCCTTTTCTTCTAATTGAGTCTTATTTTTCTCTTCTTGTTCCCTGATCATTTCCTTTAACTTCAATATGTGCCTTAGACTCATCCTAAGAAACTTCTTAGTGTTATCTGAAATATAGTTATAGTCTATATAATAATGATCACTTCTATATCTATACAAACCCTCTTCAAGTTCCTTTTGAAGTTTTAATAGATTTTCTTCTATTCTTTTCATGGGGTAGTTACCATCAAACTTTACACAAAGTGTTTCTAGATATTCTTCTTCAATTGTAGAGAAAAATTCATCATCATCATTGCAATCAAGGGTTTTTGAGGGCTATTTACCTTCATTTGAAATATCTTCACGATCTTCCTTTTTTCCAACATCAACACATAATTCTTTGCCTTCATTGGAAATGTCTTCAAGATCTTCCTTTGTGTTATCATCACTTGATTCTTTATCTTCACTTGAAATTTTTTCAAGATCATATTTAGAAATAATACAATCAAGGTTTTTTGGAGATTCTTTACCTTTAATGATCTTGATGGAGTGATCTTCAATATCTTCCTTCTCCTTCTTGCTTTGATATGTCTCCTCTATCTTTAGCCATAGATCCTTGGCGGAAGTGCATTATTCCGTGATTTATTTGATAGGGCTTGAGAGTCCACTAAGAATGGTCTTGAGAGCCAATGCATCATTCTTATTTCCTTCCCTTTGAGCTGCAAACTTTGACTTGTTCTTCAATGAAACTGATCCACCAATGGTTTCCTTCCAAATAGTTGCTCCCATTTCCTTCAAATGTATTCTCATCTCTATTATCCAAGTAGAATAGTTTTCCTCATTAAGGATTGGAACTTCATCATACATTTTTGTGTCTATGTATATCCTTCAAGCTTGTTAAGGCTTGTAGTGAAGGCCTGCTCTGATACCAATTGTTGGACACATCGACTACACTAAGAGGGGGGGGTGAACATTGTATGGATCTTTTTCCAAAAACTCTTTAGTTAACAATCACCACTAACCCATTACTTATTGTTGTCATTTATAACCAATTAAATGTCAACACATATTAGAAACATATATCAGAAATATATCATCAACAATTCATCACCACAAGGAACACAAAGAACACAAGATGTATGTACAATTTTCTTTTTATTACGGACTACAATCATTGGGGTTTTTCAGAACCAACTAAATAAAGTACAACTCTACAAGAGTACCAGGTCTATAATGCAAGACTCAACTTAAACCCTCAGCACCAACTGAGATGAGGCAACAATCCTCAACAGATATCAATCTGTACCATAAACAAGTGCATCAACCATGCACCAACCTGTGCCAAACAACCGGTAATCAACATGTACCATAAACAAGTGCATCCAACCATGTACCAAGTATATACTAATAATGTTTCAACTACTCATAAAACATTACTCATCAATATGTACAAACATCATCAACTATACACCTCATGTATGTGCCAACTCATCAACTGCTTGTCTCAACCACGACTAGGTTGGTTCAATCGTAGATGTGAGTGTTAAGTGTGTTTGTTCTGGTGAATGGATTGTTCTTCTAGTCTCAACTCATGTGTCTTTGTTTCCGATAATTTGATATGAAGGATGATTCTTCTGTACTCGTCTGCTATATGTTTTTGGAGTTACTTTTTGAAATTTCTCTTCTGTTTCTATAGGATCCTCTTCGTCTTCCCCTTATTTTTCATCTTTTGTTTCTTCTTTGTAAATTTGTTCCATTGATTCTTTTTCTTCTTCCTTTAATTCTTGTATACTTGTTTCATCAATTGTTACGTTGATTCTTTCCACCACTTTGTTCAATTTCAGGTTGTAACACTTGTATTCTTTTCTTTTACTTGAGTAACCAACAATTACTCCTTTGTCCACACGAGAGTCAAACTTTCCCATTCTTCCATATTCTGTTTTGATGTAGCATTTTCTTCCAAAAACTCTAAAGTTCTTTACATTTGTTGGTCTTCCTTTCCATAGCTCGTAAGGTGTTTTGTCAATGTTGTTTTTGAGAATTACTTTGTTTTGAATGTGAACTACTGTATGCATTGCCTGTGTCCAAAAAATATCTATCAATTTGGAAACCATTAGCATTGTTTGAGTCATTTCCTGTACTGTCTTGTTCTTTATTTCAACAACTCCATTCTATTGAGGTGTTCTAGCAATGAAGAATTGTCTTTTTATTCCATCATTGTTGCAGTATTCCATAAATTCCTTTGAAGTTAACTCTCCTCCATTATAAGATCTCAAGCATTTGATTTTTAAACCCATTTCATTTTCAACCATTTCCTTATAGATATTGAAGTTTTCAAAAGCTTCTGACTTATTCTTGAGAAAGAAAACTACGGTCATTCTTGTATAATCATCAACTAATAACATAAAGTATTTCTCACCTTTTAAGCCCTTTGTTGTAGTTTGTCTAAATAGATCAGTATGCACAATTTCCAGTGGTCTTGTCATTGAATATTCCTTTGATTTGAACCTGGTCTTTGTTTTCTTTCCTTGTTGACAATGCTTTCATAAAGTGTTGGTTGGTTTCGTGATCTAGGGAATTTCTCTAACTTCTTCTGTTTTGATAAATTTGACAAGGTTATCAAAATGTATGTGACCCATTCTTCTATGCCATAGCCAATTTCATCTTCCTTTCCTAGAGAAAACTTTTCATTTCCAATTTCACTTAACAGGGATATGTTACTTGAAGTTCTCGCAGCTATAGTAGTCAATTTTCCTGAACCTTCTTTTCTTATCTCTCACTTTTGTGAATCGAAATTAACTTTATGACCTTGGTCACACATTTGACTCACACTTAGAAGATTGTGTTTCATATCTTCTACTAGTAGAACATTTTTTTCCTTTGTATTCTTGTTCCCAATTATGACTGTGCCTTTTCCAATGATTGTGGTTGAATCATCATTTTCGAAGGAGGTTGATCCATCTCTTTCCTTTCGCAATGTAAGAAACATGTTTTTATCACCTGTCATGTGTTTTGAACACCCATTGTCAACATACCAACCACATTTCTTCTGCTTATCTTGTAGAGAGAGTGTGCATTCTTCATTGCTATATTGATCATGCTTTCATATCCATGTCCTTTTCTGAGGTTCCTGTCTGTGACTGTTGTTATTATGTTATGATTCTCTAGGAGGGACTTTCATTCTGCAATATTTGGCCATGTGTCCAAAATTGTTACATTAATAACATTCCACTTCAATGCTCAAATATTCAAACTTGTTGTAACTTCTTCTCTATGTTTCACTAAGCCTTCTTGGATAACCCCTTTGTGTATGAATTTCAAAGTTGTTTTTGTTCCTATTGTTAGCTCTGCAATTCACAACTTTATGTCCAAAATTATTACATGCATAACATAAACCAAAAAAGATTGTTTGATACCTATGAGTTGAAGATCTCTTGAAATGAGGAACTCTTATGAATTATTCTTCTTCCTGAGGTCTATTTTTTAGTTGTTGATTCTGAAATATGAATCTTCTCGGTGGGGGAGTGTCCCTGTAATCTTCCTTGTAGATCTTCCTATCACCCTCGATTGTTTCTGCAAATCTTTTTGGATATATTTCTTGCTCTGTTGTTTTGGAGCTTGATCATTTTTCTATCTGATTGTATCCAAGTCCAGACTTGTCATGATGAGATTTTTTACTGTTCATAATGACATCCAAAACTTTTGAGTTGTTCTGCATATTTTTATTTTGAAGATCCTTTCTTTATGTGACAATATCTACTTCCAAATTTCCAATGATCTTGTCTTTTTATTCTAGTTGTTCTTTGAGTGCTTCTTCAATTCTTTTATCTTATTCTATTTGAACCTTCAAATTTGTGATCATTTTTTCTAGTTCTTGAGTGTCTTCTTTCTTGTCTAGTTTTGCTTGTAGTTTCTTATTTTTCTAATCTTATTTCAGCATGTACTATAAACAAGTGCATCCAACCATGTACCAAGTATGTACCAATCATTTTTCAACTACTCATCAACTATGAGTCATCAATATGTACCAACATCATCAACTATACACCTCATGTATGTGCCAACTCATCAACTACTTGTCCCAACCATGTACCCAACATGTAAAAAGCCCTCATCAATTTCATCATCCAAATATGATTTGTAACTCTATAATTGAGCTGGTGTATATGATCACATACCTGCAAAACTTCCTTAACTTTCAAAAAAAGAGACTAGCATTTTCATCAAACTTTTCTTTAGTCTCACATGAGTAGTTTAGGATTAGTCAACAACCCTAACTTGAAATAATCATAACTATGTACCTATAATGAATAAAGATCTAAAAATAGTACACAATGTTCTTCAGTTTTTTTTATGCAATTCCTCAATTTTCACTACTTGGAACCTCTCAGAAAAGGAGTTATAGCAAAAATGGCATACATTGCTGAATTCTGGCTTATTCTAGAGAGTGACCTTGTAGAGAGTGCCCCGCACAGAATATTTGTTGAATTGATCTGAAAAAGTTACACATAATACTAAATACTGTAATCTAACCAACACATTTGGTCTTACTAAATTTGGATCTGTTATGAATAAGTTATGACGTTTTTACCTGAAACACTTGTTTTAGACTAGTTTCGGGACTAGCCACAAACCCTATTTTCCACGAAGTGTAACTCCAAAAATACAACAAACCAGAAGATGAAATTTTTACCACGGATACTTGAATATGTTCCCTCAATCACCTATCAATTTCATGGTCTGACTCATTCTAGAAAAAAATTATGGCAAAAATGGTGAGATGACCTGTAAATAACATACCTTAGAAAGCATCATCAAAAGAATTTATCCTTCCTTGAATTTCGGCCTTCTTTTCTTCACCTTCCCTCTGAAATTCGGCTTAGATATCCTTTGGTTACCTCATTCACCTATAGATATTCAATATTCTCAAGTTTTATATCAAATGAGAGAGCCTTACCTCTTATTTATACTCTCCAAGTAGCTTCCTTAGAAGCATCTTCTAGGTCACTTTGTCCACTTTCCTTATTTTAGGGTTAACCCACTTCTAATTTCTCCATTAAATTTATTATTTAAATAATTTATTTTTTATTCACTTTGAGTTATAGTAAATCATCACTTCACTTTATTATTTACCTTCTAAAATCTCTTAAAGCACTTTGACTACCTTGACCTTTTGGGGCTTCTAGATGACATATGAGGGTCCTCCAACTTCGTAAGGCCATAACTCTCAAACCGTGAGGAGTTATGTGATGTTCCACATAACACCGAAAATGACATGACATGTAATATTAATCTATAATAGTATTACCTATAAATATATAAAAACTCATACCATTATCCATCAAACAAACTTGGGTCCATTACCCAAACCTGGGTTCTCCAACTTCTCATGGCCATAACTCTCTAACCCTGAGGAGTTATGTGATGTTCCACATACCACCGGAAACAGAATGATATGTACTATCCATATATAATATTATTACCTTCAAATATATTAAAACTCATACCATTATACATGAAACAGCCTTGGGTCCATTACCCAAACCTTTGTGCTACCGGAATTCACTACCGGATTTTATTCAAGGGTTGGCATCAATGACAACCAACCTAATTCGCTACCGGACTTACTATATCCCATGAATATATTTAAAAATGTTTCATATTCTTTATGGAGGAACATATCATCAAAAGAAAGTGACACATTGGTTGTTAGGAGAGATCTTATTTCTTCAAAAACTGAAAAGAAACATTGGCCAAGACAAGAAGGTAGAGGAGAGGCTAGTCCCTCTCAGCCTTTCAAAGAAGGTTATGTCCCATGGATTTTGAAGAAAGATGATATTTATTTGGAAAAGGAAGTTATATTGGGTGTGAAGGTGCCTTCTTGATATGCGTCTTCACTATGATGAAACTTCACTAAGGAAGACCATTTTGGGGGGTTGAAATCACATGACCGTTTGAACCTTCTAAGAGTACATATGTCAAAAGCATGATTTTATTATTTGTTTTAATTTTTATGCCATGCGTTAAAAAATAATTAATTTTGTATGTGTTTACTTTGTAGTGTCATTATCTTTTTCTCATTCATGGGTGTGTGAACCGTGACTTCCTCTGGGACCTACGACGTGCCATATCTAAATTATATGCATTTGTACGTTGGATCACATCAAAAGAGATTCATATGGATAACATTCCATGGTGGTGTCAAGAGATAGCTGACATTGTTTGTATGTTTGAGAAGAAACTGCCAAGGAGTTTCATGTACTTGTAGGTTCATCTTTTAATTCACTTAGTAGATGAAGTTGAATTAGTCAAAGTGGTCTCCTTTCATTGGATGTTCTTCTTAGAGAGGTACATGAATAAATTGAAAGGATTTGTTCGACAAAGGGAAAAACCTGATGGGTCTATGGCAGAGGGGTACATATCATATGAGTCTTTCTATTATAATAGTGAGTGCATCAAGCAGATTGAAAACACACTAGGTGCAGTGATTTGGGATGATGAAAGGGATGAATACAAAATATAAGGGGAGCTTCTCCAAATGAATGGGAAATGGCACTTGATATAGAGTAAGTGACTTATTGTTTATCAAATTTCTACACAATAACTATTCACACTGAACTTCATAATGTATATTTTTATCTCATACGTACTATATTTCAGTTTGATTTCATGAATATATACATCGGTGAATTCATAAATTGATTCCATCAATAAATTCATTCTTTACAATTCAGAGGAAACACAAACATGGGTTGCATTATGTTACACATCAACATTGCTCGCTTTGATAAGTGTCGCAAGTGTCGCATGTCCCTCACAACTGTCGCGAGTGTCACATGTTATTCACAAGTGTCGCAAATGTCAAACAAAGCATAATGTCATGATGATGACACCAAGGAGACAATTAGAATACTTCAAACACCTGATTTGGAGGAATAAGGATGGTTAACTGAAGTCAGGAATCTCTTACCACCTGAAAGGAGCTCTCAAACTAGGGTTTTAAGAGAGAGTGCTCACCTATTTCACCCTTAGGAGCGTTGGCGCTCCCCTATAAGGTTCTAGGGAGCGTTATAACACTAAACCACCCTTCTGAAGGAGCGCTACAAATATTTGAAGCGTTGAAGCTCCCCTTGAGCCTACTAGGGAGCGTTATAGTGCCTTGATGCCTCTTTTGAGGGAGCGTTGTCTAATCTGGGCAGCAGTTGATATGTTGAGGAGAATAAGGGGAGGATCTTTCAAGTTTGGAAGGTAGTTGCATTCGAATTCCTGGTTCGATCATGATCTTAGGAGAAGATCCCTGATCTAAGGATGGAATTCCTCAACCTACCCTAAAGATACCTCAAGAGGTTAAGCCTCTCCAAACCTATATAAACATGCTCTATGATGGTGGAAAAGGGGGAAGAATTGCAAGCATGAAACCTATGATCTCATAGGAAACACACAGTGAACTGGAGGAGAGTAATCAGTGAAGTTGTTATCATATAGGTCGTGGATCTTTTGAGCAAGGGTTAGACAAAGGGGACTTGACGAAGCTGTCACATTTGCATCTATGGTTGTAAGCTACTGTTGTCATTGTTCTCATTAATATGACACGCTTGGACTGTTTCTTTCTAGTTTTTGTTTGATCTTACATGAATTTATCTCTGATAGATAGATCTATTTTCAAGCTAATACCAATAGGGTAGGAAGTGGTTGTGCTATTATTTGTCTACAGGACTCATCGAGGAGCGAAAGATAGGAGCTCAACTCGGAGCGTGCAGGGACAAACGTCGGTAAAAAGGTACTCATGTTCTCCTTCCTCCTCATGCATTAGTTTGTATAGATCTGAAAGGAAGTCATTGTCCACATTAAGCGTCTTTTGTCTTAAGAGTTAAGAGTCTAGCTCTCAAGAGGAGATCTACCTTTCCGCAGGGAGATTTTCCTTCAACAGAAACTGGCAACTCCACTAGGGAGTGTCGAATCGAAACCTTTTTGTTTTGATTTCTCCTCATAGACCTTGTCTTACCCCTTGATTTTTTTTAGACCTGGTTCACCCATTTTTGATTGATTTCATGAGCTGATTGACTCCCTACCCCATCACACTCAGCTTGATTGACAAGACTAGACTGCAATTTTTGGATTTTTTGACATTTTTAGGAGCTTTTTAAACCCGGCGCCCCTATGGCTATGTTAACAGAGCACCAGCGATCCCTGACTGTCTTACATAGAGCGCTATAACGCTTGGTTCCCTTTACGCTAGAGAACCAACCCTCTTTTGACCAAAAACATTTCCAGAATTGCTCTTTTCAGGGTCTAGCCTCTGTATTCCACTTGCTGAGCCCCCCTGTCAGTCAATACTTCTTCTTTTTCAACTTTGACATCCTTCCTTCTGAGGAACAAACACCTTGTTGTTTAGATTTTGTAGCCTTCTTCACTATTTTTCGAGTTTTTCTGTTGTTTGGAGTTTGAAACCAATGCATTGTCTTTCTCTCCTTTTTGACTGAGCGAGAAAATCTAGTGAAGGACATCAGAAGCCTACGAATTTCTCTATTTGGTTTTAGTTAAGTTCATTGTTCTTCGACATTTCTTTTGGTGTGAAGTTCTTGATTTTTCTTTGTTTTTTCTTTTCTTTTGCTTCTTTTTTTTTATCACAACAAGAGGGTGTATTGTTTGTACGTAACCTTCTTGTGTTTGTCTGTTAAGGTCCTAACCCGCACATAGGTAGATCAATGTATTCGGATGTAATAAAGGTCAATATTAATAAGACCTTTCAATAAAATAGAATAAGGCGGATGTAAGAAGACCTAATAGAATCTTTTGCTTCTAGAAGGATCTTCCTCTAGATGCTTCTCTTAATAGACATATTTAGTATAAATAAGAGTCGAGGGTATGAAAACCCTAGTTTTGGAGATTATTGTAACAGAGCGCTGCTCGACTGGAGGTTGCCCCCTCGAAGAGGCCTGTGAACATTGCTATCTGATTCAAAGTGCTATTTCTGTTGCTATTTCATATATCATTTATGTGTATTGTGAAGATTATGCTGGATA
>ML778957.1:830614-844231 GCA_009831015.1 Picea engelmannii
AATAAGACCTTTCAATAAAATAGAATAAGGTGGATGTAAGAAGACCTAATAGAAGCTTCCGCTTCTAGAAGGATATTCCTCTAGATGCTTCTCTTAATAGACATATTTAGTATAAATAAGAGTCGAGGGTATGAAAACCCTAGTTTTGGAGATTATTGTAAAAGAGCGTTGCTCGACTGGAGGTTGCCCCATCGAAGAGGCCTGTGAACATTGCTATCTGATTCAAAGTGCTATTTCTGTTTCTATTTCGTATATCATTTCTATGTATTGTGAAGATTATGCTGTATATTTTACTGTTATTCTGTCATTTCTAGCATTTCATTTCTGTTCTACATATTTTATATATCTAGTATCTTGCATTGTCTGAGGTTCCTTGATCCAAAAGGATAATTGGTAGGAAAAGTGTTTTTTCGAATTAATCATTATTCACATACAAACAATAAAGAGACATCTTCATGATTGATTTTACATATTAGAAGGTATTTCCAAAAAGTTTTAGCACGACATCGGATTTGATTGAAGAAAATTTGTTTGAGGACATTCCTTATTAGTGCTTGTTAGTGAAAAGAACTCTCTCTCTCTCCCTTAAATAGATGTTCATTGAAAAGAAATGACTGCTTATCATCGTTGATGCATTTTTGGGGACTGAATCATCATTCCATCCGTTTCACTTCCATGCACCCCTTTTGAGTAAAGAACATCTATAAAATGAATGCTAATTAAAAACTATCTAGAACATTTTCTTTTCTAGGATCCTCCACCAACAGTAGACCAGGAATAGTACTTTGGATTAGGCTATGAGAATAACTCTCCAAAGTTTCCAAAACAAACATTAGCATCCTGAGCTAGGGAGAGTCAAATCCAATTGTCGTATAAGTCTGTCCAGGATCCCCCTTTCACACAAGGGTTATGCACGAGGTCGCATTCGGGTGAGTTATGGAAATTATCCCTCTGTGGCCCAACTGTTTGTAGTGGTCGGATCGTATATTGGGAGTCACTGGAAGGTATACCCATGATTATGTGTGGGAGCCTTTCAAGTTGATTTCGAACTTGTTATCCTGCCCATACATTCCGACTGGACTGTCGACTGTACCCGCCCAGGGGCTGACAACGAATTGGTAACCTTAGTGGCCATAATCTTTAGGGTCTTACACAAGGTGACAGTGAAGGGAAGTCTCACTATACCTGGAGAAGACATTATTCAAACTCACTCGGGCTCCTTGGAGGGTAAATCCACAATTACTGCGTGGAAGCTTGCACCAGGGTGAAATTCTGTTAAGTAGGTCGCCATTGTAACTATTCCACCATATCCCCGCCCCTTCTTGACTTGATCACGCAACATTAGATTTCATCACCAACTAGTACGGTCATCAAGAGAAGGTCATGTTTGCTTGGTTGTGATTCCTATTAGCGTATGTTGTTTCTTCTCGGTAGTTGGCCATAGATATTTTCCGCCAACTCTTTTTCGCCAACATCGACCCTCCACGCCATTCGCGAAGGCTACAGGGACTTCCTCCAGAAAATATGGAAGGGAATACCCCTTTACCCCCTCATTCTATGGAGGAATCTCCTCAACAGAGCGAGGTTCATGACACTACAACCTCCCAAGAAGAAGTTCCCACTCCTTTAGAGAATTTTCGAATTGTTTCAGAGTCTCCGGAAGATTTCTGCATTTCGGAGGGATATGAGCGACGTGTTCTCCAACTAAATTCATTCGGTGAATTTATCATCGTCAATCCTTCTGACATTTTGACTGGGCCTCATTCAAACCCTTTAGTTGATGACCCCTTTTGGACCACATACATTGTTCGAAGTCCACCGCACATGGTGCGGGATATTTATGGAACAGGAATAGGTGCCTACATGCCTATCACCTACACCGTACCTTTAAACCATTTTACCGGTACTACCGTTTTTTCAGCCACACCATTCGTCAGTCCGAACACATCGTCTATTGGCCCAAGGTCCACTTTTCCTCTCCAGGCGGCCCATTCTACAATGGTCTCTCACATCCTGACTATTCCTGCAGGTAATGCGGTGGTTATCCAAGCCGCAATTGGCACACTAGTATCACCTAGACCTTCATCATCACTCCCTTTTGGGTACAAAGAACTGAATTCTTCCGCTACCACTACTACCCAAGTTATACCGGGAAGTTCCATACCTATACAACAATCCGGAGGGATCGTTCTTGGTGGTCTTAATACGTTCAGCGGTACGGGTCAGTCATTTACGTCTGGTTCTCAAATTCTGGGAACTCTACCTCAAGCTGGGGGGCATCCTCCCACCAGAGGACAAATTCCATTTGGAGGGAACCCTCATGTTGGGGGGCAGCCTCAATCCGGATCTTACCATCAACCATATGGACAAAATGTGTCTACCACACCTAATCCATGGAATATCCCTTTTCCAAGAAACCTGCAGTTCTCGGGGGGACACAATTCTCAAGATCCACAACAACCTCCTTATGGAAAAACACCAAATCCAACTTATAATCCTCAAAACCCATCTAGTTATCCTCCACTCGCACATGTTTCTCAAAAAACCTCAAATCCTATGTACCCTGGTCAACACCAACCTTACACAAGAGGACCCACTGGTTACAATTATCCGCATAACCCATTGTATGGTCCTACTGGTGTCCCTATGCCACACCAGTATTACCCCCAGGTTAACCGACAACTACCTTTCCTCACAACTCTGGACCTTCTAGATTTGTCTCGGTTAACGAATGATCCTATTTTTCATGCTCCGGTTTGGCCAGCTATTCCAGCTAAACTTCCTTCCGATATCCCAAAATTCGACGGAAAGTCCGGAGAAGACCCAAACAACCATGTGATGACTTTCCATTTGTAGTGTTCATCCAACTCCCTCATGGACGATTCTATACGTTTGCGTCTTTTCCAACGAACGCTTACAAGTTCTGCAGCAAAGTGGTATATTGAACTACCACGCGCTTCTTTTCACGATTTCAACTCCCTTGCCATGTCCTTCCTCACACACTTTCAACTACCCATTCGATACAAGATAGGTACTAAACTATTGAACTCCCTTCGTTAGATAGCCTCCGTACATATATTTGATCATATTCATGAATGGAGACAATGACGAAGGCTAATCAAAGCGGTCATTCCTGACCAATTATTAGCGAAATGGTTCACTAAATCATTATTACCCCAAATCGCTCGTGATGTTTCCATGGGTGGTGTAGTCACCGAGGAATAAGCCATTTCTCGGGCTCAGTACTTAGACTTGGTTTATTCCCAATCTGGTACTTTGTATGATTTGCTTCCGAATGTTGCTCGAGCTAATACCGATCCTTCTAAGCCATCATCCTCATCTCATGCGGATGGTGTTATTGGTTCCGTCAAATCCAAATCAACTACACCCTCCTCTACTTCCCCCCAAACTCAGATCTCTGACGTGAATGCATTTCAATCTGCCCCTTCACAATAATCCAGAGGCAAGAAGAAGACAAAGAATAAATCAAAAAATAATAATGAACAACCCAAGAATCAAATACCTGCTACCGAAAAGCAACTACAACAGAAATTGAAATTCCTGTGTATCATTTGTGGTGACGATCACTACACTCGAGATTATCCACTTCGCAATGAAGTGGCCAAAATGTTCCAAGGGAAGTCACAACCCGTTGTGCTTACTCAACCTTTTCCGCAGCAGCAATCCATGGTTGCTCAAACCCCCTCTCCTGGGGGCAGTTATAGCGATCCTAACGATGAGGCCTCATCGAGTGCACATATTTATATGTTTAATGGGATCAATTTGACCACTCTCTCTAAGACCTACGATACGCCAGGTAACCCTAACAAAGGAAAAGACACTAACGGTGGCGACACTTTACCGGATCCATCATCATCCTCTGTTAGTCTTCCATCGTTTAATCCTCTGTCTAGACCACTTCAGATTGAGAAACCCACGTTCAACTCTATCTTATGTCCTCCTAATAGCACTATCCTTAAATCTACCTTTAATCCTAGTTCACGTGCCACCCAAAACTACAACATTGTTGAAGATTTGGCTCAAGCACCATGTGTTATGTCTGCGTTAGAAGTTCTACAGCACTGCCCTAGTCAACGTAGAATGCTCTTGACCTCTCTTGGTGCTGTTGAACCTGAGTCATCCAATCAGATCATGTTTAACCTGTGTCTCGACTCTCCCACCAACTTGCTTTCCAAGTTGATGTTGTTGTTCATAACCAAAAAATCCATCGAATTATTCTGGATGAGGGAGCCTCAACTTTTGTCATGTCTTTAGCATGTTGGAAAGGTTTAAAATCACCAGCACTCAACAAATCCCCAACGATGTTACATGCCTTCAATGGGAGAGGTTTTCATCCCCATGGGATTTTACAGTCCCTGCCCATCCAATTAGGTGACAAAACTGTTACTGTTGATGTCGAGGTGGTCGATGCTCCCCTCGATTACAACTTGCTACTTGGAAGAAGTTGGTTTTATGCTATGATTGTCGTTGCCTCATCAGTTTTCCGATGTGTCCAATTTCCTCATCAAGGCAAAATTGTCACTATTGATCAGTTGGATTTATGCACGACCGATGCTCGCATTCCCACTACCAACAATATTCCTTTATTGGGAGACCACAAAATCACGTATGAAAGCATTGGTGTTGGCTTACTAAAATATTATAGCCTCATGGGTACCTTCCCTACACCACTTCCACCGACTACACATCAAATTTCCATCGTCGATATGATTTCAACCACGAATTATCAATCTTTAGGATCATTTGACCCTCGGATTGTACCTTGTCCATTGGAATTCGATGCACTAAGTGACACTGTGCCACTTAGTCCAGCCGAAACGTCATACGTTTCTATCCAATTTGCTTCTCCCTCGTCGAATGCCCAACATCTATTGGCACTCGACAGTTCCTCAATGCAATCACAGTTGAGTTCCTTATCGTCTGCGATAGACTACATTTCCGCAACTTTTCCTTCGGATGAATCTCTCCCGGAAATGTTTCGCATTGACAAGTTACCTCGGAATGATAATCGTCACTGATCCTCTTTTCTTCTTCCCCCTTGTGAAGAAATTCGGGCAGATATACCATCTATCTCCCCTCCTGGTGTTGATTTTTCATCATCTCCCATGCTTTCAACTTCTGACAATTTGGATCCGGTAGTGGACATGGTGATTTCTTTGGTAGGATTATTGGAGCCTGATCTCCTTACTCCTATTGTGACCCTCGACATGTGTCCTTTCTTGAGTTATTATCTTCCATCCAGTGAAGATCTCCTGGAGGCCATGACCATGTTTTATCCATTGACATGGTACCCTTCCAGAGCATTATCCTCTTGGAAGCCATGATCAAGAAGCAACCACGAGCATAGTTTCTCTTCTATGTGGCAAGCTCGTTAAAAAATGAAATAGAGGCCTTGAGCATAGTTCTTTTCCTGTGTCAAGCTCGTTAAAAAATGAAATAGTCATCTCCCTTGAACCTTATTTTCATCCACCCTTCTCCTTTTTATCATCTACTAGAGAAATTTGAGACGACATCAAAGCCAGTGAATGAATCGAATCTTGGAGGGCATGTCTCTAGCCTTTGCTGATCATTCTGGAGTTAAGCCACTAGCTTTCATGCTGGGGGCATACCGAGCTTAGTCTTTGTTCTTTCTCGTGCTCGTAAATACATGAGAATGCATCCGGGTAGACTTTTATCTCTTTTTTGGACCTGTATGGACACACGAAAAAGGAACCCCCTGGAGTCATCTTTAAACTCTTTTCAGACTCTCTAAATATGAAAATATCATCGAGTGATATTGCTTCCTTTCACACTCGTTAAAAGGTTCGAAAGGGCGTCTTTCGAGCGATAGTTTATCTCTTTTTCGGTCTCGTCAGACTACTGTATGGAAAAGAAACTAAGAGAGTTCTCTTTTAAGTGTTTTTCCAAACTCTATAAATCATGAAAAACCTTCGAGTTTTCTATCTTTGGACTTGCTAAACAAAACATCGACAGTCCCATATGGGATCGAACCCTTACTTCTTCCAGTTCGTTAAACAAAGGAAGAGGAACTTACCGAAGGTGAGTTATATCGAGTATGTGTTACCCTCCTCGAGCTCATTAAATCAAAAGGAGGTACTCATCTATCTGGATGGGGGAAAATTTGAAAGAAGCAAGCCAAGAAGTCTCTTGAGAACATCACCAAGTAATTCTTAGAGTCACCCTTGAACACGGCACTTTGTCATTTGCACGCATTATAATCCCCTAAACCTTTTCACTGAGCCAATCCTTTGAGTTTCTTTCACTCCTTTGGGTCACCTGGCATAAGTCACAACATCCACTACATCATCAAGTTTTGGTCCATGTCATGTTTTTGTTGTTGTGCCTCAGTGTTCAAGGGAAGTATCCGCCTCTAGAGTCATCCATCACAAATATCTTGTCTCAAAACCCATGTCAGTCCATGTTCATTTGATCTACCAAATACATCTCTATGTTTGTTTCATGTCGTTGATGGGGGATACATCAAGGCCCTCCTTCGACAAGCCTGTTCCTGTCGACCTTAACACATTATCTAGGAATTAGGCTTAGAAACCAGTTAGTACTTTGGGACCTGCATGCCTCAATGGCAGGCCTCCTCACATTCAACAATGGGTTTACATCATTGACCTTTGATTGGATGATTCCACGGATGTTCGACTCCATCTCACCCATTCACATTCGTTGGAATGTACTAGGGTACCTTGGGAATCATTATCATTAATGGTGATCTCCCTCACACTTGTTAACAATTTACACCATTGATCAGTAATCAAGTGGTTTCTACCATGTTCGACATTAGGACATCTATTCACATGGTTCGCTTCGTACCACATTGGGATCGGTAAGAAGACCCTGGTTTGAGTGATCACTTTGATATTTACTTTTCCCAGGTTGTGAAGGAGTTTCTCTTGGACAAATGATACATACATTGTTACATAGATCCACTTTGTATTGGTCATGGCTATGTCTTGTCATCTCGTAAATCCACTGTGTATTCTTCGTGGCTACGATCAGTTCAGGTCATCAGAGTATAGATCCACATTGTATCTTCGGTGGATATACCTTTTTATCAATACAATTATGGATCCGCAGTGTATTTTATGGCGGCCATATCTTGCAAGTCTTGATCACCCAAGCATAGGTATGCCTGCCTTGGGTTTTGAAACGTGTCATAATATTTGTTAGATGTTTGTGTGCAGCTTCCGTCGGGTTCTCTGCATCTATACCCTTCCTTGAAAGTCTACAAAGTATTTTAGTTATCAGTTTGCATCTTCTAACTTCATACTTTAGGGGGCAATCTGTTACACATCAACATTGCTCGCTTTGATAAGTGTCGCATGTCCCTCACAACTGTCACGAGTGTCGTATGTTATTCACAAGTGTCGCAAATCTCAAACAAAGCATACTTCCATGATGACGACACCAAGGAGACACTTAGAATACTTCAAACACCTAATTTGGAGGAAGAAGGATGGTTAATTGAAGTCAAGAATCTCTTACCACCTGAAAGGAGCTCTCAAACTAGAGTTTTAAGGGAGAGCGCTCCTTTATTTCAGCCTTAGGAGCGTTGGTGCTCCCCTATAAGGTTCTAGGGAGTGTTATAACACTAAACCACCCCTCTGAAGGAGCACTACAAATATTTGAAGTGTTGGCTCTCCCCTTGAGCCTACTAGGGAGCGTTATAGCGCCCTGATGCCACTTTTGAGGGAGTGTTGTCTAATCTGGGCAGCAGTTGATCTGTTGAGGAGAATAAGGGGAGGATATTTCAAGTTTGGAAGGCAGTTGCATTCGAATTCCTAGTTCGATCATGATCTTAGGAGAAGATTCCTAATCTAAGGAGGGAATTCCTCAACCTACCCTAAAGATACCTCAAGAGGTTAAGCCTCTCCAAACCTATATAAACAGGCTCTATGATGGTGGAAAAGGGGGAAGAATTGCAAGCATGAAACCTATGATCTCATAGGAAACACATAGTGAACTGAAGGAGAGTAATCAATGAAGTTGCTATCATCCAGGTCATGGATCTTTTGAGCAAGGGTTAGACAAAGGGTACTTGATGAAGTTGTCGCATTTGCATCTATGGTTGTAAGCTACTTCTGTCATTGTTCTCATTAATATGACACGCTTGGCCTGTTTCTTTCTAGTTTGCATTTGATATTACATGAATTTATCTCTGATAGATAGATCTATTTTTAAGCTAATACCAATAGGGTAGGAAGTGGTTGTGCTATTGTTTGTCTACAGGGCTTATCGAGGAGCGAAATATTGAAGCTCAACTCAGAGCATGCAGGGACAAACGTCGGTAAAAAGGTACTCCTGTTCTCCTTCCTCCTCATGCATTAGTTTGTATAGATCTGAAAGGAAGTCAGTTTCCACGTTAAGCATCTTCTGTCTTAAGAGTTAAGAGTCCAGCTCTCAAGAGGAGATCTACCTGTCTGCAGGGAGATTTTCCTTCAACACCTTGTATGAACAAAAGAGGAGGAAATGGGATAGTGACATGAAATAATTTAGATGGTTGAATGGTAGAATCATCCTTATCCTGATCATTTAAAATAAAATATGCCAATAATATCCCCCAACAGTTGGTTTGTTGACCAAGTCAGAGAGAATTACAGTGCATTTGATGGATACCTGCGTGTTGAAGAGGATGCACTAAACATAGGGATTGAGTGAAACAACTTGGTAATAATATCTCTGTGTACATTTTTAACTTCATAATGCACCTTTGAATTGTAACATTTGTAGTTATATTTTATTGGTTAGGTTATTAGACACATGACACTGTGATTTTTTCACTTTTTAATAGGTGCATGTGTTCCCATATATGTGGGCATATGGACGCCATTTCCACATAGAGGATGTCGATGATGAACACATGACACAAGATTGTGGAGTGGAAGTCGAGTTTGACCAATCTAGTCATGCTAGCCACTGCAATAAAAAACTAATACGGGGGAAGTTAGGTTATGTTGGAAACATATACGAGATCATTCGAGTGGACTTCTCTTATTTCCAATGTGTTATTTTTAGGTACAAGTGGTGGGACACCTTTAATCGAAATAATGTAAAGGAAGATCACAATAGTGGGTTGATATGTATCAACTCTAGAAATATGTGGGATGAAGCTAAGGAGCCTTATGTTTTCCCAAAACACTGCAACCAAGATTGTTTTTACCCAAATGTGTTGGATAGGGATTAGCGGTTCGTATTAAGACACGAACCTAGATCAAAACATATCTTTGAGAACAATAGTTTTATCATTCCAAGTGAGGATGATAATCAGGGTGATGACAACGGAGAGTGATATATACATGTTTTATTTCATCATTTATATTGTTGTGTATCTTTTTTTAATCTTTATTTCGCTAATTATATTGTTTTTTATTCATCTTGTAACGGAGGAAATGGAAAGTTAATTATAACAAATATTTGAACAATTTTAGTTGGTTAATAGTTTGTTTGATGCGTAATGTGTTTGTATTTCAAATTATTTGTGATTGCATGGAACAATTGATTGGAATAGAATTTTATATTGTTATTTAAAGATATTTATATGTCGTTACATGTTTAATATAAAATTTTAAGAATTATTTTCATGATAAAGGTGTAACAATATGTTTATAGAAAAAATTTGCCAAACATTTTATAGTTGTCATTTTATATAATTTGTATGATTAACAAATGTTTTTACACTTAAAACTAAGTATTTCCAATTATGAAATCCTGAAAAATGTCAAACCAGTTGAACTTTTAATGGGATATGAAATTCTACTTTCTTCATATAAAGTTTTATGATGTTGAAACCACTCTCAAACATCTTGGAACAATTAATGGCAGTGCTAACATTTAACTAAAATGATAGAAAAGTATTTTCCTTGTAGGAGAAATATGTCAAGTTTGAAGTATTTAAGAATTTAATAGTACCAGTAATTGCCAAAATACACATTTGAGAAATTGTTTTTTTTTTTTCAAAAAGGCCTTAAGATGTTAGAAGTTTGACGTTTTACCAACATGTTATTGAAGCATTGAGACCTAAAAAAGAGCTTTCCAAAACATTGTTTCATTGTCACAATGGTGTTAGAATTCCGATGTGCATAGAAGGTGGCATTTATCCATTTATTAACAATCCTCTCACCCTTGGACACACTCAAGCACCTGTATAAAGAACTTTTGTAAGTAATATGACTTTGATGCTTAAATCTTTTAGTGAAATTTTAACATTTTGATTGTATTCCCTTGATTGAGCATTTGATTTATGAATATTTTAAACCATGCATGAGTTATTTAATTGTTTTTTAATTATATATATATATATATATATATATATATATATGCAGCGACATATAAATTTATAGTTGGCAACATGTTTAGATATTGAATGGTAATATTTTAATTTACATAGTTTCTTATTTATCCTAATAGTCTATGTTGATATTAGAAGTAATAATATGGTTGATATGCATGTTTAATAGTACAACATTTTTTTATGATATGTTAACATGATGATTCAAAAAGTGATTTATGTTCATGTATTTTGTAGATTTAAAAGTAAGATTATATAAAAATGTGGTTTATAATTTAAAAAATAAATTTCTAACATATTTTTAAAGAACATATTAATGTGATACCAGTTTAAAAATTAATAACTAAGCTTACAATGACATTAATGTGAAGATTTTGAAATATAGTTAGATGTAATCTATGTATATTGTTTAATTCTAAGTTTGTGAGACTTGAAATTTGAGTCATCAAGACAAAGATCAAGTTTATTTTTTTCATTAATTTTATATATTAGTATTTCATAAAATAGTTTATAATTTTCTAATAAATGACATCCTTAATAATTTTAAATAAATTGAATTAAAATATTATTCAATTTTATTATTTTATTTGTATTAGTATATTAATGGATTGTTTAATTACTATATATATAATTATAATGAAGTGTGATGTTTTTCATAACAATCCAAGTACTATATAATGTTATTTAAATTTGTTTTTTTAACTAAAGTGTTTGTTAGTTTTCATATTTTTATTATTTCTTTTGGAATTATTTAAATTATGCCCCCAATGTTGACTAAAACCACAATTAATGAAGTAATTTAAAATTTTGATAGCAATCAACTTACAAAATAATGATAAAAATAACAATAGGAAGATTTGCATGCACAAAATTTTAGGGCCAATAGAATGTTTATCATTGGAGATCATAACTTTCTATAATAACAAATTTTAGTGTAGAAGAGTCTATTCAAAAAGAGTAAATAGTACAATGGAAAAAAACATTTATTCATATGTAATTTGTTTGTTGAAAACAAATTTAGTTAGAATGAATATGTATTAACTATCTATGCAATAGAAATATGTTTATGGTAATTTTACAATTATAGTTTCAACCATATTGAACTTTGTAATTTATAAAAATATCTTTTCATTTTTTATTTAAATTAAGTCTTTATGTTTTATATACAAAATTTTGATATAAGTTGACAATACATAATCTATAATAAATATCATTTAATAAAAATAAAAATAATTATGATAACCATATAACAAACATAAACATCATTTAAAATACAAATTTAAATTCGCTAACTTCATCTAATTATATATACCTCTAGCACATATAAACGTCATTAATTAGCTAGCACACAAATCTAATAATAGAACAGGGAATCATCATTGTGATCACATCTAACAAAACAAAAGCATTGTCTAACATCATCATCACACACATCTAATAAGCATCATTTAACATACACATCCATCAAGCACATTTAACAAACATATCTAACATAACCTAACAATGTAGACATCAACATCAACATATAAATTAATTAAGTACATCATCATGATCAACAAAGAAAATGCACATCTAATGAACATTGTTATAACATACACATCTATCAATCACATTTAACAAACATATCTAACATGCACTAACAATATACACATCAACATCAACATATAAATTAAGTACATCAACATGAACAAAACAAATACACCATATATATATCATGAACAATTCAAATAAATGCTATAACATATCTGGTCCAACCGATGTTATAATCATATCTACAACAATAGTGGAGGCATGGTCTGTAGTAGAATATGATGGATGGTTAGGAGGAATTTGAAGATCAGGAGGTGGTTGATCGACTCTGTGAGGAGAAGTAGGAGGTGGAGAGGAAGTGGTTGGTCGACTCTCTGATGAGAAATAGGAGGTGGAGGAATAGGTGTTGTCTGCTCATTTGGATGAGGTAAAGGAGGAGGAGGACATGGAGAAGGATCACGACCACCCTCAGCAATCGATGGGGTACTGGACGAACGAGTATTGGAGGAAGAGTGTGTATCATCAACAACCCTCCTCGTTGCTAGTATCTTGGTAGCTCCGATGATATGATGCATGAGAGGCATCATATCATGCAACATCTCCCTCTAAAGCTACAAGAGCATAGGATATGATTTGATGTCTCACATCAGCACAGGGTAGACTCTCACCTCAACCAAAAGTTCATAGACTCAGTTGCCCAACCTGAATCTAGTATCCAGCCTACGACGTATGTCAGGTATATGCACCCAAGGACCCTGACCTGCCAGGCCTCGGGAATATCCTCATACACATGTAGTGGGGGAGGAGGCACGTCCCCAAGGAATGTGTCAATATCTACAAAATATATAGTACATAACAATAATTATAAAATTTCATTAAACAATTTAATAAAACAAGTTGAAGAACGTGTTAGAATTAATTTTATTCTAATTAATTAAGAGAATAAAAGGAAAATAGATTAATTTAAACAAAACACTAATATTACCTCTAGCATCGGGTGAATCATTTGGTTTGAAGAGTATTTTTTGACATCCTCTCCAATCCAACCCCGTGTACAGACATGAAACCATCACAAACATGTGATCGACCTCACTGGCTAGTAGCCCCAGTGCATCAGCGGAAATCCTGGATGGAAATTATGGCTAACCCCTCTTGGGCATCATCTCACCCCACTTGTGCATCCATACATGAGTCATCAATTCCCTAGAAGGATGATGGAAAAATTAGGCCTTGTCTCCGGAAACCTCTCAAAAAATAAACAAAACAACTCTGAAGCAAAAGGGAATTTATCCCTCCCATGTATCATAACGCGACATCTATATAGAGCTACACAAAAATACCACAAAAAAATGGTAGACCATATAATACATCGTGGCCTTTGTATCAAAGAATCAAAATAATACAAAAGAGTGCAACTAACATGTTTCCCATCACTGGTAAAGTGTGCAATGGCCATCACTAACAGTGAGAGGCACCTAATCTTCTCTGCATCGAAAGAATCAATTTGTAGTTTTCCACCAAACACTTGAAAATCAACTGGAGAAAGTACATCAACCCCAATATATCTCTGAGAGTACATAAGCTAGCTCTCTATTGCAACTGTTGGTTGTGGAGCTTGATTATCTTCCTGATTCAGAGGTCCTTGCTTTCAGCCATGTTTATACCCCATGAAGTATTTACCCCCCAGAAGTATGTACACTCTTCCACGTGGGGGAGTGCAGAGGGGGTGTAGCCCCTCTGCGGGGTCCGGGGGGTCCATCCCCCCG